>JAKCPB010000572.1:0-382858 GCA_021442155.1 Cymbidium sinense
GGTGTCTTATCTTGGAAAGAGGTAGAGTCACCACCCTACAATGGACTGTCCACCTCAATAAGGACTCTAAGGACACAATGGGTCTAACATGCGATTCTTCCCTTACTTTACATGAAAAAAACAAGTATGATTTATTTTAAATCAGGTTCATTAAGTTTCCTAAAGGAAAGCCCCATAGTTAGTCACATCCCTAAGGAAGAGATTCTAGGAATACTCTCGATTAAGGTAAATGATCATTGTCTCTAAGATTTCAATAAGTAGGACTATCAATAACTTAGTTTATTTTAGCAAATCAAGTGGTGGGATGATCATGAGGAGGGGTTCTTATCAAGCCTAATGAAGATGAGTATGTGGGATGTTTAGGATCTAGGAAGCTAGTAAACATCAAACTATCTTATGGTTGGGCTTTACATTTTTTGAAATTGAATTATTTATTTGTGTTGAATTTTATTAGAAGTTTAGGACTTATAATTCCTGATACAAGGTTATGGAAATGCAGAGGTGAGGATTTATGCTTATGGCCCATAGAAGGGAGAAGCGGCCTCAGAACCTAAATCTAAGGAGCTTTGGCAAGGGCCAAAAGCATGACCTAAATCTAAGGCAAAAATGGGAATTTGGTTTACCTCTACAAGAGAGGACAAATCACTCAACTGCTTGGACTTACAATGTCTGAGGGTGGCCAACTCCTCCTATTTTAAATTCATGTAGGCAAGTCATACTTTATGTAAAATAGCTAGGTTGTTGTTTCTTTTAGAAAGACTAAGTTCTTAAACTCACTCCCTAAGAGACTAGATCATGTAAGGGTATAAAAAAATGACCTATATCTAATGCAAAACATATTACATTTTACTTTCATTTTGGAAAATCATTTGACTGCTTATAGGATTCATAAGCCTAATGTGAGAGGTAATATTATGGGCCAAAATCAACGAGAAGGGAGGTGTGTTTCCACCATGGCTCTCAAGGTCAAGCCAAGTTCTCAAAGGTGGAAGCCCTCCAATCAAGAGTGAAATAATATGCTTTTATGCATGATGTTAGAAAAGAAATACTCATTCAAGGAGTTGCTAATTCTTTTATCTTGATTTTAGCCTTAGCTGAGGTTATGAGTTATTTATTTTAATTTTTGAGTTGATTAATTTGGTAGAAGATTTATTTTTCCCTAAGATCCTAATTCATCATACATCAAGTAAGGAAGAAACTAGGAAAACATGCCATCTTAAAGCTGCTAATCAAACATTTTATAAAAAAAAAAAATAAAAAAAAACCTCTACCACAAAAAAATAAATTGGGTAGTCGAGCTCTATCCTTATACAACTCGGATTACAATTGAATTACTTTACAATCAAGTAAGAAAATTCATGTTATTAGGGTCTTCATTTCTTCTCTTCTTCTTTCTTCTTTCTTCTTTCTTCTTTCTTCTTTTGGTTACTTCTTTTGGATGGTTGGAAGGTGGTTGCTCCAAAGGCTTCACATGGTACATAAGATGAAATCTTATAACCAATGCTCATCCTAATCCCCCATAACATTCATTCCAAAAACTCTAATTGCAAAAATTACATGAAGCAGAAAAGTAAATCTAATTAACACTTGCAAAACAGTGATTAGCAACAAATCATACAAATTTATGTATATTGGACTTAGCACCCAAACATTGGTAACCAAGTCTACTTGGCTTATTGGATTATGCTTAGGGGTACAAACACCTGACAAAAGCATTTATATTTTTTACAAAAGCACAATCCCACTGAGAAAATAATGGACTAAGATAAGATTCACCATTCATTCTATACATCTAACAGAAATAATATATCACACAAAAGCAAACATCAAGCCATGCACCCTAACCTAAAGCTAGAAGTTGTGACTTAACCTTGTGTGCTTTAAAGGTTTGTGTGGTATGCTTATGGCTTTAAAGGTTTAGATTTTCTAAGTGTGAAGATGTTCAACTTAGATGGGTGGTTTTAATTAAGTGTTTAGTTGATTTGGGTGATTTTTATTTGGTGATTTATTTTGGTTTAAGTGAATCCTAATTAATTACTAAGTTATAAAGAGAAAAGAAAAGAGAACTTCTCTTTCCTTCCATACCTTAAGTAATTTCTAAAGTGGATTCATATTTAATTTTGTTTAGTGACTATTTTATTATGTGTTTTAATTAATCCTAAGTTTAGATTTTCCCTAAACAAACCTATTCAAAAAGAAAAGTATTTTAAAATTAAGTAAAGTGAACTGATAACACAAAACACATCATTTCTTTCCCAACTTGTACAACATGCATATGAATGAATCCTAAGCATATCTATACATACAAATGGAAATATTTAGCACACTTTATGATGAATACTAGAAATGTTACTTAAGAAAATTAGAATGATTTATGATGTATGATTTTCATTAAGTAGAATAGAGGGTTCCTTTTATCCATTATTCACATGTATATGTATGAAAGGCATAAAGTGAGTATCATTGTTAGCAGGGGTAAGGACAAGACCTACTTCAACTTAAAACCCAAGGACTAATATACCACTTTCCTTAAATTCAAACACATGAATAAAAGAAATGAATGAAAAAAGGAAGATGCAAAAAGTTTGTATTTGTTTGTTTAATTTGTTTATGCAATTTTATATGTACAAGTGGGGATTTTTTTCTTAGGTATTAGCATAGGAATGGATAGGAATGAGGACAAGTGTTGTGTTCTTTTCAAATGAACTATACACTTTGTCAAATCTATTCAAAACTATCTTTGAAAGAAAAAAAAAGAAGGAAAACCACACTATGCCGTCTTCATATTTATATCCACATGCAAGCTTATAAATAATTATAAGTAGCACACTTTCATTTTTAGGTGTTTGATTTATAGATTTTGAAAATAGTTTTGGATTTAATAGTGATAATAGCCATTCATATTTTTACTTTAGCCAAAACATACAATTTGACATAAAGAAAAATATTTCATTTCGATTTTGATTTTTTAAAAGATATGAATGCATGAATTTCATATGACACATTTAGCATTTAGCTAAGAAAGAAATAAAGTGATGAAATGTAAATTCATTCACTATAATTAATTTCTAAAGCAATGCTATGAAATAAGAAAGTTTAAAGTGAATCAAAGTTTGTTTAATGTAATTTTTGTTTTGAATTTGTTTTATGTTTGATTTAGGAAATGTGAAAGAATGTTTTGGTCCTAACCCATTTCCCCATGTGTAAGGAATTTTAGTTTAATCTTTAGATGATTAGATGATATTTATATTTTTTATTAGGTTAATGTATGAGTTAAGTATGTTAATTACCCCTTACACACCATAGCATATTTAATCAAATAATTATGAGCCAATGATATGACATAAAACCACACAAGAAATTTAAATGAACCTAAAAAAAGGGGTCTAATACATTTGGCTCATGATTAATGATTAATTAAGCTAAGGGGTTTAAGTTAAGTACTTTGATAACCCATCTCACACATGTGAGTTGGATTTTGATTTCTAATGCATTTAGTTTATTGAACACCTAAGCATCTACTCAAAGTGAATTAGTTAAGTTTTGGAAGGTTTTAGAATTTTATCAAATTGATTAGGTAGGTAATTAATGAATTAATCCTTAATTAAGTTTAGAAAGAAGAAAGAGGGTTTAAGGAATAGCTTAAGGAAAATAACCAAGTATTATTCCCTAAATCTTATGTTCACTTAAACAAACCTTAATTAACTCAATCAAGGGGTTAAACCACTAATTACACACTTAATTAAACTTAATTACATTAAGAGGATAATTAGAAATTAATCTAGCAATTCCTCTAATTAAACCATCAATAAATCCTAAGAAAATTAGGGATTACATGTCGTGGGGTAATTAGAGTAATTAGCAAAATCAAATTCCCAATAAAACCCAAATCCAAAAAAATAACATTGTTCAAAAATTCATTGAAATCAATTTTATAATATTCTAGATTTAAATACCTTTCATATGCAATTTATTTCACATTTTTCTAATTTTTTTCACTTATATATGAATTTTTGAAGTTTCCTTTCTTAATTAAGTAATTAATCACTTAATTATAAAGCTAATCATCGCCCGTGGAGGCGGCCGAGACTTTCCATGTGGCACTAGATTCGCTATTTAAGTTGTCACATCATAGCACGTTAGCGGGTGCTTTCTCCTTTCTGTCATGATCAAGGATCGGATGGCTAAGGATAGATTGCGGTTCTAAAGGGATTAAACGACAGATCCTACATGTTTCAATCATGGCCGTCCATTCAAAACACGTGGATGGACGGCCCATGATTCTTCCTTGAGATCGCCTGTGAGAGATGGCCACCGTCCATCTTCCATGGTATGATCCAAGCTCGATTTAGCTCAGATTGATCTCAAATTCAACCCACACCACCACCATGCAAGGGAGATCACATCTAACTGGAATCTCATGAGATAAAACTTCACTTCACAAAGGACCAGACCATGGCTAGATTGAGCTCTATTTAATGGCTTACCTCACCGGAGGCTATCAACGACACTCGATTCCTTTGGAGAAGCTTTGTCTAGTGGAGATGAAGCTTTGTTAAATTTTGGAGGTTTTAAAATTGGGTAGATCCTTCTGAGCCAACTCCACCTTCAACTCCTTGCGACTTTGATGTACCTCCTTGCTTTGGAGCTTGGGAAAAGGATTGGGTGAACTCGATTGAGTTCCCTGATGGGGCTTGTAAAGTTAATTGGCTTGGGATTGAATATGGGTAAATGGGATTTCAAGTGGAGCTCCCCACATTTTAAGAAAACTAAGAGAAGGAGAATTCTAACTCACTCTAAGAAGCTTGGGAAGACTCGTAATGGCTTGCTCTGAGTTCCTATGTTTTAATCAAATAGGGCCGAATGAAATTCAAGTGAAATTAGGGGGAGTACATCTCCCCCTAGAACAATCAGATGGTCGAGCCTTCTCTTGCCATTTTGATCCAATTGAGCTCCTTGACTGGGTTTGTTAGGCCGTTTGATGTGTCATTGCATTCGGTTTGGCCAGAGGGAGGTAGTGGAAGAGTGTCATGTTCTTGAAATGGGTGGAGGAATGATTCCCATTTGGCCATGTTCAAGCAAGTGGTCGGTTTGACCTTAGGCTAGGTTGGGCTGATCCAAACCCATTGGGTTAGGTGCACCACACTCACTACTGTCCACTTGGTCCACTAAGAGTGTGCCAAGTGGCCATGAAGAGGATTTGACCAAGTTCCTTGTGCATTTGGCCAAAATTTACCCTATGGCCTAGGGGTAAAATGATCATTTGGCCTTGATTTCAATTTGGGTATGTTTGATATGTTTGAAAAATGGGTTAGGCCACGTTTCATTGAATTTTGAGTTGGTTTGATATGATTTGGCTCATGTTGACCTATTTAGGCCAAAATGGGTCAAGTTGACCAATTGGTCAAATTGGGTCAAACCAAAGGTTGGGTCAAGTTCATATGACCATTTTAAATATTTTGGTAGCTTTGGTTTGATTCAATTTGGTTTATATTTGGTTTTGGTTCAATTGAGTTCATTTAGGTCTAATGGGTCAAGTTGACCAATTGACCCATTGACCTATTTGGGTTAGGTCATGGGTTGGTGTATGCTTGGTCATATGGAATGGATTGATATCATTGTTTCCAATCAATTTGATTTATATTTGAGTTTGGCTCAATTTGACCTTTTAGGTCAAGTTGGGTTCATGGTCAATTGGGCTAGGTTAGGTCTAGTTGGCCAATTGAGGTTTTGGTCAAGTTCAACAATCATTTTAGAATGCACTTGACCCATTGGTTTCAATCGATTTGGCTTAGATCAAGTTTTTACATTTTGACTTTTAGGTCAGGTTGGGTCAACTTGGGTCAAGTGACCAATTGGACTAGGTTAGGCTTAAATGTTGACTTGGTCAGGTTCAAACATTGATCATAATTGAGTTTTGATCAATGGTTTCAATCAATTTGGCCTATGGTTATTTTAGTTTAGGTTTTATTTTGGCTAAGTGTTGACAACCCTTAGGTTTGACTTGGTTTGACCAGTTTGAGTGATTGATCATCTCATGATGATTGTTGATCATGATGAGAGGCTTGGGTGGGCTTAGTTCAATCCAATTTGGTTATGATTAAAATTTGGCTCATAAGGGTACTTTAGGTCACTTTGGGTCAAGTGAGCCTAAGTGAGTCAAATGGCTTGATCAAAGCCTGATTTGATTTGATTGAACTCACATATGGACTTATGATTGAAATATAAATAAATTTGCAAGTGGTTTGATGTTAAATGGGTTTTGATTCATTTGATAATTTCAAGTTCAAAAGGGTGAACATGAGTTTGACTTGGGTTTGAGTTTTGGATTTAGTTTTGGTTTGGTGATTGAAGTTTACATTTATATTTGGATTAATGATTAAAGTATTGATTGAATCATGAAGAAAAATCAAGGGTTTGGCTTGATTTAAAATTGATTTGGCTAAGTTCAAGATTTTGACTTGAAAGGCTTAGGTTGGATTTTGATTGAATTTGAGTTTGATTTTTGGAGTTGGTTTTGGTTGTTTGAATTTATATATCATTTATATATGTGAATATAAATAAAAATATAAATGGGTTATGAGAAAATTTCAAGAATTTGAAGTGATTTGAACTTGAATTAAGCTAAGTCCTTAAGAGGGAATCAAAAGTGACTTAGGAAAGATATTTGATTTGGGTTTGAATTTTGGATTTAGTTTGATTGATTTGAATTTATATTTCATTTATATATGTGAATATAAATGAGAATATAAATGGGTTGTGAGATAATTTCATAAATTTGAATTGATTTAGATTTGATTTAAGCTAAGTCCTTAAGAGGGAATCAAAGTGACTTAGGAAAGATTTTTGATCTAGATTTGAATTTTGGAATTTGATTTGATTGATTTGAATTTATATTTCATTTATATATGTGAATATAAATGAGAATATAAATGGGTTGTGAAAATTTCATGAATTTTAATTGATTTAGCTGTGAAGGCTGGCTAAGTCTCTAAGAAGGAATCGAAAGACTTAGGAAAGATTTTTGATTTGGATTTGAATTTTGGATTTAATTTGATTGATTTGAATTTATATTTCATTTATATATGTGAATACAAATGAGAATATAATGGGTTGTGTGAAAATTTCATGAATTTGAATTGATTTAGATTTGATTTAGGCTAAGTCTCTAAGAAGGAATCAAGGACTTAGGAAATATTTTTGAACTTGGAATTTCAATCATAAGCTTCAATCATTTGGAATTAATCATGGGTTTCAATCATTTGGCATTGATTTGGGTTTGGAGAAAATCAATTAAGCTATAATTGATTTAGTTTTGATGTTGATTTGATTTGGAGTTTGGCTTGAAGGAAGGAAGTGAGGAATGTGGTTCAAGCTATAGGGTAGGCAATTTTTTCTAAAACACTAAAGCATGACCTATTCTTATGGCTAACTCTTCTAAGTCTCTAGGTTGAATGTCCACCTAATCACTAGATGTGTCTTCAGGATCTCTTAAAGACTAAGAGGAATCCTATGTCTAAGGTGGAGGGGTTGAGAGATCATCCTAAAATGAGGTCAACACACCCCATCTAAAATAATACATCACAAAATAAAACATACATCATACCATTGTTGACCTCATTTTTTAGATCTCTCAACCTCTCCATCTTAGACATAGGACTCCTCTTAGACACTAAGAGTTTCTTAGTCTTAAGACACTTCTAGTGATTAGGTGAACATTCAACCTACTAGATACTTAGAAGAGTTAGCCATAGGAATAGGTCATGCTTTGGGGGTGTTAGGAAAACCTGCTACCAGCTTACCAAATTCTTACTTCCTTCCTTCAAGTCAAACTTCAAATTCAAATCAAACTTCAAATTCAAATCAACCTCAAATCCAAATCAACTTTGAACTCAAACCAATTCCAAATCAAATCTCAAATCAATTCCAACTTAATTGATTTTCTCAAACCTTAAATCAATTCCAATGGATTTTTTTTTAAATCATGAATCAATTCTAAATGATTGACATCCATGATCAATTCTAAATCCAAAACCTTTCCTTAAGCAATTTCATCTTATAGCTAAATCAAATCAAATCACTTCAAATTCATATTCTCATTTTTATTTACAAATATAAATGAAAAATAAATTCAAACACCCAAAACCAATTCAAAACTAAAATCCAAATCTAACATAAATCCAACGTAAACTCTCTCAAGTCAAATTATTGAACTTAGCCAAATCAAACTCAATTCAATTCAAACTTTTGGATTTTCTCTTCAAACAATCAATCCTTCAATCATAAACTTCAATCATCAAACCAAAATTAAATTCAAAACTCAAACCCAAATCAAACCCATGTTCATCCTTTGAGCATGAAATTATCAAATGAATCAAAACCCATTTGACTCCAAATCACTTGCAAATGGATTTATATTGCTATCATTAAGTCCATATGTGAGTTCAACCAAACTTGAATCAAGCCTTGATCAAGTCAATTGACCCACTTAGACTTACTTGACCCAAAGTGACCTAAAACACCTTTTTGAGCCAAATTCTAATCCTACCCAAATTGGATTAAACAAAGCCCATCTAAGCCTTATATTATGAGCAACAATCATCAAAAGATGATGAATCACACAAATTAGGTCAAACCAAGTCAAACCAAGCCTTTGACCAAGTCAACACACTTAAAATGAAACCCAAATAAGTCAAAATCCAATATAGGCCAAATTGATTGAAACCATTGATCAAAACCAATCTATGATCAATGATTGAACTCGACCAAGTCATCATTTGAGCCAAACCTAGAATTGGCCACTTGACCTAAGTTGACCCAAGTTGACCTAAAAAGTCAAAATATGTCAAATCTTAATCTAAGCCAAATTGATTACAAGCAATGGGTCAAATTCATTCCAAATCACTTGTTGAACTTGACCAAAGCCTCAATTAGATTAGACTAACAAAATTGATGAACTTGACTAAGGTCAAATCAACTTAAAACTTAACCAAACCAAAATTGATTGAAACCAAAGCTTGAAAAACATTTCAAATGACCAACCAAACTAAACCAACCAATGACCTATCCCAACTAGGTCAAATGGTCAAATTGGTCACTTGACCTTTGTGAACTCAAATGAACCAAAACCAAATATAAACAAAATTGAACCAACCAATGATACCAAATCACTCCAAATGGTCATATAAACTTGACCTAACCCATGATTTGACCTAATTTGTCCAATTGGTCAACTTAACCCAAGTTGTTTGACCTAAATGGGTCAACTTAGCCAAATCATATCAAATAAACTCCAAATTCATTGAAAATTGGCACAACCCATTTTTTAATTATTCCAAATATACCCAAATTAGAATGAAGGCGAAATGACCATTTTACCCCTAGATTAAAGGGTAACCTATTGTCAAATTCACTTAAAATTTGGCCAATTCCTTTCATGGACACTTGACATCCTCTAGTAAACCATTTGGACACCAAGGAGGTGGTGTACATGATCCAATGGGTTTGGGTCAGCCAAACCAACCAAACGACCACTCACTCAAAATTCTCCACATGGGTCACCTTCTCCACTCATTTTAACCCATGTGCACCTCACTCCCACTCCCTCAAAACTTCATGGATTCGCATGGAGCTCATAACAAAACAACCTATTCAATCAGAAATTTGGTCAAAATGGCAAGAAGGCTCTCGTCATCCAATCCAAAGGGAGATATACTCTCCCTCATTCCAATTCAATTCAACTCTACATTTGATTGAGCTTGAGATCAAAGGCAAGCACACAAGCTTCCCAGGCATTCCTAAGCTCATTCCATTTCTCTCCTCTCTTTGCTTAAGCCAAAAATAAGGGAGGTAGGAGAAATTTCCAACTCACTCATCACTCCACCAAAGTCCAATTGCTCTTGCAAGCACCATCAGAGAGGCAAGTCGAGCTCATCCAAAGCTTCTCCCAAGTCTCCAAGCCATGGGAACCCTCACCTAGACCAAAGTCAAGCCATTGAAGCAAGCTTTGGTCAATTGGAAGATGCATTGCAAATTGAACCTTCAAACCTTCAAGCTGGGCTTTGTCTCCACTAGAAAAAAGCTACCCCAATGGTTGGAAGTGCCAATGATAGCCTCGATGAGGTATGAATCAAAAGCGAGCTTAGGTTGAAAATTCTTTGGTCCTTTAGAAGGAATAATCCCATTAAAATTCCATTGTTAGATCTTCTTCCATACTTCTTGATGGTGTGGGTTGAATCCCCTAATTTGAGCTCAAGTGAGCTCGGAATATGGTGGGACGATCTCCATCTCCAGCAAAGGGGATGAATCATGGACCATCCATCCCATATTTTGGATGGACCATCCTAATTAATTGTAGATCCATTGATTATTTCCTTTAGAGCCCCAGGTTTTATCTCTTGATCGATCCTTGATCGAATGGCCAAG
Source organism: Cymbidium sinense (assembly GCA_021442155.1). Lineage (NCBI taxonomy): Eukaryota > Viridiplantae > Streptophyta > Magnoliopsida > Asparagales > Orchidaceae > Cymbidium > Cymbidium sinense. The sequence goes on from JAKCPB010000572.1 coordinate 10,426, forward strand.
GAGAAAGTGTTTCCGGTGATGTGACATGTAATTTGATAACTTAAATAACGAATCTCGTCACACCATATGGAAAGCGCACACCGCGTAAGTGGTCTATGTGGCACCGACGAGATTAGTTAATTAATTGGGGATATTTAATTATCCCTTAATCACTAAAACTTCATAAATCCATAATTAAATGTAAATCAAAAAAAAAAATAAATGAGGCCTCAATTTAAAGATAATTTAGTGATGAATAATATAAAATTGCTTCTTTTGAATAGTGAATTTTTCTTAATTATGGTTTAATAAAAAACTTAATAACCTTAATTATTCCCTAATTATTTCATTAATTAATTCCAAACTTCTGGCATAGTGGGATGACTTCTACCTCCCAAAATTACTTGGAATTTATTAGTGAGTTAATTAGGGAAATCAATTAATGAATCCCTAATCACCCTCTTAATGTAATTAAGAGTAATTAAGCATGTGAATAGTGGTTTAATCACTTAATTAAGATAATTAAATATTGTTTAGGTGAAGAGGAGGTTTATGGAATGGGTTTGGGGTATTTTCCTAATTTATTCCTTAAACTTCCTTTTCTTCTAAACCTAATTAAAGATTAATCCACTATTGATCTACTTAATTAGCTTAATCAAAATTTTAAAATCAATATGAACTTAATCAATCTCTTTATGGGTAGATCCTTAGGTGTTCAAAAGCCTAAGGTAAATTTAAGGAAACCATTTCCAACTCACATGGGTGGGGAGGTCATGAAAGTACTTAATTAAACCCTTTAGCCTAATTAATCAATTATTGTGAGCCAATTGCTGATTTAAATTTCATGTGGTTGCATATCATATGTTGGCACATAATTGTTAGGTTAATTATGTTCAAGTGGTGTAGGTAAGATTTTATTAATAGACTTACCTTACACCTTAACCTAAACAAAACATAAAAATTAATCTAATTATTCTAAAATTAAAATAAATCAATTCACATATGGGAAATGGGTTAGGACCAAACTCTTTTTTACACTCCTAAATCAAAGTCAAAACAAAAATAAAAATCCCTTTAAGAAATGTTAATTCTTTTTAAATGATCTTATTTCATAATATTGTCTTTAGGAATTAATTAATAATTTTCACATGCTTACTTTATTTCTTTTCAAGCTAAATGTTAAATGTTGCCATATGAAAATCATGCAATCATATCTTTTAAAAAATCAAAATAAATGAAATGTTTCCTTTATGTCAAATTGCATGTTTTGGCTAAAGTAAGAATATGAGTGGCTATTATCACTATTAAATAAAAAATTATTTTCAAAACTTATAAATCAAAGATTATAAATGAAGGTATGCTACTTATAAATACTTATAAGATTGCATGTGATTTTAACATAAAATGTGTTATGTGGTTTTCTTCTCTTTTCTTAACATGGGTTTGTATAGAATTTGTAAAGTGCATAGTTCATTTGAAAAGAATATAACACTTGCTTAAATCTATTTCTATGCACTCTCATGAATTAAGAAGGATCTCAACATTACACATGTAAATTAAACAACCAAAATCAAACAAACAAATAAAAAATCTTTTGCATGATTCTTCATCCATTTGTTTTCCTTTATATGCACATGTATTTAAGAAAAGTGGTATATTAGACAACCCGTTGAGGCTTTAAGTAGCCCTAAGAAGGTCTTGTACCTTATACCCATAGAAAATAATAGTCATCACTTACTCTTTCTTTCATACATGTAAATGTGCATTTGATTAATGGATAAAAGAATTTCTCTTTATACTTAACAAAATCATGCATTCATGAAATATCCAAATTTTCCTAAACAACATCTCTTTGCATTCATCATTAAGGTGTGCTAAGATTTGCATTTACATGTATAGCTATGCTTAGGATCATTTCATATGCATGGTATACATGTTGGAAAGAAATAAAAGGTTGTGTGTTTTATGATAGTAATTCACCTTAATTAATCTTAAAATACCTTTCTTATTAGATAGGTTTATTTAGAGCAAATCTAAACTTAGGATTAATTAAAACACATAATAAAATATTAACTAAAGAAAAATCACCAATGAATCTACCATAGAAATTACTTAAGATAGGGAGGAAAGATAGGTTTTTCTCTCTTTTCTTCTCTTTACAACACTTAGTAATTAAGTGTAGGTTCATTCAAACCAAATCAAATTAACTAAATCACTTAAATGAAATCACCCTCTAAGTTGAATCCTTCACACTTAGAAAACTCTAACCATAAAGCCTAGCAAAGACATGCCACGCAAGCCTTAAATGGCACACACATTAGGCTAAGTCACCATTTCTAGCTTTATGTTAGGGCGATGCATGGTTTAATGCCTAATTTTATTTTGTGATGTAATATTTTAGTCTGAATGTTAGTGTATGGTAGACGATGATGGGATGATCTTTAATCATTATCTTCTACAAGGGATTGTGCTTAAGGGTGATGTAATAAAATAAAAATACTTTTATTGTGCGTTGCTGTTTATACCCTAAGAATAATCCAAAATAGGTCGTGGACTTGGTTACCCATGTGTGGGGTGCGAGTCTAGTTTATTCATATACATGCTTGAGAGGTATATTTATATTTAGCTAATCTCTATTTTGTGTTTAATTAGATTTACTTTTCCTTTTTTCATGTAATTTTGCAATTTAGATTTGGAATGAATTTTATGGGGATTAGATGAATATTGGTCATAAATTATGTCATGCATCATGTGAAGCCTTTGGAGCAACCACATTCCAACCAACCAAAAGAAGGAAAGAAAAGAAAGAAAGAAGAAAGAAAGAAAGAAAGAAAGAAATGAAGAAATGAAGAACGAAGAATGAAGACCCCCCTAACATGAATTCTTTCTAAATTATAATTAATTCATTTGTAATCTAGGTTGTATAGCTGCTACCCACATTTTTTTTTGGTTTGTGTTGTGGCAACCCAAAGGCCTTTTATTCTTTTGTGCTAGCTTTATAAAATTGTTTGATGTTTATTTTGCTTATTCATTAAGATGGCATATTTTTCCTAGTTTCTTCCTTTCTTTGATGAATGGCCTAGATGCGATTAGACTTTTAGGAAAAAATAAATTTTCTATCCAATTAATCAACTCAAAATTAAAAATTAAAAACTTATAACCTCACCTAAAGCCTAGGTTATAAATCAAGATAAAAGATTTAACAACCCCTTAGTTGGATGTTGTATGTTTCACATCATGCATAAAAGCATCTTGCTTCCTCGCTTTCACCTGAGAGAACTTGGCATGACCTTTGAGAGCAATGATGGAAACACACCTCCTTCTTGCTGATTTTGGCCCATAACCAATTTCTCATGCATGAGGCATATGAATCCCATCGCCTGTGTCAAATAAATTATCCAAAAATAAAAATAAAACATAACAAAAATTTGCATTAGATTTTAGTCATTATTCATGCCCTACATGACCTAGTCTCTTAGGGAGTGTGTTTAAGGACTTAGTCTCTTTCTAAATAAATAATAGCCTAGCTATCTTGCAAAAATATATGACTTGCTTACATGTATTTTAAATCATAGGAGAAGTTAGTTACACCCCAAGCATAAGCTCAACGGTGATTTATCCTCTTATGAATGTAAACCATATACCCATTTTCACATTAGATTTAGGTCATACCTGCCCCTGAAAGCTCCATAGATTGTTCGAGGTTGCTACTCATAAATCCTCACCTCTTAGCATTTCCATGATCTTGTGTTATGGAATTGTAAGCCTAGATTTCTAATAAAAATTCAACTCAAATAATTAACTCTCTTCAAATTTAAAAAATATAAAGCTCAACCATATGAAAGTTTGGGATGATTACTTTTCCTATCATAAGCATCCCCCACTTATCTCCCTTTGGTTTCGATAATAACTCCCGCCTCTTAATCAATCTCACTTGATCTTCCAAAAATAAATCAATTGATTGATAGTCCTATCTTTGAAATCTTTGGAGACAATGATCATTTACCTTAATCAAGAGTAATCTTAAGGTATCTCATTCCTTAAGATGTAATTATATGCTTGCCTCATGGGGAACTTAATGAACTGATTTAAAATAAACCCTACTTTACTTTTTCATAAAGTGGGAAGACTCTATGTTACATTCAAGACCCATTGTCCTTAGAGTCCTCATTAGCTTAGGACCATTACAAGATGGTGACTTCTATCTCTTGAGATAGTACATCATTCCTCAATATTGTACCCGATCACCCTTATGATAACATCTGTGGATCTACATGGTGTTCAAACAAGACGTGTTATTTTTGTCTTCATTTATTTTTCAAAAGATAGATGAAGATAAAAAATATTTCACACAGATTTTTCTGGCGACTCCACTGGGGAAGGTTCATCTCTCCATCTTTCGTAAATGATCATTGTCTCCTATCGAGATAGGGATTTATACTTTGTATGAGTCTGAGACTATCCTTCTTTTCTGTGGCATTTAGTTTATTTCATCCTTAAGCTATTCTAGCCAACATCCTTTAGGTTTTATGACCTCACTCCATGTGGGTCTTGAAACCCCTATTGGGTCTCCCAATAAGTGAAAATAAAAATTTAATAAAGAGAAATAACTAAAGACTTCCTCCTTACCATTTCTATAGTAAGGAAAGGTTCATTCCAAAAATAAAGAAAAATAAATCCTTTATAAAAACAATACTTTCCAAAAAGCACTTTTCCAAATTGCACATATTTCAATCTCATCTAACAATCTTCATGATTGTTACATGTAGGATCATTTCAAAATAAAAATCAACAATCATATTTTCAAAAGCACAAATGAACCTTCGTTCAATATACCGAATTTAATGAAGATTTTATTTTCAAAATAAAGTTAACCATCATCTTTTCAAAAATAAAATCAACAATCATTTTTTCAAATAAAAATCAACAATCATCTTTTCAAAAATAAAAATCAACAATCATATTTTTAAAAAGTACAAATGAACATCCTTAATTCATACCCAAATTTATTGAATGAAGATTTCATTTTCAAATAAAATCAACAATCATCTTTTCAAAATAAAATCAACAATCATATTTTCAAAAGAACAAATCCTCATTCAATTTATTGAATCAAGATTTCATTTTAAAATAAAATCATCAATCACCTTTTCAAAAGCACATATTTGAAAATTAACATCCTCTTTCAATATACCCAAATTTATTGGAAGAATATTTCATTTCCAAATTAAATCAAATCATAACATTGAAATTCCATTTCAACATATCTTACATATGTTGAAGTTAGAATTTCTTTCTTTTAAAAAAATTTGAAAAATAAGCTTCTTCATTCAATATATCCAAATGTGTTGGATGGAGGTTTTATTTTCAAATAAAATTAAACCATTTGAAATTCTAAACATATCTCACATATGTTGGAGTTAGAATTTCTTTCAAAAGCAATAATAACACACACAAAATAAAATTTCATCTTTGAAAAATAAACATAATTGACTCCTTTGACATACCCAAATTTGTCAAATGAGAGTTTCACTTTCCAAAATAAATTTGGATCATTTATTTAGCATACACAAATTTGCTAAATAAAGATCCTCTCTTTTCAAAAATCTTTAAAAAAATCAAACAAATTTGGATTCTTTATTTAACATGCCCAAATTTGCTAAAATAAAGATCCTCTTTTCAAAATCAAAATCATAAACATCAAACATATTTGATTCTTCATTTAGCATACCAAATTTGCTAAGTGAGATTCTCTTTTCAAAATCAAAACATCAAAACATGAAACACAGTTGGACTCTTTATTTAGCATACCTAAATTTGTTAAAATATAGATCCTCTTCAAAAATCAAAAATCAAGACATTTGTATTCTTCATTTAGCATACTCAAATTTCCTAAGTGAAGATCCTCCTTTCAAAATCAAAAAAATCAAAAAAATAATAATAATTTAAAACACATTTGTATTCTTCATTTAACATACCCAAATTTGCTAAAATAAAGAAACTCTTTTCAAAAATAAAAAATTAAGACACACTTGGATTCTTCACTTAACATACTCAAATTTGCTAAGTGAAGATCCTCATTTCAAAAAAATCAAAAATCAAAACACATTTGTATTCTTCATTTAGCATACCCAAATTTGCTAAGTGAAGATCCTCTTTCAAAATCATAAAATTAAACAAATTTGGATTCTTCATTTAGCATACTCAAATTTGCTAAGTGAAGATCCTCATTTCAAATATCAAAAATTAAAAACACATTTGGATTCTTTATTTAGCATACCCAAATTTGCTAAGTGAATATCATCTTTTAAAATCATAAAATTAAACACATTTGAATTTTTCATTTAGCATACCCAAATTTGCTAAGTAAAGATCCTCTTTTCAAAATCAAAATTTAAAAAAAAAAAAATCAAACACTTGGATTCTTCATTTAGCATACCCAAATTTGCTAAGTGAAGATCCTCTTTCAAAAAATCAAAACAAAAGAAAACATTTGGACTTTATTTAGCATACACAAATTTTCTAAGTAAATATTTCAAACTCACTCATGGTTCACAAACAAGCAGAAGAAGAAGAAAATTATTTTCAAACAACTCATTAGCATACCTAAATTTTCTAAATGAGACATTCCAAACAAAATCAATTCACCCTTTATTTTAACTAACTAAAATTTGTTAAATAAAGGGTCCCCAAACAATCAAAAAGTCAAATTCAATTATGAACTAATGGAAGCATCAATCTCTTCAAAATATATGAACCCATTTTCAACATACACAAATTTGTTGAAAATGGATTCCAAATTCAAAAAATTTCTCCAATTCTAAATTCAACTCTCTCCAAAATCAAAGAGCCCCACTTAACATATTCAAATTATTGAGTGTGGGTTCAAATTCTAAAAAAATAAATTAAAGCAGAAATATGATTTGAGTTTATTTTCCAAAATTTCTTAGTTTCAAATTTTTTGTTAAATTTAGTTTAGCACTAATGGAAGCTCAGAAGTATGTGTTTACATTTCCTTTGGGATGGATTTGGCCTTGATCAGACCCCGACTTTGCCCACCTCATTCATTTTGGCTGAGGTTTCGAGGGGGCTAGGATCACTTGTGAGGGGACCACCCTCACAACTGTCAATAAGAGTGTGGTGACAGGGCAGAAGCCAATCAACCATGTTAAGACACCGTCTGATTCAGAGTTTCCCTCACTTAAGAGGAAAGCTATGGCAGTTCCCGTAGCAGTTCCAGTTTCAGTGTCAATTAGCTCAATGGTTCTCATTTTAAGTACATGCAAGCACCCACTTGGCTTTTCCAAGGGGAAGGCTCCCCAGTTCGGTATAGTCTCCACCATGAGGTAGGGTCTAGTTCCATACTACTACTCCCACCAAGACTGGCCACACAGATGTAATATCAAGCGGCATCATGTGCATAGCCAAAGAGATGGAGTCAACTGTCGTAGAGGAGTTCAGGATAGTATCCCTCTCATCACAAAGAATAAGTTTCACCCCTCTCTGGATCTGATGGAGAGGAAAATAGGAGGATCTCAATTTTAGCTCATGAATTCACTTTGAGGCTCTACCAAAGATATGAGGAGGTGGATGCGCCCATAGATCAATTCTCAGAAGTGGGCTGACGGTGAGTTCGGGGCCTAATTTGATTTATGATCTGTCATCCCTTGCAGTGTAGGGTAGTACATTAGACAGAGGCCGTGGAGGCCAGCGACATATGTCACAGCGAGAGAAACGTAGTATGCTGACTACCTCCACCCTCGTAGACTTTTTTGATCGGCGCGCTACCTACGTCGGTCATACTGATAGCATTGTATTGATGGGTACTACCCACCATAGGAGAGGAGCTCCTGCATAGAGAGAGTTGGTGGTGCATCCACCACAGTGCTCTACTTCACGTCTGATTCACCATTATGATCCTAATCCAGAAAGATCTTCATGGGGCACACGATACTGCATATTTGATTCAGGGTATCCTCTAGAAAATTCTTGGGGTACATTGTACATCACAGAGGTATTGAAATTGATCCTGCTAAGATCAAGGCAATCGTGGAGATGCCTCCACTGAAAAGTTTGTGTCAGCTTCATTCTTTTCAAGGATAACTTGCATTCATTCATCGATTTATATGAAACCTATCAGGACACTGTCAACCATTTGTAAGGTTGATGAAGAAGGATGCTCTATTCAGGTGGGATAAGGAGTGCCAAGAAGCATTCAATAGCATTAAAACTACCTGTTAAATCAACCAATCCTTACCCTGGGATGCCCTCAATCTATAAAGGTCCTTGGGCATTATTATTAGCACAACACAATGAAAAAAGTAAAGAGAATGCATTTTATTATATCAATATTAATAAGAGTAAATGAGATACTCCAATAGAAGCATTGTTTGATAGTTATCTTTACACTCCAAAAGCTTTGCCACTATATGTTATCTCATAAGATTACCCTCATCTCAAGAATCGATCCGCTGAAGTACTTAATGACAAGACGATTGACAGTCACTTGGCAAGATGGGCGATTGCTTTAACAATTTGATATCACATATGTTCCCCAGAAAGCAGTGAAGGGACAAGTCCTAACAGATTTTCTAGCTGCACATCCCATCCATGCGAACTCTTCCTTTAACAATGATTTTTCCGATGAGCAAATTATGCTCATCCATTAAAGAGAAAAATCACAAATTTAGGAAATATACTTTGATGGCTCAACATCAAAACAAGTCCAACCTTTAAATTTTCCAAGGGCAAGAGCAGAATCACTTCATTTTCATAACACGAAGGAGGGATAATGAGACAATCATATGGATTGAAGTCAAGAACTAATAATGAAGTCAATATGAAGCATTAGGAAGGTCTTGAAGAAGCTATTTTCATAGCATTCAAAACTATATTTTGGTGATTTTAAACTTATTATAAATCAAGTACTTGGTATCTATAAAATCAACAAGCTTGAGTTATCTTTTGAGTCCTAAGCTTATGAAGCAAATATCAAATATCACACTAACTCGAGTCTCTCGATCCAAGAATAGCAAAGTAGATTGCTTAGCAAAACTTGCTAAGGAAATGGCAAGTATGAATGGTGATTATGTCATGATATTTACTCGATGAGTTCTAGAGCTAGAAAGTATCAATCCTCAGGTGAGGGGTTATCAACCGACCTAGCAGGATGCAAAAGTTGCTACTCCCAAAATCAACAATGAGTTATACCATAAGACCTAAGAATAACATTACCTTAGAAAAGTAGTGTGAAGCTTTTATTGTAGAAGAGCCACAAGATTGGAGGCAACCTTTCATTGACTACTTTAAAGAAGGAAAATTACCAAAAAAATAGATCACTGGTAGCTCAAATTGAGAAGATAATGTTGTGCTATGATTTTGTCAACAACACTCTATATCATAGATCCTTGAACAAATGTGGGCTATGATGCCTAAACACAAAGGAAGCCAAAGATAGTGAAGTTCATGAAGGACTTTGTGATACAATTAGGTCCCAAGATGGAAAGATCAAAAGGATATATTATTGGCCATCTATGGTGAGAATCGATCAATCATAGAGGTGCCATGAATGCCAAGTATGGGGAATATAATACATGAACTTCCAAATCCACTACACCCAACAATAGCATCTTGGCCATTCAATGTTGGGGTACAGGATGTAATTAGACCAATTGATCCAATCAATCAAACACCCTTCATCATAGCGAATTGACTATTTCTCTGGTTGAAGCTACCCCATTTAAAGAAGTTACTACTACCCGAGTGATCAACCTCTTCATGCATCAGGTGGTCTATAGATTTAAAGTGTCGAATAAGTTGAGACACACTTTTCAAAAGTGCAAAGATTTATATATTCATCGATCGACACAAATTGATTGGAGATACTCTTCAATATACAATAAGAGCAAATGGTCTCAAGGCTTTCAACAAGATGTTGGTCAAAGTCAAGAAGATTCTCACTAAAATAAAAAAGAGAATGACATACAAACTAATAGGCATTATAGACATATCAAACTACCTACAAGATGCCGACTAAAACCACCTTATTTATTGGTATTTCAAACCAAGCAATTCTTCCTTGAAGTTGAGTTTCCTTCATCACTAGACATCCACAATCTAATCAAGATCAAAATGCTCATCCGAGAATGGAGGAACTTCGATGCACTTGATGAAGTTAGATGTAAGCTCATCAATTTGGAAGTTTATATAGCAAAGATGTCAAGGGCTTTTGACCATATGGTGCGGCCTCAAACATTCTAAAAAGGAGAATTGGTCCTGGTGTTGAGAAGACAAATTATCCCTAATCAAAAATTTGGTGGAAAATTTGAGCCTAACTGGGAAGGCCCTTTTGTCATTGAAAAAGTGCATCAACGAGGGACATACCAACTCATTGACCTAAAGGGTGAAAGACCAAAGCCACCAATCAATGGTCGACTTGAAAAGTATTATGCATGAGTACATTCGAAGTAATAGAAATCTGCAAGACAGGGGCATTTTTTAGTATATCAATTTAGGTGACATCGTTTCATGCAGATCTCTAAAATATACCCACTATGAGAAAAAGCTTTTCATTAAAATTCCCCTGTTACACATGGGGCATTTTTAGATTTATATACATAGATGAAAGTAATGTTATATGTTAAGACCTTCTTAAGAGTATATCAATTCAAATATGGACGTATTTGTATATTTTCATCTTGAAAGCTCTTCTAAATATGCTTTAAAATCCCCCCTGCAAGACAGGGGGCATTTTTAGTTTATGTTAAGTTTATTCGAGTTGACATCGTGTTATAAGAAGAGATTCTTGATTATATTCTGATTCAGGTTGACATCAAGCTTTACACCAAAATCCCTGAATATACCCATAATTGTCACTATTAAGTTTCAGGTTTTTACAAGAACAAAAAGAATATATTTCTACGCATGAAAAGATAGCCATAAATGTCAAAAAAAATAATCTCCTAGATTTGACAAATGTTAGAGATCAAGTCAAAAGAACTCCTAATTTTGGAAGCTTCAATCAACTAAGTTGGAAAACATCAACCTCTACATCCTGAAGTTTAGGAAATTGATGGGTTCTAAAGGTCGAACTCAATAAGCCCATAAATGGTGTTGTGCTCTCCTCAACAAGCCGTGAGAAAAGGCCACAGTGAAAGAGCCCCATTCTCGGTTTGACAAAACCCTAACCCGATAGCTTAAGTCAAAGACTCAAGTAGTTAAAAAGTCGAACTCAACAAGCCCAAATATGGCCGAGTTACTGATGTTCTCCTCACACAACAAGCCGTAAGAAAAAGCCGCAGTGAAAGGGCCATTGCTCGTCAGTGTGATGATCATAGCTATTCAATCTCAAACCAGATCTAGCATAGTGATTACAAGCAACCAGGATCCAAGAGATCTACTTGATTGATTAGGTAATATGATGAAACACTCAATTGGAGCCTCAAATCAATCGTTCACGCAACGTGATATTCAATCTATTCTCAATTGATCGATCAAGCTCAAAGCACAGTCAAAGCCAATCTCCTCATCAAGTCGTCAAAGAAAAGAGATCGAGGAAGCAATTCCATAGTTCATACAAAGTCAATGGTTGAATTAAAAGAATTTTGTGGTTATTCAGTCTGTTAAAGCACACATTGCTAAACTAATAACTCAACATTAACCCTATATAAGTTAGAAGGCTGGGTTTTCTATATGTACCCTTCAATGAATCCATCAAAGCAGCAAGCACAGGGTTCATGGCATACATACACTTCCTAACAAGTCAATATGGACAAATCAGGTCAATCCTTCATCAAGTCCGTCAAGCTTAAAGCTAGGACAGAAGGCATTTCAAATTCGACCAAGCATAAATAAACCAGTCCCCCAGTGGAATCCTTCATCAAAATAAATAAACCAATTCCTCCATCAAACCCAACCAAGCATGAAGCTAGGGTGGGAGGAAACTCAAATTTGCAATGACATAAAAGAAAGAGATTGTCAGCAAAGCCATTGAAGTAGAAAGTAGATTGTGTAAAAAATCTTATCTATCCGACAAGTCGAGTCTGACAAATCGGTCAAGCCCATCATTTAGCATGTTCTAAATAATGCATCATACAAATGACAAATCCTATCAAAGCTCCGTAAGCTATTGCAATCGAAGCTAAAATGATCTAACTTCTATGGCCAGCCCAAAGGGTCAACCAATTTTCAACAAATGCAACTTGCTCCATGCGTGAATCACATTTGTTGAGGGGCATTTGTTAACCTCCACATATGTGTCATAAGTCTAGTCAAAGCCACAATTGAATTGACGCCGAAAGTGACGGTGCATAAATTATCAAAATGCCTTTGGATGTCAAAATGGTCAAAATGATCTCCGATCGATGAACGGACTTCACCATCATGTGCAAAATGTCAAAATTGATCGAAATATAAATATTTCATAATCTAAAGATCAATCGCTCAAGCGATCGAGCTATCAATGTGTAAACGTGCATATCAAAGTCAAAAAGTTGTGAAAATATTCGAACGACCTTCATTCATAAAATTGATCGTTGGGTGAAAACATAGAAAACTATCAAATGAGACTATCCACACTTAATTGACAAGTCTATGAAAATGTCAAATAATCGAAATGGTTGCATAATCGATCTTTGAAATACACGATGTCACCAAAATCAAATAAAATGACCTCCAATGATGGACTTCACCACCATGTTCAAAACATTGAAACGGTCAAAATATAAATATTGCACAACTCGATGATCAAGATAAAGCGATTGAGTTGCATGCCTACATGCATATCAAGGTCGAGGTGCGTAAAATGATCTCTTTCATGAAATTTATTATGCCATTAGCTTTGAAACATTGAAATCTATCGAATAAGACTATTCACAATTAAGTATTATGTCAGTGGTTGAAAGCGGCGATGCATTTTGAGTTAAAATTGATGCAATTGATTTGACTTGAACCAAATGGCCTCGATTGAAAACGGATGTTTATATATATATATATATATATATATATATATATATATATATATATATATATATATATATATATATATATATATTCTTAAAATTCACATTAAAGTCAGGAAAAGGAATAAAAGCCCTAACCTAAATCCCCTCACCTCATTCAGCTCAAACCATTTGGCCATAATTCTCACGGCATGCTTGACCCAAACCGAGCCGCTCCTCTTCACACTAGTAGAAAAGGAACCGAGGGCATCACCCTCTTCATGCGATCGAGCCACATGGAACATCGAGGCCTCTCCTCCCTTCCGCTGATGCGAGCATCTCTCCTCCATTTGCTGAATGGTGGCAACCATTCCCTCCTCCCTCTCTTCAACCATCCCTCTTCTCTTCAACCAGAGCCAAAATCGCGGGAGACTTTTCCCTCCTCCAGGAAAAAGCCCTCTCCAATCCCTCTCCTCCTCCAAAACTAAGAAAAGAGAAAGGTCGATCACTTTTTTTTCTTCCTTCCTTCCTCTTTTTCTTTCCTTTCCTTTCTTCTTCCTCCTTCTTTCTTTTTTCTTCCTTCCTTTTCCTTCTTCTTCTTCTTTCTCCTATCCAAAAATTACTCCCTATTTCCTTCCCCTCTCCAAAATTGAAAATCCTTTCCCCTCATCCTTGCAAATTCATATTTCTCCTCTTTACCTTACCCTCGATTCAAAATTCCCTTATTTTCCCCTCATTTTCACCAAAATCAAAAATCAACTTTAAAATTCCCCCATTTTCCAAATCCAAATTTTCTACTTCATTTTGCCACAATCTCCTTCACCGCAACGAGAAGAACACCATCATGAGGTGGGATCTTCTTTCAGTTTTGGTGTCGCCCTCCTTGCATTACATTTCCAATTTTCACTTCGCCGTAATGAGAGAAGAACACCATTATGAGGCGAGTTCTTCTTTCAATTTTCGGCGTCGCACACCTTGCATTACCCTTCTAATTTTTACTTCACCGGAGAAGAACACCATCATGATGCGGGTTCTTCTCTTGGTTCGGCATACCCAACCTTGTTTCCTTGCTGATCATTACAACACACAGAAAAAATGAGTCAGAACATGTGAGATCAATGAGTGAATGTGGATATATACATACTTGTGATTCTTTGTAGGTTTGAAGGCCTCGTCATGCTCATGAGTGTGCGATGAGATGAAAAATTGACTACTGATTGTCAGACACCGCTTATATGCTCATGAGGCGTGTCGGTAAGCCAACATCCATTAGATGTTGCGCCCTAAACAATCTTTGCCAAAATTTTGTCTAATTTCAAGACTTAGAAAAAAAAGGGAATGAGTATATATTGTATTATATGTCTTCTTTCAGGTTTAAAGGCCTTGTTATGCTCATTAGGGTGTGATGAGATGAAAAACGGTTGTGGTGTCGCAAGACACTACTCGCTATGCTCATTAGGGCGTACTGAGAAAGCCAAAATACTCTTGATGCAGCCCCCTACACGGGGATGACGTTGAGAGGCTGCTGAAATTTATAATGAAATTCAAGACTTAAACAAATTCAAATGGAAATAATCTAAATTTAAGTTAAACAAAAAGATATATGATAAATATGAAGATAAATGTTAAATCAAAGAGAAATAGGGGGAGAGCACCTAAAGAAAATTTTGGAAAGAATAGAACACCTATTTAAAATGCAAGTAAACTTTGTGGAGGCTAATACCAAACTCACAAGATTTAATTGTAATTCTCTACCGATTAAATTGAAACAGTAAAGTGAGTTCTCTTTTATCCAAAATCCTCAAAATTAAACAAGTTTTATTTAAAACTTGGGGAAGTAAATGCTAAACTCATAACAAACTTGCAATAAATTTGAAGTTTAATTTTCAAATAAATAGGGAAGTTGATATGAAGTTAAGGATAAATCTAAATTGGGTCTAACAACTCTTGTTGTAGAAAGTGTGAAGAGTCCTTAAATGATAAAATTATAGAGGCTTGAAGCTTTCTTTTGGGTGAACTTCATACATATAAACTTGTAGGAATACAGCTGCATGAAATATGCCCTAGCACATATCTTATAGTAGCTACTCCTTTGGGTCAAATATTCTAAAATACATTCAAATACTTGAATAAAAAATAATTCATTACACATATCTAAAATGAATATATTCTTATTCAAAGCTTGTGCAAACTTTCAAATGATCACGGATCAGCAATTCTTTGTACAAGCAGATAAGACGATACTAAATCAAATTTTACAAAAATTATAGGGCTTGGTTCAATCAAAGATAAAAGAAATAATGTCATTGATTTCATTAATTAGATGAAATTATCTAAGCTATAAATACCTGCATGTGCTCGGACATAGTGATTTGAAGTGCAATATTTAATGTCTGAAAAGACTATGCAGGCTAAATTGGAATCAATTAAATATTAATCTTAATAATCTAATAAGATATTAGATCAATTTACAACACCTTCAATGCCACGGATTCACAACACATCATAGAGAACAAAATGCTTTAGTTAAGACATTCTCAAATACACCCGCATGGGTCCCAAAACTATGCTGAATGTTTAGATTCTAGTGTCTAAGGATGCTACGCGGGTTGGGATCCCAGTTTAGTCTTAGGACTGGGTCCGGGTTAACAAAACCTAAAATCTATTATATAAATTTTAACTTAGTAAAATATCTGGGAAGCTAATTCTATCATGTGATAGTAGATCTGATCCTATGTTATGAGCTAAACTAAATACAAGATCTAAAGCTCTTGAATATTTTCAAATCAAATTAACTATCCTGATGATGGCTATGTTGAATGGTGATTTCAATCGGAGGGGATACTTCCATCAAAATGTGATTCTATTTTCAAATCTAACTCAAATTAAATATCAATCTAAAAATTGCTTAAATGAAATTCAATCATTAAAAGCTTAAAACAAAACTCAATTTATCCACATTCTGCAACTGTTTATCGAAGGTGAAAAATTAAGAAAACCCTAGCTCACAAAGGAGCCAATGTCAAATCAAGTGTTCTGCTATGTTCACTCTCAATCAATCTCTTTAGTAAGGATGTGACCTATGTCATCTTACTGTGTGGCTTGGCCAGTAGGCTCCATAGATGAAGCATTTACGACCAGAGTCCTCTGATCGAGTGGTTTGGCCTGTCAAGCTCCATTATATTACGATCATGACTGTAGCCCGTATGCTCCTCGATGGCTCTACTCTTTGAGTTGTGAATCATAGGGTATACTTGATAGGATAAACCACTCTCTGTCAGCTAAGGTGGACTTAAACTTGTATCCTTAGACAAACATCACCCCGATCTATAAAGATTTCTTGGATGACGTAACTCATGTGTTGCTGATAAAGATTCTTCTGTCAAGTTGGGTTGACTACCTCCTCTGACTAAGTAGACTAGATACCACGGTAGCCCTGGATGACGGGACCATGGGATCTAGATCGGGCACATCATCATTCCCCTAACCATCTGGTTTAAGCAGAAATGATGAATTTCATAATCTAAATTTTAAACTCCACATGTTGCTACTATATGTTACACATTAAGCGATCTAATGACTAGCTTTAATCGAAAGTTCTCTCTCACTTATTGAGAGGGATAATTAACTATAGGGGCTTGCGCCTATAGGAAACCTGGAACCATATCTAAAGTCCTCACTGAATGAGGATGAAATCTCTAGGTAGTGTCTACTATTTCATCTGCCTTCTAAAAATTACACCGACACTTTAACTCACACTCTTTTCAAATCAATATTGTTGAGAAGCCGGTGGTGAATTTTTGGAGCCCACAAGATATAGGTTTTGTTAACTCACTTCTAAGACCCAAGGGAATCCAATCCATCCTCACTAAGTTTAAGCATTCAGCATAGTGTCAGGGCCCATGCAAGTTATTTATTGATTTCAACTTGAATCCTTACATGTATTTTAGAGAATTCAATATCTTCTAAAGCACTTACACATATATCAACACAAGTAAACCAAACATAGGATTGCCTTATGATGCATATATAATTATCAAATGCAAGTGCTTGCATAAATTTTAAAATACTCAAACTAAAAAATGATTTGCATTGTAATTTTTACATGATTCACTTCAAACTAAAATTTTTTGAATAAAAATCAAAGTATTTGTGTTGAATAGAATAGATGCACTTTTCATTTAGAATTTGAGTCGACGCCTTATGTTTGCTTCTAGACTCATATTACAGATATGATTGCTAAAATATTTGAAATTAACGTATTACTTTTAACTTGATTCCCTTTTAGATTCTTAGCAACATACTCTTTCAAAAAATTTGGCTTTATTTGGGTGGCAAAATTCATCTATATATGATTTGTTATATTTCAGCGGGCCCTGTAGAGCATCCTTTCCTGTCTATAAATAGACAGACTGTTCATCTCATTTTCATTCATATTCATTCAGCCCTGTTAAGTCATCTAAAGGTTCTGAGTGTGAGGAAGTTCAGCTTGCCTTTTAGAGTAAGGTTCTAAGTCCCTTGGTAAGTCTCCTTTTAAAAAAAATTCATTTTATTTTGCAAATTTTCCTTTTATTCTTAATTCTTTACCTTAGTTGCTATTATGCTTTTTTTAGTTTATGAAACCTTGCTTATTTTTTATTTAAGCTATATTTAGATTATACTTAAGTTCATTTGAGTCCATTATTAGTCCAAAATTTGACAGCCTCCTGGCGTCATGCCCACATAGGGGCATCGATTTTTTGACCTCCCACATCTTAAGCAAGCTGAGCACACTCTTTAAGTGCAGCAGTCGGTGTCTTGGGACACCATGATCGTAGTCTTCAATCCCATCACGCTCTTCTAAGTGCAGTGGGGTCATCAAATATACCTGCATAACATAATATAAGTTAACACATATACTGATCTTCTTTTTTCTTTGTCTTATGTCAAATATATATTTGGGGGATTTACATATATACCACACAATTCTCATATATTTACATATCTAGCACCTAAACTTCAATTTTTACATATATAACATCCTAGCTTCAAAATCACACAAAAATACCACTTTATTCACTTTTTAAAAGTTAAATGCACCTTTTCAAGCATAGAAAAGTATTAGATAAGTAAATATCTAAGTTTAGGTGTTAGATATGTAAATACATAAGAATTGTGTGGTATGTATGTAAATCCCAATATATTTTTGCTCTTCTAAACTTACAACATACAACCTCGACTTATATCATCTAAGCATAATATATATATATATATATATATATATATATATATATATTTTTCATATTATGTTTCAAGATCTAGATTCAATTGAATGTGGATAATGGGCCTAAATCAGCTTGAATTTATAAAGCCCATTACACCTCTTGAGCTATAAGGTGAAGCAGGAGAGAAAAAAAATGTGTGGTGAATAGCATATAGATTCTATCATATGCTTTGAAAGGAAAATAAAAAAAATTAAAAAATGGAAAGGTGAAGGAAAAGAGCATTTAGGATGGAGTAGCACAGGTTGTGAAGTGATGATTCAACTTACTAAAGTTCACGTTTGTTTGGCCAGTCGGGATGGAGGGCTGTTGCGAGGTGGACAAACGTGGTTCGATTAGTGAGAGGAATTGAGTAGTTAGAGGATGGATTTCTTGACCAGTGAGGTTGGGATATAACTAGAAAAATCAAAACTTGGAAGACTATGGATTTGGAGCTTCGAATGAGCTAGATGGAAGTTTTATAGGGATGAACATGGGTTGAGAGACGTTGTTGTAATTACAATTAGGAAGGAGTAGATGAGGGAGGAGTTTTGGTGGTTGAAGGAAATATAGGGAGTGGAGAGACAATAACAATATACTATTTGCATGAGAGGCAAGGATGGAGGAAGGTTGTAGTGTGATGATTAGTCACCGATATTAGAGAATTTGGTAGACTTGCCTTTATCGTGTAAGAAAGAGAGAGAGAGAGAGAGAGAGAGAGAGAGAGAGAGAGAGGGAAAAAGTACAGGAGCTAAAAGGATGGACGGGGAGAGAAAGAGCTTGCCCTCTCGTGCGACCTCTAGAGAACGAGAGAGTGAAGGAGAATGACCTACTTTTTGTCTCTCCTCCAAAACCATATTGCCCCTTTTCTTTGACTTTTTTTTACTAAGAATGATATCCATTTACTTGTTCCTTGCGCCAAAGTATGGGTCATGAGTGGATGTTGGCTTGCCATTGGTTGGAACGGGCTGTTTGGGCGGTAGAGGATAAAGAGGAATAGAAAAGAAAACTTATTTAATACATGTATAAAAAAATGAGGGACTCTATGCATTGTTTTATATATAAATGTTTATATTATAAGAAAAATATGAGGTTGGAGTAGAATTCTAATGGAAATAATATTGGTTTTAATGAGATTCAAATATATGATAATTTTATAAGAATATATTGTTGACCTCCATGTATATTACATAAGTTGAGTCGAGCATACAAGATAAATTTGATGAACTTTGGATGCAACATCACGAAAATCAGAGCTAAAATGGATTAGGCATCACTGAAAATCAATTGAAATGACCTCCGATCAATGAACAGACTTCGCCATCGCATTCAGAATGTTGAAATTGATCAGAATATACATATTTCACAATTCAATGGTCGAACGATCAAGAGGGAAATCCGTCGATGAGCCTACGTGCATATCAAGGTCAGGAAGTCACGGCAATGCCCAAATGACCCCCATTCATAAAATTGAATATACCATTAGCATCAAAACATTGAAACCTTTTGAATGAGATTGTCCGCTCTCAATTCGAATGGTTCTATGCAAAGTTTGTGTGGTTGGAAGTGGCAATGCATGATTTTGAACTAAAATTGACCCAATTTGTCGATCGTGAACCAAACGGTCTCCGATCACAAAATGGATGGCGCCGTTGCATCCAGAATATCAAATTTACCAAGAAATAACACCCATATTACATGAATTTCATTTTGGCAAAATTTACAAAAAATTTGACGTGATATTGCGAAAATCAAACATAGAATTTAATTAAACACAATTCAATTTAATTTTAATAATTAAATCATAATATGATTAAATCAGGATTTTCATATGAATAGGAATTATTGATCAGATTAAATATTTTTCATAAATACTTCTCATCATATTCAAAATTTTCAAAATCCTGTCTAATTCCATATAGAAATTCATTAATCAGCAATTAAGACCATTAAGCAAGAGGCTCTTCTTTTCTTTTCTGGAAAGAATTCAAGAAAATATGGATCCGATTTTCCCTCTCAGGTAAAACCCACAGCCAGCATTCTTTCTCTGGCTGGCTGGCCCACTCTTCTCCATCCCTTCACAGAGGCAGAACATCCCAGTAGGCGAAGGACGTTTCCTCTCTTTATTTTCTCTCAGTGAAAGGGGAGGTTTCTTCTGTATGATGCCATAAAAAAGGCACCAGAAAACATGAAAACCAAAACCTCCACAAAACCCTCACATGGCAGTGTCTTCTCTGAATTTTCCAGCCTCCTTCCTTGCTTCTCCTATACCAAGAGGCCCGCCCCCCATCAAATATTTTTACCACCTTTTCTTCTCCATCAATAGAGTCCCTGAGCAGAAGCACCTCTTCCTTTTAGCGAAGGCCATCTCTCCAGAGCAGAGAACAACTTGAGACCATCAATATCACTGAAGCCATCACACAGTTAATCAGGAGGACTCCAATGATTTATCTCAATCATGTGATTGAAGGTTGTGTGGCTAATATTGCTGCTAAACTTGAATCCATGGAACCTTGTAAAAGTGTCAAAGATCGGATTAGATGCAGCATGATAAATGATACTGAAGAGAAGGGGCTTATTTCTCCATTGAAATTTATGTCATGCTGAGTGTTTTAGTTGAACTGACTAGTGGGAACACCAGGGGCAAGAGGATACAAACTAATTGAGACCATGCATGCTTTTATAAATCTAGAGAGACATGTTCTTCTTCGTGCTTTTGGTGCAGAGATAATCTTAAATTACCCAGTAAAAGGTCTAAAAGGGGCAGTTGACAAAGCCGAAGAGATAATGTGTCAAACACCAAGTGCATACATGTTTAACAATTTGATAATCCAGTCAACGCCAAGGTGTTTGATTCAATTTCAATATGTTCTTATATGCACAATACCTGAAAAGAGGTCAAGATTTGAAATTGCACATCAAAAATCAAGATTAATTTTTTAAACAAATTGAGCACATCAAAAATAAATTATCTAAATTGAAATTTTAATGATTTGAAATTGCATATATATTTGGTTTTATCCAGGTGATCGAAGACCCCGCTAATTCCCAATAGGGCATAGTGGGTGTGAAGACACATGGTGTCATAGCCACCTCTATGCTCATTAGGGCATATCGAGTAAGCCAAAAAAGTTGAAGTAGCTCCCTACATGGGGATGAAGCCGGAATACTCCCGAAATGCTACCGTATTTTCGTCTGAAATTAAGGACTTAAACAAATTTAAATAAAAATCATTTAAAACACCATGACTTACATAAACAAGCTTGAATTAAAACTCAAAAGGAAATTGAAGTATAAATGATAAATGAAAATATTAAATCTTACCTGAAATGCAATTGAACTTGCAGAATCACTACGAGAAAATTAAGGCAAATGAAAATAACGAATTTAGAAGAAGGAAATACATTCTATTTATATGCACGAATGAAGGAGTTTCCTTCAATCTAAAAATAAAAGAGATTTTATTCTAATTATGATTTTCAAAATTAATGATTTCATTAATTAGATTAAATTATCTAAGTTATAAACATCTGCATGTGCTCGGACATAGAGATTTAAAGTGTAAATTTTAATGTCTGAAAAGGCTGTGCAGGCTAAGTTGAGATTAAATAAATATGAAATTAATCTCATAATTTAGAAATAAAATTACCTGAATTACTAAATACCAGCATGGGCCTCGACACAATACTGAATGTTTAGATGCAAGTGCCCATGGATGTTGCGTGGGTTGCTTCCTGGTTTAGTCTTAGGATTAGGTGCGGGTTAACAAAATCTAAAAATCTATTATAAGAATTTCAACTTAGTAAATATCTGAGAAGCTAATTATATCATGTGGTAGTAGATCTGATCCTCTGCTAGAAGCTAAACAGAGTTCACAGGATCTAAAGCTCTTAAATATATTCAAATCAATCAATTAACCACCTCGATGATGGCCATGTTGAATGAAAATCTCAAGGAGGATCACTACTATTTAGATTTTTTAAGTTATTTTATCTCAATTCAAGTTTATAAATTCAAGTCATAGACTTGATCCTCTACTAATAAGTAAAGTTGACAAGGTCTACCCCAATGATAGTGCATAGACTAAAATCTCAAAATGGGATATTATCATTAAAAGATATTTGCTCTAAACTAATTCATCATAAAAATAATTTTCAACTAATCATACATCTAAATAAATGAAATTTACTATTTAAATACTTAAAGGAAATAATTCATCCACTCATCCACCATCATTTGTTGGGGATGACAGATTAAGAAAACTATAGCTCACAAAGGAGCTAATGTCAAGTCAAATAAATCACTATATTCAAACTCAAATAATCTCATGCTAGTAAGGACGTGACCAATCCCCTTAGTCTGCATTATTTGGCTAGTAGGCTCCACATATGATGCAGTTACAACCAGAGTCCTCTAATCGAGTGGTTGCCACCAAATAACACCATTATATTACGGTTATGACTGTAGCCCATATGTTCCCCAATGGCTCAGCACTTTAAGTAATGAATCATAGGGTATATTTGATAAGTACAAAGCCATTTTTTCAGCTAAGGTGGACTTAAGATTGTCTCCTTGGACAAACACCACCCCAGGTCTACAAGGATTTCTTGGACGATGTAACCCATGTGTTGTTGATAAGGATCCTTCAGTCTAGTTGGGTCTACTACCTCCTCTGACTAAGTAGACTAGGGACCACGACAGCCTGGGATGACGAAAACATGGGATCTAGATTGGACACATCATCATTCCACCAACCAAATGCTTTAAGTTAAATAATGGTGAACTTCATAAATTTTAAACCACAAATTTTAAACTCCATATGCTGCTACTATATGCTACGTATTAAGCAATCTAATGACTAGTGTTAATCAAAAGTTCTCTTTTAGCATTGAGAGGGGTAATTAACTATAGGGGCTTGCGTCTATAGAAATATGGAACCAATTCTAAAGTCCTCAGAAAATGAGGATGAAATCTTTAGGTAGTGTCTTATCTACTATTTCATCTGCCTTCTGAAAAGTTGGCTGACATTGAATCAATACTCTCTTCAATTGTCGAGAGGTCGGTGGTGAATTTTCAGAGCCCATAGATTTCTGGCGACTCTGTTGGGGATAGGTTTATCTTTCCATCTTTGGCTAGTCAAATTTGAGCTATAGTAGCAGTGGAGCATGATAAAAATTGAAATTTAAAATCCATCATTAATGAAATTAAATTTAATCCTTATGACTAATCTGTTTGCTCTCCATATTAATGGATCTTTAGAGCACACAGTTCATCATGAAGCTAGGTCATGGTCGACCACCATTAGCTAATGTTGTAATCAATAAGAGATGTTGGAGCTATCATCTAATTTGGTAGTGTAAACTTTCCTATCATTTGCTACAAATAATCCTCTACTTGAAGCATCGCATTGTACACGCACTTGTGCGGAGGAGGACAACTAGAATGGTCGTTACTACTAAGATTTCTTAAAGAGAACCTATTGTATTGAAGATTGGGTCATTAAAGTGCCAATGATGAAAAAGAACATCAATGGACTGAAAGTTAAAATCATGCTTGTAATTCCAACCACACATTGGTTGAACCATTTGCCACAGGGAAGGCACAATGTAGAAGCTTCTTCATCTGGAATCAAGCTAACCCTGAGGCAGGAGAGAAAGAAGAAATCGTTTGAGCTCATCAGTTCTCACTTGGACCATCTGTTACATAACTATCCTTACTGCACAAAATATCTTGAAATATTTAATAAAGAAGATTTAAAGGAGAAAGCCTAAAAATAGTGATGGCTTAAAATAGTTTTTATTTTTATTTTTTTGGGAGAAATTTATTTATTTTTAATTTTATCGTAGGAAGATTAATGGGTGGGTTTAAGTACGAACATGACAAAAGTGATTTTTTATATTAACTTTGTCAATTTGAGGCTAAACAGTCTTCCTCATTCTGACCTGTGAACCTTTTTTTTTTTGGAAAAGGCCTATGAACCTTTTTACAAGCCGTCCATTTACAGATTACTCATGGAAAAAGTTTATATAATTAATATTCTTACTTATTTAAGCATATTTCCTCTAATTCTGGATGACATATAATTAATATTTATATAATAATAATAATAATAATAATAATAATAATAATAATATATTAATTATTTGTTAAATAAGAGAAATTATAAAAACTTACAGTTATAAGTAATTATAATTAATATAGATTATAAGGGCAAGTTTCTAATAAATTTTAATTTGTTGTTTTAAGGACAAAATATGCAATACATTTAAATTAATGGTGACTCCTTGTCTTGTGTAAATCACAAAAGTTTTAACACCACTTAATATCTAAACCATAAATTCAATCAAATATTCACAATAATGTTTAATTTCAATCACCTAGAAGCAAGCAATTATGGATCCTTAAACACATAATAAAAGTTTTGTAACACTTAAAAGGTGTCTTAAAAAGTATTTTATTCACACACCATTAATAATATAAAATTATTTTATCATTATATCTTATATAATAACTTAAGCATTAGAGCTATATATATATACACACAAACACACACACAATAGGTTCTTTGCATGCTTGCATGGGATTCTTCTAAGGGGCTTCCATGGCTTTTTCCTTGAAATTGAGACTGTGCAACAAAAAAAAGATAAAAAAAGGGAATGAAATAACATTTAAGAACTCATATTTAAAAGAGAAAATAACTTTCATTTGTATTGTCCTAATTATGACAAACATTATTAGTAAGTAATTTACAAAAAATTGAATCCACAAAATTTTTAATTCTTTGACGGTGATAGCTAGAACTAATTAGGTTGCTAGAATACTATATAAAACTTTGGATAAAAAAGCAATGAGGAATTATTATTCATAAAAAATTTTATGAGAAAGGCCTGAAAAATATTTCTTGGATGTCCTTTTTATCAAATTTTGTGTATGAGTAGGAATATTCAATAAAAGCTAAGATTGGCATGTATATATATATATATATATATATATATATATATAATATGTATGTATGTATGTATGTATATATCTTAAGAAATTAACCTTTAATCAATGTCTAGAATTGAATGTTATACTCTTTATTTTCAAAATTACTGGCATAGATTTAAGTTAAAATGGTGACATTCTTCAAACTAGATTTCACTAACTTTCTACTGACTTATAGATAGCATTTCTTTCTTATATTTAACTTTCCTCTTGCCTACTAATCAAAGGGAATATCTTCACTAAAATTTACTTAGATTACTTTGACCTTTTTTATTTTTATTTATGTAATATCATTATACTGAACACATATTATAATAAAAAAATAAAAAAGAAGAGCTATTAAAGATAAGTAAAATTGAGTTAATAATTACTAGAGTTGCGTCTAGGGCCATCGAGTTCTCTTGTAGATTGGGTGGGTAGGTTGCATTTGAAATAGATGCATTTGTGTGCCCAATTGAAATAAACTTCTACGATCATTGAGATATTGGACTCTAGAAAACCCATCTCCCTTAACTTTTGATCCTTTTCCATCTGTTGTTTCTCCATCACCTCTTGATGCTGATACATAATCTAAAAATCAAAGTAATGGATTTAGCTTAATGGGAAATTTTAAAAATAATAAAATCAATAAATAGTGGTCAATTATTCAAATTCACAAATATATTAATTTATTCTGAGCTTACTACTCCGTTTAAACAATTATTCTGCTCCTCTAATATGTGCTCTTATTTAACATAACATGCATGTAATATGTTAGAGTTTTAATTGATCAATTAAAATATCATGTAGAAGCAAAATGGCCATAATAGATGCGATATGATTATTTACTTTTCGGCAGAGGTTCTCAAGTTATTGATGGAGGAGCTGATGGTGTTACAAAATAGTTTACATTGTATGTCAATATTACATATTTTCATATATGTTTCATGTAATTACTCATTTTTCTAGACATTCAAATTAATTTTAATGAACTCCTTCAATGAAAAATATAATTTTTATAAGATCTTAGTGAAAAACATTTATGGTTATATATATATATATATATATATATATATATATATATCAATATAAAAGATTCTAATGTTGAAAGATCACATAGTTGAGCAAGTTAAAATTTTTATTGAATTCATGCAAAAATATGTTTAATTAGCAGCATATATATATCATTTGAACATAAAAAAGGTGCAATGCCTGCATAAAGAGAAAGTGAGATTACCTGTGAAGCCTACCTAACTTTTTATAAAAATTGACTTATGTAGAGATAAAAGATGGATAAATATAGATTAATATGAATTAAAGAGGGTGCCA
Organism: Cymbidium sinense; assembly: GCA_021442155.1. Lineage (NCBI taxonomy): Eukaryota > Viridiplantae > Streptophyta > Magnoliopsida > Asparagales > Orchidaceae > Cymbidium > Cymbidium sinense. The sequence goes on from JAKCPB010000572.1 coordinate 36,878, forward strand.
CCATTCGTGTTTTAACACGCACAAGAGGGATTAAAAAATGTACAGTTCATGAGGGAATAAAATTTCTTTTATAATAATTTCCTCACATTATCATATTGAAAAGAATTAAACGTGAAACCAAAAATAGTCATCAATTGAGAGCACTATAATAACTCTTCATTTATTTATTTTATATCAATTGTTAGCTTTCTGATTCAAAAGCGATGTGCAAGGGATATGGCTTGAAAATGTGCCAAGTGAACAAAAATTAAAAATGACCAATGCCAACAAAGGATAAATTTTGGATTGGATGTTGCGAAATTCTAGATATATTTCTATTTCAAGTGTTTAATGAAGTACATTCCAATGATAAATTAACCGAAATCTTAGTTTAAATTATTGTCACAAGAATAATCACATATAGTGTTAGGTAGATGTAAATTTTATTTTTCCAGAGCTAGATATATATATATATATATATATATATATATATATATATATATATATATATATATATATATATATATATTGTAATTTTCTCTGCATAAATTATTGGAATTAAAATTTGTAATAAGAAAAGTGATTGCCACGCGTGTGTGAACCTTAGCAAACGAGAACTCAAGTTGCTCTTCTAGTTGGTTGAGATCATTAATAGTTAACCCAGTTAAGTCTTCCCGGTATAAGTATAATATGATTTAGCAAATTGAAGGAAAATATAAGAAGAATTTCAATCTTTCAAATAAAAATAAGAATTCTTTTGCTTTATTAACATGAATACTAGTTAAATATAGTACTAATACTAAATAACTCGAATTTCAATATTAATCAAATGTGGATTCCATTATAAACTAAGCAAAATTAGACAAGGTAAGCAATTTTTAAATATGTTGCAAGATATATAACACATTTTAGAAGCATAAATGTGTGATTTCCTATCATGATTTTTTGTCATAGTTGGAATACTAGTTAATATCTGTTTTACTAAAAGAATAATACTTGCATCATTCATTATTCATATAGTTTAGATATGTGCATTTTTAATAATAGAATTTGTTTTAGATTAATTTGGAGCTAAAGTACTTATCTATGATAATGAATTAAATATTTAGATATTCACACATAAAATTAATTATAATACAAACTTGGATCATTATTGATTTGCCACTTTACCATCAACTTAACATAGAAGGGAATAAGGTTATTAATTGCAATTAGGCAAAAAAAACTTGGATAAAAAGTTCTTAAAATTTTAACTTCGAGATGGTTTTAACTATGCAAGAGAGTGTTTTTATATATGATGAGAAATATATATATATATCTTCTGGCTAGTTTGAGAATTTATATCTAATCTCCCTTAAATTTTAAGAAAAAAAATGCTAACCTAAAATTTTTTTCACAAATTATTTTTTCTTATAGTGAGAATCTATAAAGTATTTTTTTGTAAATTTTAGAGTCTGGAGATTCTTTACTCATAAAAAAATTGCATATTTGTAGAACTAGCTAAGAGTTACACAGATGAATATTCCCTATTTTCTTAGGATAGTTGGAATCAGCAATAATTTTGGCAATTACAAATAAATCATCACAAGTTCAATCATAAGAACATGTGATATTAATGTTTTGTAGCAACTAGAAAATTAAAAGAAAATGTACCGGTAGATATCTATAATGACCTATTGTTTAAAAGCAAAAATCCTACGATATTGCACTCATTTTTTTCCTACTTTAAAAATAATTTATATTTATAACTCTTAAACTAATAGCATGAACAAAGTCTTCTTATTAAATAAAAAACAATATTAGGAGAAAAATAACATATAATCTTAATCAATGAAGAGAACTATAAGCATAAATAAACTAATAAGAGAGAGAGAGAGAGAGAGAGAGAGAGATGAAGAAATTTGATATTAAAAGTTAAAATCATTATCCTTTGTGTTAAAAAATAAGAGCTGTGTAAGGCACCTTAGCCTAGTGGTTGAGAGCTTTGGCTTTTAACCAAGAGATCTTGGTTCAAGTCCTCACACATGCGTTGGGGGTGTGAGTTTGCGAATAAATTCATTCAGATGTCCCAAAAAAAAAAATAATTGCTAGTGAAGATTAAAAAAAAGTCCACATTTCAAGGAAGTACATATCTGATCACAATTTGCAAAAAAAAATTTAAAATAAATTGTTGACCTCCATATATGTGTCATAAGTCGAGTCAAGCCCACAAGTCGAATTCGACGGACTTCGGAGGTGATAGTGTGCAAATCAGGGCTCAAAATACACTGGATGTCATCGAAAATAGTCCAAATGACCTCCGATCGATTAACGGACATCACTGCCATGTTTAGAACATCAAATTTGATAAGAATATAAATATTTAATAATCTAAAGATCAAGCAAGCGAGCTATCGATGTGCACATGTCGAGTAGGGAAGCTCCAACGATGCCCAAATGACCTCCGTTCATGAAATTGACCATACCATTAACTTCAAAACATCAAAAACTATCAAATGAGACTATTCGGTGAGTCTGAGTGCGTGATGTCGAATAATAAGAAATGATAGTGTAATGCGAAATTTGAAATACAGTGCATCACCAAAATCAACTCAAATGACCTCCGATTGTTGAATGGACATCGCCATCATGTTCAAAATGTCGAAACTAGTTAGAACATAAATATTGCTAAACTTGATGATCAACCGATCGAGTCATCAACATGCTTGGATGTATACTGAGGTTAAGAGGCACCGACATTAGCCAAATGACCTCCGTTCTTAAAATTGATCATGTCGTTGGCTTTAAAATGTCAAAATCAATCAAATAAGACTATTCGCACTCAATTCAGGCAAGTCTGTGTGAAAATCGAGCGGTCAAAAATGATAGCGTGCATTTTGAGCTGAAATTGACTTTCGTCTCGAACCAAACGATTGTGAAGCGGACTACCATTCGTTGAACATCGAATAATCTTATATCGACATATATATTAATTATCTAATCAAGTCATTATAAAATTTACATTAAAGTTGACTACTCAATTTAAAATCCCTAATATAACCTTAAGGCCCTAACTCCACTCTAATGGACCCGAACTGGCCCGCCCCAGTTCACGTGACCCATTCTTCCTTCCCTATTCTTCCACACAAGATTCCTCCCCCCTTCACATGCTCGGATTGCATGAAGCCAAACCGAACGAACTCCCTCCACGCACAGAATCGCTCTCCCCTCCCCTTTTAATCGAGCGTCGTTCGTGTCTCTCCATTCCCCTTTTTCTCCTTTTCTTCCTCCCATACCAACCAAATGAAAGCTTTTTTCTCTGCCTCATCGAAAAATTAAAGGCATTGTCCTTCCCCTCTCTGATTTCTCCCTCATTCAAAAATCAGAAAAAGCAAATTCCTCAAAATTAAAGAAGCTTTAATCGAAATTTGGGGGGGGGGGACTATTGGTAAACTCATAACAAACTTGCAATAAACTTAAAGTCTAGGGATGAATCCAAATTGGGTTTAATAACTCTTATACGAATATGGAGGTGATTACTATGCTAGCTAATAAGTATAAGTAGGGCTAAAGCAATAAAAATTGAAATCGATATAACTTATCAAAAGTGATGTAGATTGAACATAATCAAATTAGGAGAATTACAAAAAAACTCAACAAGTAAACTAAGTGCAAGTAATGTTTTAAACTATAATCTAAATCGAAATGCCTACTTCACCACCAGATCTGTAATTCTTTGTACAAGCAGACAAAAGGTGACACTAAACTAAATGCTACACGAATGAAGGAGCTTTCCTCTAATAAAAAATTAAGGAATTTTCTTCTAATTATGATTTTCAAAATCAATGAAATCACTGATTAGGTAAAATTACCTAAGCTATAAATTCCTGCAAGTGCTCGGACATAGAGATTTAAAGTACAAATTTTAATGTATCAAAAGGCTACGCAAGCTAAATTGAAATCAATTAAATATTAATCTAAAAAACCTAATAATATATTAAATCAATTTACAATGCCATCTTCACCACTGGGTCAGCAACTCTTTGTACAAGTAGATAGAAGGCGATAATAAATCTAATTCTATAAAAATCATAAGGCTTCCTTTAACCAAAAATCAAGGAATTTCATCCTAACCATGATTTCCAAAATCAATAATTTCATTAATTAGATGAAATTAGCTAAGCTATAAATACCCGCATGGGCCCCAACATTATGCTGAATGCTGAAATTCAACTGTCTGAGGATGCTGCATGGGTTGCTTCCCGGTTTAGTCTTAGGACTGAGTCCGGGTTAACAAAACCTAAAAAAATATATAATAAGAGTTTCAAATCAGTGAAATATCTTAGAAACTAATTCTGTGAGGTGGCAGTAGATCTAATTCTCTAGTAGCCTAGCGAGTTGAAGGGATCTATAGCTCTTAAACATATTCCAATTAATAAATTTTCTAAATCAAATTAAATATCAATCTCTAAAAAATTGCTCAAATGAAATCTATCACTAAAAGCTTAAATCAAACTCAATCCATCCATCTTCCATAATAGTTTATCAGGGATGAAATAAAGAAAACTCCAGCTCACAAAGGAGCAATTGTCAAATCAAGTATTCTGTTATGTTCACTCTCAATCAATCTCACATCAGTAAGGACGTGGCCCATGTACTCTGACTGCGTTGTTGGTTCTTTTTCTCTAATATAGAGAAAAGAAATGACACCACATAGAGTTTAGGAGTATTTTATTTAGATGATCAAATATGACATTAAGGAATAAACATATTATCTCGAAAGATAAACATGCTTTCCTATAATGGATTTAATCATTTCAATAAAAGACTCCAAAGGCTAATGGGTCTTTCGTGTACCAGCTACATGGAAAAGTAGAATAGGGTCAATTTTATCCTTGGATCATGGTTCTCTATAAAGGCAAGCCTTTATAGTTAATTACATCTTAGGAAGGGTCTCTTCCTAAGAATACTCTCAATTAAAGAAATAAGTGTTTAATCCTAAAGACTACTAAGGTAGCTTTCAAAGGAATGATTTTTGAGAAATTCAATTGGGAGAGGTTCAAATTAGAGAGAGTTATTTTCAAGAGTCAAATGAAAAAGAGTTAGAAATGCCTATTGTTATTGGGATGCCTAGTAAATATTTCAACTATCCTCTGATTGGGCTTCAAATTTTGAATTTAATTTTAGATTTCAAGTTTTCATTTTTTTTAGAAATCTAGGACTTAAATTTTATCAAGACTGAAATGCCTAAGGTTGAAGACTTATTCTTAAAAGGATGCTTCAGAACTGAGTTTAAAGGTGCTTCTGACATATGTTAGATGCTCGACCTAGTTCTATTCTTGAGAATCATTGGCCATTCTCCTTACTTGAGGGAACTAACCTATCCCTGACTCTTCTGGACTTACAACGCACGGAGAAGGTTGCCATTCTACCACCTAAGCAATTTAAAATCATGAGGCTAAGTCATATGAATGCAACATGGCTGGGCTCTTGCAGTTATAGGAAAGAAATCAATGAACATAGAGTTACTCCCTAAACTCTAAGATCATGTAAGGTATGAAGATGCATCTAGCAAATGCACATTTTTCAAATTTTAATAAATTTTGACTCAAGATTCATTTAGGTCATAGGAATGCAATTTATGCCTAATGCATGTAATTAGAAAAAGATTATGGGCTGAATCATAATAGAAGAATGTGTACTTCCACCAAAGGCTCTCAAAGGTCAAGCCTAGGTTCTCTGGTAAGGATGGAAGTCCTTCATTAATCAAAAGTGAAATAATATGATTATGCATGATATTAAAACATCTAGCTAAGGGTTGCTACATATTTTATCTTGCTTTAATGGCCTAGCTTTTATATGAATATTATGAGTTGTATTTATTTTATATTTTAGTTGATTTAGTTGGGTAGAAAATTTAGTTTATCCTATGAGCCTACGTCCAGGCATACATCACAGCACAAACATAGCACATAAAGAAACCTAAGAAAAACATATTGTTTCTATTAGCATCCAAAATAAATCAAGCAGTTAAATTATATAAGAAAAAAATGCGGGGCGATCTATACCGGAAGAAAGAAAAATGGGCGGTGAGTTGCCGCCTTACAGAACTATAAGTTCAGATCTATGGGTCTTCTTTCCAAGAAAGTCTCCTTCTTTAAGGACATCCATCAGGCCGCACAGGGGACCACCGCACAATCTCCTGGTTGGGTTAGCTCCTGATAATCCTAGACCCCATAGATCCTAACCTAATTCTAAGCTCAATTTTACATTTAATATTCAACTGAAATCCTATGCCCTACAAAATAGATGTTAGGAAATACACACAACACACAAAATAGTTTATATTTCATAATCATATGGGCTTAGCATTAGTTGCTTTCCAAGCCCACCTATCCTATGGACTATGTTAAGGGATTTTTAGCACCTACAAGCAAACAATAATTTTATGATTTATTTATTACAGCGATCCCTTTAACACAGTCCCCTGCCGAAAATAGTGTCAAATCTAGAAAGAATTCCCTAACATCCACTCTAATGGACAAACAAACCTAGGCATCCAGTCTAAAGCAATACACCACACAAACATGTAAAGCACAACATAACATATCACAAGAGATTAAAAGAAAATCATAGAAAGATCTAACCTAGATCTAAGTCCGTGACCTAAGTAATCTAGTGTGTAGAAGTGGGGTTTGTGTGGTAAGTCTTTGCTAGGCCTTTAGGTTCAAGTTGGAAGTTTGATTTGGTTTAATTTTTTACCATTGGTTGGTTTCAATTCAAATGGTTTAGTGATTTAATTTTAATTTTTATGTTCATTTTATGGTTAAAGTTATATAGGTTTTCAAGAATGAAGTATAGAATGATTCCATTTTTGGATGGAGCTCTTTCCATTCAACATCTAAATCCTAATGAAGTTTCCAAAAGTCTAACTAAAATCCTTAAGTATTTTAATTAATCCTTTTGATTTTATTTATGTTTGGATTTGATTTATTTTATTTCATTTATTTGAATTGCTTTATTTGATTTAATTTTTTGGATTTATTTCATTTTGAATTAAGTTATATGGATTTCATTTGATTTGGCTTATGTTCATTTAAAGAGTTTGATTTTATTCAATTTAACTTAAGTTATTAAATTAGGAATTTGTAAGCTTAAGTTTTAAGTCCATTAATATGAATTAATACCTTAGGTTTGTTTATAGATTATTCTTAATCTGATTTAATTAACCTAGGTTTTAAATTCATTATTTAAATTCATTAAGGATGAGTGGTTTCATTAAACTTAACTTAAGTTGTGTAATTATCTTTGAATTTCATTAAGTATTGATTTTCTTACAATTTTGATATTTGATTAAATTCTTTGACTTAGGAAGTTTTGATGAATTAACCTAAGTATTTTTTATGTATATTTCAGATTAGTTCAATTTATTTGTTGATTAAAAGAATTAATGATTCTTCTTAATTATTATTTAGTTCATATTGACCTAGAGATTTGGAAAATCAATAATTCCAAATTTATAGACCAATTGAGTTTGAGATAATTATGGCAAGTGGGGTTACATGCTAATTTTAGGCTTCTAAAGTTTCAACTTGATTAGAGATGTAATTAGGGTGTAATTAAGGTTTTAAATATTTCATTAAAACCAAAATTAAGCTTATTTATTAAGATTCATTAAGCTATTTTATTTTTTGCTTATTATTCACCGAAATACCTTTTCGATGAGGGTTTATTCATCAATTTTTGGTAAACTGGTTGATTTATTATGATTTAATTAATTTCAGGTCATTTAATTGAATTATTTAATTCTTTAAATTATAAAATTAAGTTAATTAGTGATATATTAGGTTCATATTGGTTTAATTATGTTTACTTAATATTCTGATGTTCATTATATTGATTTAAGATAATTAGATTAAAGTTTTCTAATTATTTTATTAAAGGGTAATTAATTTAATTAATTTAAAGGTTAATACACATAAAATTATAATTTCATTTGAATTCAAAGAAATAAATCCCCAAAAATTTATCTAAGGTATATTTTAAGCTGAATTTCATTTCCCCAAAGTTTTAAATTAATTGGATTATTAATTTGAGAGTAATTAGGGTTTAATTTTTCAATTAAACCCAAATTAAGGATTAATTACCTAATTAAAATTGGGGATTTTAATTTCTATGGATTTCTCTCATCAAGACAAATCCATAGAACTTTTATTTTAATTCTTCTGATTTTTCTTTGATTTTATATGCTTTTTTGAAATTGTTTGAATTTATTTTAATTAATTAAACTATTGTATAACAGTTTTTAATGGTTTTTAAGTAATGGGTCCCACGCGCTTTTACTAAAATGAGAGGGATTAGTCTTGGACCATCTGATCAGAGATCGGACAGTCTCAGTTGATCCCACAATTCTGCAGGATCAGGACGCATGTCGCGTTGGTTGATCTCGCGGGACGATCCTAGGCCGTCTGATCTCGGATCGGATGGTCCAGATCATTCCCGCGATTCTTAAAAGGGATTTTAATCAAAATAATAGCCTAGATCCAGACCATTTCTTTTTAAAAGAAATGGACGGTCTAGATTTTGTCTCACCCAAACTCTGTCGGAGCCGAGGACTATCCATGGTTTTTTGGTTAATATCTTTCGATATAGGTAACCAAATTGGATGATTTAAAATGCTACATTATCATTGAAAGATCCTCTTTCAATCCATAAGGCTTGATCTCACTATAGAATAAGCTTTTTAGGAAAATGACCAAGACCAAAAACTTTAAATAAAAGAGGGGGATCATTAATGGCGTGCCTTGATTTATGGCGTTTCAGATGTTGAAATCAGTTCCACTAGCTTTGTTTCTTCAAGGGAAAGCGTTGCCCCAAAAAAACTGAGCTAATTCATTGTGGTTTGATCTCTAGCCCAAGCTTTAGCTTGGATTTTCAATTTTTATGGTCCCAATGGTAGAGAGCACTTGGAGGGAGGGGGAGCTTTCGTTTGGTTTCAGTTTGGAGGTGTGAAGGTGTGTGTGTGTGCTTAGTTTTTGTTGAGGAAGTGTGTATATCCCTTTTCCATGCATGGCCGAAACTTTTATGCTCTTCTATTTTTTTTCTTGATTAAGTTTTTGGATGAGGATAGATGCTTGGAGTGTAGCTAAAATCCCCATGCATGGCTAAAGAGGTCGGGATAAAGAGAAGGAAAAATGGAATTTTTTTCCTTCTCTTTTTCCATTTTTCTATTCTTTTTTTTGTCATTTTGTTATTTAATTTAATTAATTAAGGAGGTTAATTAGCTCACTAATGATGCTTAAGATGATTAATCTTCTTTGCACATACATTGGTTAAGGTAATTTTGAATTTTCATGTTCTAATGTTTTGTTTAACTAACTTAACCCAAATTGGGTTAAGATGAGTCAAACCTACTTTCTTATGGGTCAAATGACCCATTTGACCTAACCATGAGGGAGTTAGGTTATGTCCTATTATAATTCCCATATGATTTAGGACAATTGATTCAAAGTTATTTTGATTTTTCTTAAATTTGAGTTCAATGTGGCTTATTTAAGTCATTTTGCTTTAAGGAATTTAATTTACTTAATCTAGGCCTTAATGAACTCAAATTTCTTTTTTTATCATGATTAAAAATATTTATTTGATTTTTAGAATATTTTTGGTGATTTTATTTAGTCAAATTTTAGTGGGTTGACTTTTTGACCAAGTGGGCCCACTTAAGTCAACTCTAGGTTGACTAGAGTTGTTGATTATCTTGGATTGATGATTATTATTGTTGATTTGATTAGTTTATTTTAAATTTGGATGTTTTGAATTGATCCTACCTAAGACAAATAAGTTAGATCTAACTTAAGGTGAGTTCTCTAGGTCACTGAGCATAGTGTCGTGAGCATTGAATTAGGAGAATCATATTTGTGATTGGGATCTCTTAAGTGCCAAATTAACCTCATCCAGAAATGAGATCAACATGCGCATTGGCTTGGCCAATAGGCTCCACAGTGAAGTATTTATGACCGAGTCCTCGACGGATGGTTTTGGCTAGTCGGTATTATATTATGATCACAACCGTAGCCCGTATGCTCCCTAATGGCTCTGGCCTTTGAGTTGTGAATCATATGATATACTTGATAGGGAAAACAACCTTCTGTCAGCTAAGGTAGACTTAAGACTATCTCCTTAGACAAACACCACCCCAGGTCTACAAGAATTTCTTGGACGACATAACCCATGTGTTGTTGATGAGGATCTTTCTGTTAGGTTGGGTCGACTACCTCCTCTGACTAAGTAGACTAGGAACTGTGACTGCCTAGGATGACGGAATCATAGGATCTAGATCGGGCATATTATCACTCCCCAACCATCTAGTTTAAATTGAAATGATGAATTTTATAATCTAAATTCTTAAACTCCATGTGTTTATATTCTACGCTACGCATTAAGCGATCTAATGACTAGCCTTAATCGAAAGTTCTCTCTAATGTATTGGGAGGGGTAATTAACTATAGGGGCTTGCGCCTATAGGAACCCTAAAACTAGATCAAAAGTCCTCGCAAAATAAGGGTGAAATCTCTGGGTAGTGTCTTATCTACTATTTCATCTGCCTTTTAAAAATTACACCGATATTCAATCACACTCTCTTCAATTCTTAAATATTGTCGAGAGGTCGATGGTGAATTTTTGGAGCCCATAGATTTCTAGTGACTCCGCTGGGGATAAGATTCTCTTTCCATCTTTGGCTAGTCATATATGTGCTATAGTAACAATAGAAGTTTTGAAAATTCAAAATAAAAATGGTGATTTAAGTGTGTAATAAATTCAATATGAGGCTCTATGTAGAATGAATCATTATGTAGAGTATATCTTTATTACACCATTATCTTGTTCTGTAGTGCCTGCATCTTGAAAGTATGGGGTGAAATAATAATTGCTAATTACTAATCCCCATCTTCACTTTTGTAGAAATGAATCTACAAAGCACTCCTTTCACCATTCAGCTAGGTCATTTTATAAACATCTGCCTAGCCAACGCCATCATTCACAGGTGATGTTGGGGCTACCATTCAATTTTGTAGCTTAATTTTCTCGGCTATCGTAGCTACAACTCCTGAAGTACCCACTTGTGGTACATTCATCCGAGATCATGCTGGAAGGCCTCAAGTTACTGAAACTCCTACTCACCAGATATGCCAACCAGTTCAACAGCCAACCGCTGTCAAGGAGCAAACTATGTCTTTAATTTCTCGTGGTACAGCTGCTGCGCCGACTGAACCTTTTGTACCCGAAAAGTATGATCATGAAGCTTCCTCATTAGGAAGAAAATTAATTAGATGACAGAGAAGAAGGGGAAACGCTGAGCTGAGGGCTCAGCAGATCCCCTTTTAATGACCTAGCTAACAAGAAATACTTTCACCGAAAGTGAGTATTCCTACCCATAATAACTTTGACAATCTAAAGTGGGTAAAGAGGAATAGTTCTACTGGTAAAATAAAGTAGTCCTTCTGGAAGAACCAACCACGTTAAGCTCTATCACCATAGAGGAGATAGCCTAAAACACTATCTACTAGGATACATAAAGTTCTAAAAGTAGCCAAGGACAGAGGCCTAATGAAATGAAGATTTCAGATGCCTGTGGTGATGAAAAATACTGAAGCTCCACTAAGAAACTTGCCATCTCTTCTGGTAATTAGCCATCAAGCCTAGTACACTTCGCATGGTGAGCATCGGGGCATGACACTTGGACCTCATGTCCAAGAATTCACTAGAAGGTCACAAAGGATAAGCAAATATAGGCCAAGGAGTAATGAAACTTTGAGTAATATAAGAGGTGTGATATTTGATACATATACTCAGAAATCCACCTCAAAATCAACTCATCAGAAGTGTATACCTAAAATAAAGGATATCACAGATGAAAGATATGATGGTAGACACCCTGGAGAATCTTCTAGGGGATCGCATCATCGATCAAGTTTACCCCACAAAAAAAGGTTGACTTTGATCACAATCCTTTAATAGAAGAAGTACTTGTTCTGCACATTGAACCAGAGATCCCCTAAAAATGTCGATAAAAAATTCATGTGTAGGATGAAAATAATGAAGAGGATTCTATGGAAGTAGAAGTTTTCCATATGGTCAGAGATATAAATGAACTCTCAGCTCAGCACCATCAGCACCAACACGAACTTAGGCAACCCAAATTTGATTTTGACATTTATGAAGAAGAGTCTTCACACAAGCAAATTAAAGGATGGATCTTCGATCTTTACTGAAGATGAAGAAGAAGACCAAAATGAGAAAGATATCATGGGTGTCGAAGCTGTCTATATGGTTGAACTAAGAAATGATCAGCCTGGTACACACTTTTATAATCAGTGTCATCGTACAGTGCCAACAACAGCTATCTTTGTAAATGCACAAGGAAAAGGACAGTCAAGTTCCTCCCCTAAAAATGAGCAAAGAGTAGAATAGCAATAAAAAATAGAAGAAGAAGAAGTGCCTGTACTGATTGATGCCATGACGCTAGCTAGAGAGCAAAGAGAAATGCAGTGCCAAATAGAGGTCAAAGAAAAGGGTATTGGACAACTTGGTACCAAAATGAATGATATGATGGTACAAATAAACATCATGATGGAGATATTGTAGAAGAATATCACATCAAGTGCAGCACTTATTTTGTCTTCTAATCAACAGGCAGCTAATAATACAACTTCTATACCACCAGCCACTGTGGTACCTCAAGCTGCTGCAATACATGCTGCGCATGAAGCGAGGAATGAAGTTAACCCACTACCTCTCCAACCGACAATTCAAAATCTGGCTAGCACACTGAATAACAGCTGCTTAGCTAGAAATAATAATCAATGAAAAGATAAAGGCAAATCATAGACTGGTAGGTAAAAGTCGGTGAGTCGCCTACCCATAATATGACCAAGTGTCATACCTGAAAGGTTACTCATTGCAGAAATTTAATACTTTCAGTGGCTTGGTAATCTAAAGCAACATCTGGCCCAATTTAAGGCTACTTGTGGTAATAAGAATTTATCTAAGCAGAGTTGAAAGCCCACTAAAATTTTTAACCGTTATCTTTCAAATACTCCAACTCTTCAAATAAATGGAGTGGAATATAAAACCCCTCTTGGTCTTATTTATAAAAAAGGGGGTAATGAAGGAACCATTTTCAAAAAAGAGAGGGGGAAAATGAATGTAGGAGAATTTGAATAAGTCTCTTATGTGCATCGTAGCATAATTAACTTCAATGCAAGCACTTAAAATTTTGATATTCGAAGTTTTAGCTTTAATACCTAATTAAAAGCAAGCATTTGCATGGAGGGATCCTATGGATTTGAAAGTTGAATTGAAAGAGAAAACATATCAATATTTATAGTATAGGTCAATCTACTTTGAAATATCTAGGGATGTTTCATAAAAAATACAAAATCCATAATTTTATCTATGAAAATAAGAAATAAGTCAAATGAGGGACATTCAAAAGAGGAGAAATCAACTTAAATATTATACTCTATTGATTCACGTAAGTAAGAGGGTAGATCTTCTTTTAAAATGGCAAATTAAACCATCTTTTGAATCTATAGCTTCAAAATACATAATGCCACCGGATATGCAATTCTTTGTACAAGCAGAGAGAAGACGGCACTAGACTAAATGCTGCATGAATGAAGGAGCTTTCATTCAATAAAAAAATTAAGGAATTTTATTTCTAAATTATGATTTTCAAAATCAGCGTAATCACTAATTAGGTGAAATTAGCTAGGCTATAAAAACCTGCATGTGCTCGGACATAGAGATTTAAAGTGTAAATTTTAATGTCTGAAAAGGCTACGCTGGCTAAGTTGAGATCAAATAAATACAAAATTAATCTCATAATTCAAACATAAAATTATATGAATTATTAAATACACCCGCATGGGTCTCGACAGTATGCCAAATGCTTAAATTTAAGTGTTTGAGGATATTGCATGGGTTGCTTCCCAATTTAGTCTTAGGACTAGGTCCAGGTTAACAAAACTTAAAAATCTATTATAAAAAATTTCAGATCAATAAAATATTTGAGAAACTAATTCTGTCAGGTGATAGTAGATCTAATCCTCTATTAGCAGTTGAATGGAGTTAACATGATCTAAAGTTGTTAAACATATTCAAATTAATCAAATTAACTCAAATTAATTATCAATTTCTAAAAAATTGCTCAGATAAAACTCTATAATTAAAAGCATAAAATAAAACTCAATCTATCCACCTTCCTAAATTGTTTGTCAAAGGTGACAAATTAAGAAAATTCTATCTCACAAGGGAGCCAATGTCAAATCAAGTGTTCTATTATGTTCACTCTCAACCAATCTCATGTTAGTAAGGATGTGGCCCTTATCCTCGACCGAGTTTTGGCAAGGCTCCACCGAAAAGCTATGACCGTGAGTCATCTGATCGAGTGGTTTGGCCAGTCAGGCTCCATTATATTACGATCACGACCATAGCCCGTATGTTCCCCAATAGCTCTGCCCTTTGAGTTATGAATCATAGAGTATACTTGATAGGTCAAACAACCCTCTATCAGCTAATTTAGACTTAAGCCTATCTCCTTAAATAAACACCACCCTAGGTCTATAAAGATTTCTTGGATGATGTAACCCATGTGTTGTTGATAAGGATCCTTCGGTCAGGTTGGGTCTACTACCTCCTCTGACCTAATAGAGTAGGGACCACGATGGCTCGGGATGATGAAACCATGAGATCTAGATCGGGCACGTCAGCATTCCCCCAACCATCTGATTTAAGCTAAAATAATGAATTTCATAAATATAAATCATAAAATCCACATGTTGCTACTGTACACTATGCATTAAGTGACCTAATGACTAGCTTTAATCGAAAGTTCTCTCTCACTTATTGGGAGAGGTATTTAACTATAGGGGCTTGCGCCTATAGGAAACCTGGAATAAGATCTAAAGTTCTCACCAAATGAGGATGAAATCTCTGGGTAATGTCTTATCTACTATTTTATTTGCCTTCTGAAAATTACACCGACACTTAAACCACTCTCTGCATCAATTTATCGAGAGGCCGGTGGCAAATTTTTGGAGCCCATAGATTTCTGGTGACTACACTGGAGAGAAGATTCTCTTTCCATCTTTGGCTAGTTATATATGTGCTATAGTAGCAAAGAAATTTTTAGAAAATTCAAAATAAAAATTGGTGATTTATGTGTGTAATAAATTTAATATGAGGCGCTATGTAGAATGAATCATTCTGTAGAGTATATCTTTATTACATTATTATTTATTCTGTAGTACCTCTGCATCATGAAAGTATGGGGTGAAATAATAATTAATAATTACTAATCCCCATCTTTCACTTTTGCAGAGTGGATCTACAAAGCACTCCTTTCACTATTCAGCTAGGGCATTGTGAACATCTGCCTAGCCAATGCCGTCATCAACATAGGAGATGTTGGAGCTATAATTCAATTTGGTAACTTGAGTTTCATGGCTATCGTAGCTGCAACTCCTAAAGTAGCCACCCATGGTACATTCATCTGAGGCCATGTTGGAAGGCCTCCAGTTACTGAAGCTCCTACTAGCCATGTTCTCCAATCAGTTCAGCAACCAACCGCTGCTAAGGAGTTCCCTCGATAGAGAACTTCAGTTTTTAAAAGGCTAGGCCAATCTGAAGCCCCCATGATGAAGAGAACTATCAGTGGGCAAACTGTATTTTTAATGTGTTATGGTACAACTGCTCCACTGATTGAACCTTTTGTACCGGGAAAGCATGATCATGAAGCTTCCTCATCAGGAAGTAAATTAACCAGAAGGTAGAGAACAAGAAGAAATGCTGAACTGAGAGCTCAGCAGATTCTCTTGAAATGACCTAGTGAACAAGCGATACTGTCACCAGAAGTGAGTATTCATACCCATAATAACTTTGACAACCTAAAGTGGGTAAAAAGGAATAGCTCTACTGGTGAAGTAAAGTAATTCTTATAGAATCAAAAACGTCAAGCCCCGCCACCATAGAGGAGGCAGCCTGAAACATTATCTGCTAGAATACACAAAGTTCTTAAATTAGCCAAGGATAGAGGCTTTAATGAAAAGAAGATTTCATAATCATGTGGTTATTGAGAATACTAAAGCTCCACCAAGGAGGTTTCCATCGCTTATGGTAATTAGTTATCGAGACAAGTATGCTTCACGCGGTGAGCGTCGAAGTGTGACACTTGGACTACATGTCCAAGAATCCGCTGCTGAAAGATCCCGACAAAAGGATAAGCGGATATGGAGGCCAAGGCCCCGTGATGAAATTCTGAAAAATGGAAGAGGCGTGACATCTAACACATATACTTAGAAATTTGCCTCAAAAATAACTCATCAGAACTGGATACCCAAAAGAAGGGATATCATTGATGAGAATCATGATGGTCGACACCTTGGAGATTCCTCTAGGAGATCCCATCACCATCAAATTCACACACAAGAGAAAGTTGACTTGATAATTAATAGGAGAAGTGTTTGTTCCACACATTGAAGTAAAGATCCACTAGAAACACTGATAAAAAAATCAAGTACAAAAAGAAGGTGATGAAGAGGACACTATGGAAGTAAAAGTCATTTATATTGTTAGATATATAGATGAACTTTCCGACCATCAAGAATAACATGAATCCAGGAACGAACTGACATTTATGAAGAAGAGTCTTCACAAATAGAAGATGGATCTTCGGCCTTTGCTAAAGAAGAGGAAGAAGAAAAAAAGACAAGAATGGAAAAGAGATCAAGGGCATTGAAGCTGTTTATATGGTTGAACTAGGAAATGATCAGCTTGGTACCACTTTTATAATCAGTGTCGTCATTCAGCCCTATCAATAGCCGCCCCTACAAATGTACAAGGAGAAGGACAATCAAGTTCTTCCCCTGAGGATGAGTAAGGAGCACAACAACAATAATGAATAGAGGAAGAAGAACAACCTATACTTGTTGATTCCATGGCGCTAACTAGAGAGCAAAGAGAAATGCAGCGTCAAATGGAGGTCAAAGACAAGGAGATTGCACAGCTTGGTACCAAGATGAATGATATGATCTAAATGAATATCATGATGGAGATTGTAGAAAATATCATATCAAGTGCAACACCTATTTTGTCTACTAATCAACGTAGCTAATAATACTTCTATACCACAAGTCACTTTGGCACCTTAAGCTCCTATAGTGCATGCTACACATGAAGCTAGGAATGAAGTTAACCAACTACCTCTTCAGCCAATAATTTAAAATCTGGCTAGCACACCTGAAGCGGCAACAGCTGCTCAGCTAGAAACAATACTCAATAAAATGATAAAAGGAGTCTTAGCCTTAGAACAGATTGAAAAGCTGGTGAGTAAGGGTCGCCCTTACCCAATTAAATATGATCAAGTGATGTACCTGAAAGGTTGCTCAGGGTCAAAATTTAATACTTTCAGTGAGCTTGGTAATCCAAAGCAACATCTAGCCCAATATAAGGCTACTTGTGGTAACACAGGAGGGAACGCTGCTCTACTTTTTTTGTCACATCGCCTTTTGACCTTAGCCACTTTCGAAATGTAATTGCGAATGATTGCTTAAAATCTTTGCTTAGTTAGAGATGATATTTTGAAGAGGTTCACAACCGAGAAAATGACATCGACCTTGCCTTGCTAAAACGGAGAAAATATGAGTCAGTGACAAAATTCATGAGTAGTTGACGTAACCTGAGTATGAAATGCGAGCAAAAATTGGAAGAATAACATGTGATCCAATTGCTAATGGGAAATATGGATGATAAAATGACATCATTTCTATGTATGACATCGATTACAATATTCCAGGACTTACTCGATAGGGTGGCTAAAATTGAAAAGCTGAATCGCCCTAAGTCTGAAGTCTATGTAGATAAAGCAAAGAGAAACAAACCTTTAAACTCGAGAAGAAATGAAATTCATGCCTCTTCCTATAGCTCAAATGTTTAAAAGAGGATGATATATAATATGAATAAAGGAAAATAGCTGATATACAATGATGATTAGGGAAAGAAGCATGTCTATTCTAATCCATAGCCAAAATTGGTATTAGAGGCAATGATAAACCTAGACTTTTCCAAGTGGGGGAGCATCCAAAATAAACAACAAGAGATGATGAGCTTAATGCGCCATCTCTTAAGAAAAGATGAACAAAGATTATTCCTTTAGATGAGATAGTAAATTACTTTGACAAGCAGTCAAAGCTGGCTTAAAATTACCAGAAATTAAAAGGCCTGAAGAAGCTGATCAAGTCAGTAATCCAAATTACTTTCCCTATCATCAGATGATCAGCCATCCTATTGAAGATTGTACTTCTTCAAGGATTAGCTAGAAAGGAAGTATCGACGAGGTAAATTTACACTATTCGATAGTGTTCTAGTCAACCCTAAAAGGGATTCTACAATGATGATTTTTCGTATCATCCATCAAAGATAAAAAGAAGAAGAAATTAGTTCAGATTGAAGAATGGGAAATAGTTGTCTCCAAAAAGACTGTGAAAATACTGAAGCAGCTGAAAGGCGTCCCCAATGTTAAGTAGAATTCACCACTTGAACCAATATTGGACTTTAGAGAGATGCCTAAACCAAGTATTTGGGCTTCTCAGCGGCATCCCAATAAGGCTACTTTATCACAGCATGAGGAGCAATCTACTAAACACAGGCCTCATAAATTAGAGAAGCTAGCTAAGAAAAAGAAGATCAAGAAGAGAACTATAACTCAAAAGATCATTAATAATTTAGAAGAGTATTACCGAAGACAACCATTTAGGCTACGACTTTATGCCTAAACTTTGCATTAATGAAGATGAAGAAGATAATGGTGAATCTTGTCCAGTAGAGACATGTCGAATCATTTATGTGATATCAGATGTTCTTCAACATTAGTTACTTTGAAATGACAATTATAATTAGACTGACTCGACCAACCCATCATAATTCTTGTCAGGAAAGAAAGAAGAGCCTGAGGAGTTAACATCTGAATTTTGTTTAATGACTCAACAAGATGATAACAGTTCAGATGAAGATCTAAGTTTTCCTGATGGAGAAGAGTCAGACTTATCGATATCATCATGCATGAAATGTATGAAGCTAAAAAATGAGTCTAGACCTTTTGGCCAATCCTCCAGAATAAGAAGGAAATTTGAAGAAACCACCTCTTTAGAAGAATCTGAGCAAGATAATATCATTCAAGTTCAGTTAAGAACTGGTAAAGTCTTACCACCTTCATCAAAGAAGGGAAATACAAATAAAGAATAAGGAAAAAAAATTGATGTCAACCAAGATATCATTCCTAGAAATCCTAGAATAAAGTCTAAGTGAGAAGATATATTATAATATTCTATCACATCTGAGAAAGATCTGTGCACAACTGAGTGGGTATGAGGCTCTCTTAATGTCAAAAGACCTCCGAGAAACTTTGATACAAGCTCTCAAAGATTAGAAAAGTTATAAAACTTACTTTGCTGAAAAATGCATGATTGAAGCATTGCAAACTCAAGATCTCCCAGTAATCGCATTTTCTGAAGAAGATCTTATGTTGGGAATGGTAGATCACAACCATCCTTTATATGTTACTATATAGAGTGATGGCATCTCGATCAGCCAAATATTGATTGATCCAGGTTCTTCTATCAATCTTATGAGTCTAAAAGTATTAAGAGGATTATCACTTGATATCCAACATCTTGAGAGAGTTAAGTTGACGGTTCATGGTTTAAATGAAAAAGGACAGAAAACTCTGGGTTCTTTTATTCTCCAGCTCAAGTTTTGAGATTATATACATAAGCCAAATTTCATGTAATTGATACTAACACATCATTTAGAGCTCTTTTGGGTCGACCGTAGCTGCATGAGTATGGCATGGTCCCATCAACTATGCATCAATGTATGAAGTATCTGAAAGATGGAGAGGAATTTAGAATTTGGTAACCTACAACCATTCTCCATTAATGAAGCAAAGATTTATGAAGATGCAAAGTACTTCATCCTCAAAGAGCCTAAGCCAACAGAGCCTCTTAAAGAGGTAGCATCCACTTCAGGAACTAAAAATAAATTTCACAAAGTAAAAGGGCAAAAGAAAAGAAGAAGAAAGATGGAAATGCCAACTCTCCCTAAAGCACTTGACTTTACACCTAAGTCAAGAAGATCAGTTCCTCATTTGGGAAGTGACACACAAGAAGAAGAAGAAGATATTCTGTTAAACCCAAGAGAACTTTTAAACTTTTAAGAAAGACAAATTATGAAATAAGTTATTCTAATTCAGACTATGACTTTGAATCTATTTACGAAAGTAGAATGTAGAGTTCAGAGGGTCACATCAAGAAGGATAGCTCACTTGGAAGAATCATAAGACTCATTATACCCATTCAAAGAATACTTCAATGAAATTACTCCACTGGAGGTTCATAACATTGAAGAGTTGATAACATTCTATGTGCCACCGTTGAACCAGAATGGTGGAACAGGAACTCTATTTTATAAATTTGAAGAGTCCCAACCTCACAATTTTGGTCAGCCTGCTCAACAGGAAAATTCTGACGAGATAGTGCCTACAAGAATACTGATATATTATCCAAAGAAATTGTGTTGAATGATGCATAAGCTAGTAATTCATATTGGAACTACTAAATATAAAACTCAAATCTTTAATAAGATGTGGAGCCAAAGATGTCCTCAAGCATCATGAACAAGTGATAAGTTTATCACTAAAGGTTCGAGGTTCATCCACAAATCTTATCAAAATAGAGCTTATTATAATATAATAGAAGCT
Source organism: Cymbidium sinense (assembly GCA_021442155.1). Taxonomy (NCBI): domain Eukaryota; kingdom Viridiplantae; phylum Streptophyta; class Magnoliopsida; order Asparagales; family Orchidaceae; genus Cymbidium; species Cymbidium sinense. The sequence goes on from JAKCPB010000572.1 coordinate 57,651, forward strand.
GAGGTCGAAACTAATAGTGATGAAGAAGATGAGCTCCATGAAATTCTTCTCACAAATAATGAACAAGTAGAAGCTATGTCTACGCCTGAAGAACTTGAAGATGGTGGAAAAATAACTATTATAGATGAACTCAAAGAAATTAACCTAAGAGTCCCCATCCAACTTTCATCAGTGCTCTTTTACTTTATGAGAAAGGTGAAGAGTTTAAAGTGCTGCTTTGTGAATTTAGGGATTGCTTTATCTGGACATATTTGAAATACCAGGCTTATCCCCTAATGTAGCAGTTCATAAACATGTTATTAAACTAGATGTGATGCCTATTAAGCAAGCTCCTAGGTGAATGAGATTGGAGATCGAAGAATAGGTAATTGCATAAACTATGAAGTTGATCAAAGTAGGCTTCTTCGAGAGAAGAAGTATGCAGATTGGATAACCAATATTGTCCTAAAAAAGAATGGCCAACTCCATCGCATCTCGAGACCTAAATATGCCCAAAAGATGACTTTTCACTTCCAATATCAGAACTACTAGTGGACAACACATCCAACTATGACATGTTCTCATTCATGGATGGATTGTCAGGATACAACCAAATTAAAATGACACCTGATGATGAAAGACATACATCATTCAAAACACATATTGGCATCTATTGCTACACAGTAATGCCCTTTGGTTTGAAAAATACTAGAGCTACATACTAAAGAGCCATGACACATATTTTTGATGAGTTGATCCACCAGAAGGTACAATGTTATGTTGACAATTTGGTGGAGAAGAGCTTAAACCATGAAAACCACTTCGAAGACTTGAGAATTGTATTGGAGAGAATCAGAAAATATGATCTGAAGATGAATCCTCTAAAATGTGCATTCGGGGTATCTTCTAGAAATTTCCTGGGGTACATTGTAAATCATAGAGGAATTAAAATTGATCCTGCTAAAATCAAGGCTATTGTGGAGATGCCTCCACCAAAGAGTTTGCAACAGCTTCATTCTTTACAAGAATAGCTCGCATTCATCTGTCAATTTATATCAAACCTATCAGAATGCTGTCAACCATTTTCAAGGCTGATGAAGAAGGATGTTCCATTCAAGTGTGACAAGGAGTGTCAAGAAGCCTTCAATAGCATTAAAAGCTACCTATTAAATCCACCAATCCTTATAGTGCCTACTCTTGGGAATCCTCTCAGTCTATACACAGCTAAATTAGAAGAGTCCTTTGGAGCATTATTGGCATAACACAATGAAGAAATCAAAGAGAATGCTCTTTATTATATCAGTCGAAGATTAATAGGAGTAGAAATGAGATACTCTCTGATAGAGAAGCATTGTTTGGCATTGATCTTTGTAGTCTAAAAGCTCTGTCACTATATATTATATCACAAGATTACCCTCATCTCAAGGATCGATCTACTAAAGTACTTGATGATAAGACCAGCGTTGACAAGTCACTTGGTAAGATGGGCAGTACAGCTTTTATAATTTGATATCACATACGTTCCACAAAATGTAGTAAAGGGACAAGTCTTAGCAGATTTTCTTACTAGACATCACATCCCAGTGGACTCTTCCCTTAATGATGATTTTTCTGATGAGCAGATTATGCTCATTTGTGAAAGAAAAAAATCACAAATTTGGGAAATATACTTTGATGGAGCTTCATTGATCAAACAAGTCCAACCACTAAATTTTCCAATGGCAAGAGAAGGAATCGACATCATCTTTATAACACCAGAAGGAGGGATAATGAAATGATCATATAGGTTGACTGAGCCAAGAACTAATAATGAAGCTGAGTATGAAGTATTAGTGAAAGGTCTTGAAGAAGCTATTTTCATGGGCATTCAAAACTTGTATATTTTCAGTGATTGTCAGCTTATTATAAATCAAGTTCTTGGCATCTATAGAATCAACAAGCTTGAGTTAGCATTCTATCACAAATGAGTTCTTGAGCTTATGAAGCAGATACCAAATGTCACACAAACTCGAGTCTCTTGATCCAAGAATAGTAAATCTATTTGCTTAGAAAAATTAACTAAGGAGATGGCAAGTATGAATGGTGATTATATCATGATCGGCATATTTACTCGATGAGTTCTAGAGTCAGCAAAGTATCAATCCCCTCATGTAGAGGGGTTATCAAATTTGACCCAACAGGATGGGACTCAGGTTGTTCCCCGTACTCCCCAAAATTAATAAGAAGTTATACCCAGAAGAGCTAAGAGTGATGTTATTTTAGAAAAGCAATGTGAAGCCTTTATAGTAGTAGAGTCACATGACCAGAGGCAACCCTTCATCGACTACTTTAAAGAAGGTGAGTTACCAAATAATAAATCACTGTCAGCCTAAATTGAGAAGATAATATTGCGCTATGCTTTTGTCAACAACACTCTATACAGTAGATCCTTTGAACAAATGTGGCTATGATGCCTAAATACAGATGAAGCTACCAAAGTGATGGTCAAAGTTCATGAAATACTCTGTGGTGCCACATCAGTCAGGTCCCAAGATGTCAGTAAAGATCAAAAGGATGGGCTATTATTGGCCATCTATGGTGAGAGAATGTATCAATCATGCTAAGAAGTGTCATGAATGTCAAGTACATGGGAATATAATCCATCAACCTCCAAATCCACTACACCCAACAATAACATCTTGGCCATTCGAATGTTGGGGTACAGTTATAATAAGAAGAGGGGTATTTTTTAATTAAATGGCTAGCAAACATCAACCATAATAAGAATAGTGATTTTTTTTAATTAAACAACTAGCAAATGTTAGCCATAATAAGAAGAGGGGTTTTTTTTAATTAAATGGCTAGTAAACGTCAGCCATAATACAAAGAGGGATTTTTTTTAATTAAATGGCTGACCAACACCAGTCATAATGAGGAGAGGGAATTTTTTTAATTAAATGGCTAGCAAACGTCAGCCATAATAAGAAGAGGGGTTTTTTTATTTAAATGGCTAGCAAACGCCAGTCATAATGAGGAGAGGAGTTTTCTTTTTATTAAATGGCTAGTAAAGCTCAGCCATAATAAGAAGAGGGGTTTTTTTAATTAAATGGCTAGCAAAAATCAGCCATAATAAGAAAAGTTGTTTTTTTAATTTAATGGCTAGCAAACGTTAGCCATAATAAGAAGAGCTTATTTTTTAATTAAATGGCTAGCAAACATCAGCCATAATAAGAAGAGGGGTTTTTTTTAATTAAATGGCTGACAAACGCCAGTCATAATGAGAAGAGGGATTTTTTTAATTAAATGGCTAGCAAACGTCAGCCATAATAAGAAGAGGGTGTTTTTGTAATTAAATGGCTGGCAAACGCCAGTCATAATGAGGAGAGAGGTTTTTTTTAATTAAATGACTAGCAAACATCAGCCATAATAAGAAGAATGATTTTTTTAATTAAATGGCTAGCAAATGTCAGCCATAATAAGAAGAGGGTTTTTTTTAATTAAATGGCTCGCAAATGCCAGTCATAATGAGGAGAGGGGTTTTTTTGATTTTTTTCATTTGTCTATATTTATTTCATTTTTTCCCATATAGTGGATCTATAAAACCTCCTTATGTTAAAGTAAGGAGACACAACTCCCATATACTCTAGTGTTCTTCTATGTTGGATGAGAAATTATCTAACAGAAGTTTAAGGGCTAGGGTAAAATTTTTTTTCTTTCTTTTGTCATTGAAGCTCTGGAAGAAGGTCATTCGCTTTGCTGATCAAGACCCATAGCTCATACGATGAGGCTCCAGTTTTCCCTCAAGAGAGGCATCAATTGTCCTCGTTGGACCGACTGAGTTTGGAGGTGATCAAGGCCCGTAGCTCATACGGTGAGGCTCCAATTTTCCCTCGAGAGAGGCGTCAACCTCCTTGTGGGGCTGACTAGGTTCAGAGGTGATCAAAGCCCATAGCTTATATGGCTAGGCTCTAATTTTCCCTCGAAAGTCATGTCATCTCTGCTCATCGAACCGATCAGGTTAGGAGGTGATCAAGGCTTGTAGTTCATATGACAAAGCTCCAGTTTTCCATCGAAAGAGGCATCAACAGTCCTCGTCAGGCTGACCAGGTTTGGAGGTGATCAAGGCCCATAGTTCATATAGTGAGGCTCCAATTTTCACTTGAAAGTGGTGTCAACTTTCCTTGTCGGACTGATCGGTTATGTGATTAAGGCCCAGAGTTCATACGGTGAGGCTCTAAATTTTCCTTGAGAGAGGCATCAATTGTCCTAGTCGGACTGACCGGGTTCAGAGGTGATCAAGGCCCGTAGTTCATACGATGAGGTTCCAATTTTCCCTCGAAAGAGGCGTCAACTATCCTCATCAGGCCGATTGGTTTTGAGGTGATCAAGGCCCATAATTCATCAGGTTCCAATTTTTTCCCTCAAAGAGGCATCAACTCTCGCCGACCGACCCTGAGGTGATCAAGGCCCGTAATTCATACGGTGAGGCTCCGCTTGAGAGAGGCATGAACTGCCTCATCGGACACCGGTTCAAGGTGATCAAAGGTCGTAGTTCATATGGTGAAGCTTCAGTTTTCCCTCAAAAGAGGTATCAACTGTCCTCATCAGACGAATCGAAGTTTTGAGGCAATCAAGGCTTGTAGTTCATACAATGAGGCTCCAGTTTTCCTTTGAAAGAGGCATCAATTGTCCTCGTCAGACTGACCGGATTTGGAGGCGATCAAGGCCTGTAGTTCATACAATGAGGCTCTGATTTTCCCTCCAGAGAGGCGTCAATTGTCCTCGTCAGACTCACTAGATTCAGAGGTGATCAAGGCCCGTAGTTCATACGGTGAGCTTTAGTTTTCCCTTGAAAGAGACATCAACTATCCTAGTCAGACCGATTGGGTTTGGAGGTGATCAAGGCCCATAAGTCATATGGCTAGGCTCTGGTTTTCCCTCGAAAGAAGCATCAACTATCCTCGTCAGACTGACCAGGTTTGGAGGTGATCAAGGGCCATAGTTTGAACGACGAGGCTCCAATTTTCTCTCAAAAAAGGCATCAACTATCCTCGTCGAATCGACCGGGTTTTGAGGCAATCAAAGCTCATAGTTCATATAGCGAGGCTTCAATTTTCCCTTGAAAGGTTTTCCCTTGAAAGAGAGCCAACTATCCTTGTTGGAGTGACCAAATTTGGAGGTGATCAAGGCCCATAGTTCATATGATGAGGCTCCAATTTTTCCTCGAAGAGGTGTCAAACTATCCATTATGGGGTTTGGAGGTGATCAAGGCTCAAAGTTCATATGAGGCTCTAGTTTTCCCTCGAGAGGCATTAACTTTTCTAGTCAGACCGATCAGGATTGGAGGCGATCTAAGCCCATAGTCCATACTGTGAGGCTCTGGTTTTCCATTAAGAGGGTATCCTTGCTCGGACCGTGTTTGGAGGTAATCGAGACCCGTAGTTCATATGGTGAGGCTCTATTTTTCCATTGATAGAGGCATCAACTTTCATCATCGGACCTATCGGGTTTGGAGGTGATCAAGGCCCGTAGTTCATATGGCGAGGCTCTGGTTTTCCCTCGAAAGAGGCATCAAACTATCCTCGTCAGACCAACTGGGTTTGGAGGCGATCAAGGCCAGTAATTCATACGACATGGCTTCGATTTTTCCTCGAGAGAGGTATCAATTGTGCTCGTCGGACTGACTAGGTTTAGAGGCAATCATGTCTTGTATTTTGTAGAAAATTGATTTTCTTGAAACTCCAATAGTTGACAACTATAAAAGTTGTGGGAAAGCATTGATTTTGAACCATTTCTTAGAAAACTCAAAAATTCTGGCAGATAATTTTAGAGTGTAATTATTCATGATGTTACTTAACCCCGTTGACTTGTATAGAAGGAGTAAAATCGAATCTGAGGATTTTTGACCCATTTAAAGTTGTTTGTCAAAGTGTTACTTGATGACATTAACTTGTATGCAATAGGTCAAATCGAATCCACTCCAAATTTTGATCCATTCGAGGTTATTTGGCAAAGTGTTACTTGATGATGTTAACTTATATGGAAGAGGTCGAATCAAATCCGTTGAGGAATTTTGACCCATCCGAGGTTGTTTGTCAAAGTGTTACTTAATGACGTTAACCTATATAAAAGAGGTTGAATAGAATCCGCCAAGGATTTTTGACCCATCTGAGGTTATTTTTCAAAGTGCTACTTGATGACATTAACTTGTATGGAAGAGATCGAATTGAATCCGCTGAGAATTTTGACCCATCCGAGGTTGTTTGTTAAGGTATTGATGAGAGCAACTGTATGGAAGAGGTTGAATTGAATCCGGTGAGAATTTTGACCCATCCGAGGTTCTTTATCAAAGACATTAACCTGTAAGGAAGAGGTTGAATCAAATCCGCCAAGGATTTTGACCTATCTGAGGATGTTTATCAAAGTATTATTTAATGATGTTAAGCTATTGAAAGATGTTGAATCGAATCCGCCAAGATTTTTGACCCATCTGAGGTTGTTTGTCAAAGTGTTACTTGATAACGTTAACCTGTATGGAAGAGATCGAATCAAATCTGCCAAGGATTTTTGACCTATCCGAGGTTGTTTGTTAAAGTATTACTTGATGACAGTAATCTGTATTAAAGAGATTGAATAGAACCCGCCAAGGATTTTTAACCCATCTAAGGTTGTTTGTCAAAGTGCTACTTGATGATGTTAACTTATATGGAAGAGGTCAAATCGAATCCACCAAGGATTTTTGACCTATCCAGAGCTGTTTGTCAGAGTTTTACTCGATGAAATTTAACATATGTGGAAGAAGTCAATAGTTTTAACTCTCATCCTAGATTTTTTTTATAAAGGTATGACGTTAACCTGTGTGGAAGATGTTTAAGATTTTGATTCTTCCAAGATTATCTGTCAGAGTATTACTCGGTAACGTTAACCTGTGTGGGGTAGGTGCAAAGTTTTGACCTATCCGAGGTTATTTGTTAGAGTCTTTGCTCCATGACGTTAACCTGTGTGGAGTAGGTCTGAAGTTTTGACCTATCCGAAGTTGTTTATCAGATTCTTTGCCACATGACATTAACCTATATGGAGTAGGTATGAAGTTTTGACCTATTCGAGGTTGTTTGTTAGAGTCTTCACTCAATGATGTTAACTTATGGGGAGTAGGTGTAAAGTTTTAACATATCTGAGGTTGTTTTTCAGAGTCTTCACTCGATGACATTAATCTGTGTAGAGTAGGTGCGAAGTTTTGACCTATTCGAGGTTATTTATTAGAGTCTTTACTCGATGACTCTAACTTGTGTGGAGTAGGTCTGATGTTTTGAGCTATTTGAGGTTACTTGTTAGAGTCTTCACTTGATGACGTTAATCTGTGGGGAGTAGGTGAAAAGTTTTGACCTATATGAGATTGTTTGTCAGAGTCTTCGCTCGATGATGTTAACTTGTGTGGTGGAGTAGGTGCAAAGTTTTGACCTATCCGAGGTATTTTGAGTCTTTGCTTTGAAGTTAACTGGAGTAGGTTTGAAGTTTTGACCTATTTGAGATTGTTTATCGAGTCTTTCGATGAGGTTAACCGGGGAGTAGGTGCAAAGTTTTGACTATCAGGTTGTTTGTCGAGTCTTTGCTCGATAACGTTAACTTGTGTGGAGTAGGTCTAAAGTTTTGACCTATCTGAGATTATTTGTTAGAGACTTCATTCGATGACGTTAACCTAAATGAAAGAGGTTGAATTGAATCTACTGAGAATTTTTGACCCATCCGAGGTTGTTTGTCAAAGTGTTACTTGATGATGTTAACCTATATGGAAGAGGTCGAATCGAGTACACTGAGAATTTTTGACCCATCCGAGATTGTTTGTCAAAGTGCTACTTAATGATGTTAACTTGTATGGAAGATGTCAAATCAAATCTGCCAAGGATTTTTGATTTATCTGAGATTATTTGTTAGAGTTTTGCTCGATAACATTAACTTGTGTGTAGTAGGTGTAAAGTTTGACCTATTTGAGGTTGTTTGTCAGAGTCTTTACTCGATGATGTAAACCTGTGTGGAGTAGGTCTAAAGTTTTGACCTATCCGAGGTTCTTTATCAAAGTCTTTGCTCGATGAGGTTAACATGTGGGGAGTAGGTATGAAGTTTTGACCTTTTCGAGGTTGTTTGTCAGAGTCTTTGCTCGATAACATTAACTTCTGTGGTGTAGGTATGAAGTTTTGACCTATCCGAGATTATTTTTGAGTCGCTCGATGGCGTTAACTTGTATGAAAGAGGTAGAATTGAATATGCTGAGAATTTTTGACCCATCCGAGGTTGTTTGTCAAAGTATTACTTGATAACGTTAACTTGTATGGAAGAGGTCGAATCGAATCCGCTGAGAATTTTTGACCCATCTGAGGTTGTTTGTTAGAGTGCTACTTGATGACATTAATTTGTATGAAAGAGGTCAAATCAAATCCACCAAGGATTTTTGATCAATCCGAGGTTGTTTGTAGAGTTTTTGCTCGATGACGTTAACCTGTATGGAGTAGGTGTAGATTTTGACCTATCTAAGGTAGTTTATCAGAGTCTTTGCTCCATGATGTTAACGTGTGTGGAGTAGGTCTAAAGTTTTGACCTATCTGAGGTTGTTTATCAAAGTCTTCACTTGATGATGTTAACCTATGGGGAGTAGGTGCAAAGATTTGACATATCCAAGGTTGTTTGTTAGAGTCTTTGCTCGATGATGTTAACCCGTATGGAGTAGGTCTAAAGTTTTGACCTATCTGAGATTATTTGTCAGAGTCTTCGTTCAATGACGTTAACCTAAGTTTTGACATATCTTAGGTTGTTTATCAAAGTCTTCACTCGATGACATTAACCTCTGTGGAGTAGGTGTGAAGTTTTGACATATCTGAGGTTGTTTATTAGAGTCTTTGCTCAATGACGTTAACTTGTGTGGAGTAGGTTTGAAGTTTTGACCTATCCGAGGTTGTTTGTCGAAGTCTTCGCTCGATGACGTTAACTTGTAGGGAGTAGGTGTGAAGTTTTGACCTATCTGAGGTTGTTTGTCAGAGTCTTCACTGATGATGGCGTTAACCGTGGAGTGCGAAGTTTTAACCTATCCGAGGTTGTTTTGTCGAGTCTTCGATGATGTTAACTGTGGGAGTAGGTGTGAAGTTTTAACCTATCGAAGGTTGTTTATTAGAGTCTTCGCTCGATGCTATTAACTTGTGTGGAGTTGGTATAAAGTTTTGACATATCCATGATTATTTGTCAGAGTATTCGATGAAATTAACTGTGGAGAGGTCTAATCAAAACTATGAAGTTTTGATCTTTCCGAGTTTGTTTGTCAGAGTCTTCGCTCGATGACGTTAAACTGTGTCGAAGGGGTCAAATCAAAATATTTATTTGAGCTTGTAGCCAAAGTTGCTCCTTCACCTTTGTCTTTTTTATTAGTATTTCTGACTTGCGTCTCAAACTGATAATCAATTATATATCCAGAATATTGATTTGGATAATCTTTTGAGATTAAGAGTTGCCTCCAGTCTCCAACAAAAGTTGAAAGATCAAAGTTTGATGAATCTTCATTCTTTTTATGTGTTCATCGAGAGTAAGATTTTCTTCACCATATAGGTGGTGCTATTCCGAACATAAAGTCAGATTGTTAACCATTGTAAAGATGTAAAGGGAATGTTTCCAGATGATGCTAAACTGTTGCGTGCTAGAAAACCAGTTACGGTAGAATAAAAGTTTATGCCTTAGCCTTGTTGTGAAATCCAGCACACACACAGATATTTGAAGAGTAAACAAGAAACTCCAGAATTTTTACATGGAAAAATCCCTGAAAGAGGGTGAAAAAACCACAGGGCCTAGCCAAGCAAAAATTTTCCACTATATATCTATTTTGGAGTACAAAGTTTTCCTGATACACCAGCAAAAATTTTCCACTATGTATCTATTTCAAAGTACAGAGTTTTCCCGATAACGGGATTACAAAATTATATATGAGAAGGGATGGCAATGGCAATCTCAGAATCAAGAAATAAATAACAACTATGTAGCCATGGTTAGGTTTTAACAGTTGTTAGTGGCAGTTGATGATGGTGAACAGTGGTCAATGACCGAAGGTGATGGCCGGCGATGGTGATGACCCGCAGAGATGTTCGACGATGATCGGTAGTGATAACCGATGACAGTGGTTGATGACGATGATGACCGATGGTAGTGGTCGACGACGGCGTCCGACGGTGGTCGGTAGCAATCGACAATAATTGGTCGGTGGGATGACTAATAGCGTGGTTGTGGCGATGATGGTGATGGTGGCTGGCGATGGTGGTTGGCAGTGATGACCAGCAACGGTGGTTGACGATGACGGGGATCGGTGGCGTGGCGGTCGACGGTGGTGGTTGGCGGCCGATGGTGGTGGTCATTGACTGTCGAGTGGTGGCATGATTATGCTTGGAGGATTTTCATGCTTTAGAGCTCTCTCTTCTCTTTAGCTTAGCTCCCCTCATGTGAAGAATGAGGGACTATTTATAGATTAGAGGAAGGTTATGATCACATTGGGGTTGACCCTCGGCATATCTATTGGACTCCAAGCGAAGATGTCATGATTTTTGTGCAAGAAATCTATGTATTTTTCCCTTTGTTTGTTTGAGAGCAGAGATCCAACTTGCACTATTTGTAGAGGTTGGTCATCTGACAATGAATCAGGGAACTAGTCTTCTATAGGTGAAGCTCTCTGGGGTACTTCCTCATCTCAAAAATTAGAATTTTTGATGCTGAAGGTCACCAAAGCATGTGGTTGAGCTTGTATGAGGTAACATGATTGTGCTATTTATTGAATTTCCACATACCACTCCAACCCCAACAGGGGTTGGAAATTTCATCTTAAGATGAGATACTGAAGTGATAGCACCAAAAATCGATTGGAGGGGCCTTCTGAAGATAGCATTATATGCAGAATCTGGCTTGATCACCATGAATTGAATTGAATGAGTCACTTATTAAGGGAATTCTCCGAAGATAACAAGAATGGTGATTGTCCCCTCTACTCTCACAGGGTGATTATCAAACCCATATAATGGTCCTGCAATGGGTTGGAACTTTTCCCTAACTAATCGTTATATGAAATGTGGAGTAGAAAAAGAGATCAAAAGAACTCCCGTTGTCAATCAAAATTCTCTTAACATTATAGCATAGGTCACCGATCCCTGTGCTGATGACAAGTGGATCTTGATGAGGAACTTGGACTCTTTCTAAGTCTGAGTCATTAAAAGTGATGGAATGATTAATACGAGACTTCTTTAACTTTGGTTCTTCAGAGGTGGCAATGAGGACCTGCAATTTTTTCAATTTCCCCAACTATTTGATGATTATTTTGTTATTTCTGTGATGATTGTTTGGTTGCCACCCAGTTGGGGTTATGCTTGCTTGAGTTGACTGATTCTTCACTAATTGACATAAGTATCCTTGTTGAATGAACCTCTCGATTTCTTCTTTGAGTTGTTTGCATGCCTCAGTAGTATGTTCATGACTTCGATGGAAGTGACAATATTATTCATGATTTCCTGAATTTAGTTTCAGTGGATGTTGCCACTTGATGGCTTCTTCATCTCGAATGGCCATCAGGATGTTAACACAAGATGTGTTTAGTGGTGTGTATTCTTTTTCTAGTTGTGGTTCACGTCATTGATGTGAGGGCCGTGGAGAGAGATCACGACTACCTTGTTGCTTCTTTTGATGGGATTGTCAGCCTGTATTCCCTAGGGTGCTCTTACATTTTCTTGTGGATTGTTCAAATTGTTTACGATGGGAATTAATAGCCTCATCGGTAGAAATTTGTGCTTCCAAAAGATGAACCAAGTTGGTGTATGAGCAGATTGTATCCCGCATTAGCGATGAGTAGAAAGGCCCAGGGCGGAGCCCTCCAAGGAAAACTCCACTTAATAGTTCAAGGTCTACTCCAGGTATTTGGCGAGCTTCTAAGGAGAACCTCTGGAAGTATTCCTTAAGTGATTCACCCTCATTTTGATGAATGCTTGAGAGATGAGAGGAATCTTTAATGATCCTCCGATTTGCAATGAACTGTTCTACAAAATCTTGGTGCCGTCTGTGGGAGTAGAACCCCTCAATCACAATTTCTGTGAATGCCCTCATTATGGCCAATAGGTGCAATACTTGCAATAATGGAGCCTCCCACTCCAACTCTCATCACTCTTGAAACCAATCCTTGAACCAAGGATGCTAAGCTTCTGCCTCACTTCCCCCTGATAGGCATGATCCTATCAGTGAAGGTGCAACAGGAATCTCTCTAGAAGATCGTGTGCACAGAATGGAAGAGTCTCAAAATGAGATAATCTAACTTTTACAAGGAACATGACAGCCACTACTGTGGAAAACACATTTACCCCAAGATCGATCGTTAGTCGGAGGTCAAAATGCTAATATGGGGCCTTCTCTCCATCAGACTGAAGTTCCGCTTCCAGACCTTTTAGAAGTTCTGAGTAATTTTAGTAAATTATCTATTTCAAAAACCCTATTTTTCTTTTTAAACTAGTCAACACTGAAGTGGCAGCCCTACCACATTTTGTATGCAGATTGGTCCATGCTGGATCCATGTGGATCCCACATTAAAATGGCGGCAGGACACGGGATTGATATCGACCTTCTGATCAAAGAACAGACGGTCCACGATCAATCCATGGTTCCTAAAATGATTCCAATTAAGTGATCCAACTAAATCCAAGCCATCTATTCCTTTTAAAAGGAACGTATGGTGGATATTGTGTCTCCTTCCCTGAATGGCAAGAAACGAGAACTGTATATGGTTTCTACATGATTTTTGACAATCTACCCATCGAAATCTCACATTTTCAGTTGCAAATCCATCATGGAGGGATATCCTATATATCTATATGACTTGCACTTGAGATCAAGTTCCCTTCACAAAGCTTCAAAATTCAAAAGCTTGAAGAAAAGGGGGCATTAATGGTGTATCTCCGATCCGGCAATCTCCAATGGTGAGGTTGACCCCACTAGCTTTGGATGTGCGCCAAAAGAATTGAGCTATCTCTTTCTTGATTGGTCTCTATATCAAGCCCAATTTTGATTCTAACAAGTTCGTTGTTCTCCGGCCTCCTAGTGGTGTGCAGAGTGGGGGAAGGTTCATTTCAATTTTGTTTTGGCTCATGAAGGTGATGGGATGATCTGTTTAGCTTATGGAATGCTCTATGTTGAGTTTTTTCTTTAGCCATGAGCTTCCTCTTAAATTCCTTTCCTTTTTTTGGTCAACTGTGGTGATTATGGCTTTTGAAAGCTTTCCAACATGCTCACACCTCACCCTCCATCTGTCTAAGGTGAATAAGTGGAAAGGGAATGGAGTTAGGCAAATAGAATTTTGCTTGTGGTGCCATTGACTTGCCTTAGCTTCCCTTACTTTGCACTTATGTAAAAGTCATTTAAGTGACTTGATTAAGGCTGAAAAAACCACTAATGAAGTCTAAGAGTGCTTCATTATCATTCCATGTGAATTGGTTGAAAATGAGATTTCAAAATTTTGATGGTTAATGCATTTGATTGACTCTTATTTTGATTTTATTTAACACATTTTAATTTCTTGATTAATCTTTATTTAGTTAATTTAATATTTGATTTTTGAGTTGACTTGAATTCATTTGATTTTTTGTATAGATTTTATTTGGGTTTGAGTTCATTTAATTTAGATTTATTTTGGGTTTAATTTTAATTTCTTTATGTGGTAATATGCTTAGTTAAGATAACTAGATTTAGTTCCTTAATTAGGCCTTAACCTTAGCTTAATTAATTTTGTGTATTTGTGTTGACTTAAATTAAATCTAACTAAACCCATTAGGTTAGATTAATTTAAGGAAAGTACACTAGATTATTAAATGTGACCTAAGTTTTTAGTTCAAAAAGGCCTTTAATTTTAGGCTTAAGTGTCTTAATAAATGCCTTTGGAAAGAGAATTAACCTCATCCAAAAATGAGGTCAACAAATGGACCCCCAATATGTATAGTGGATCAGCTAGAGTACACTGCATATATTGGCATTGACCGATTCGATCAACATTGCAAGCATAAGCTTGGGGTTCAAGTTTAAAATTTGTATTTTTGATTTCAAATTTGATTTGAATTTATGTTTTGGATTTGAGTGTGAAAGATAAGCATATACATGCCTATACTTCTTTTGGAATGATTCATTCTTAGAAGCTTAACTTCACTAAGTTCTAAGATGAATATGAATGTCATTAAGAATGGACCCAAAGGATGGTCTGGTCCTAATGCAATCACTTTTCTCAAAGAAGATGCTTTTATGGGATTTATTCTTATCTGAGAATAGTAGTCGGAAAGAATGCCAATTTGGAAACTTACTTCTATTCCATACTACTTAATGTTTTAACCAGGGAAAGACACCACTAGGGGATTTACTCTTATCTGGTTAGATATTAGGAAGGGGTCTTTAGAGACTTGATTCCAAACTAAATAGCTGGGAGAAGGGGCCTGAATAGCTTAATCATAATCCTCAACATTTTGACTACTAAATAGGGGTCACATTGACTTAATTCCTATTTGTGTAGTTCAAAGAAATGGGTTCTTCAATGGCTTAATTCCATTTCATAGTTTTTTTGAAAATGAAAGGGGTCTTCAATGACATAATCCTATCCTTATGAGGATGCCTACTAAAGGACTTACTCCTGAATGATTAGTTAATAAGAAGGGGTGTTCATGACTTCATTCCTTCTTGAGTAACCATGATGAAGAAGAGGGGTCTTAATGACTTGTTCCTAGACCTCATACTTTGGTTAATAGGAAAGGGGTCTTTGGAGACTTGTTCCAAACCTAAGTAACCATTTTCACAAGAAAGGGATTTTCATGACTTATTCTTATTCTTGTCTTTTAGAAGAATGCCTACTGGGAACTTATTTCTTTCTAGCTATTAGGAAGGGGTCTTCTGAGAATTGATTCAACCTAAATAGCTTGGGTAGAGGAAAAGGTCTTTGATGACTTAATCCTAAACCTCACACTATAGTAGGATGCCTGTTATGGGACTTATACCTATGCAATTAGCTATTAACATGGGGCCTTTAATGACTTAATCCAACTTAAATAGCTAAGAAAGAGGAAAAGAGTCTTTGGTGACTTAATCTAATCCTCAAATTTTGACTAATAGAAAAGAGGGTCTTCATGATTTATTCTCTTACCTAAATAGTCTAGATAGAAAGAAAGGGGTCTTAGATGACTTTATCCTTATCTTACTATATGAATGGATGCCTTTTGTGGGCCTTACTCCTATGCAATTAGCTATTAAGATGGGGCCTTCAATGGCTTAATCCATCCTAAATAGTTAAGGAGATGAAGTGGGCCTTTGATGAGTTAATCCAATCCTCAAAATTTTGACTTAAGGATAAGGGTCTTAATAACGTTATCCTAGCCTTAGTAATTTTAATAGGATTACTACTGAGGGACTTATTCCTATGTGATTAGCTAATAAGATGGGGCCTTCGATGGCTTAATCCATCCTTATTAGTTAAAGAGAGGAATGGGGCCTTTGATGATTTAATCCAATCCTCAAAATTTTGACTTAAGGATAGGGGACTTAATGCATTATCCTAACTTTAGTCATTTTAATAGGAGGTCTATTGAGGGACTTAGTCATATGTGATTAGCTAATAAGATGGGGCCTTTAATGGCTTAATCCATCCTGATTAGCTAAAGAGAGAAGAGGGGTCTTTGATGACCTTATCTTATCCTCAAAAGTTTGGCTAGTAGGAAAGGGATCTTCTTGACTTATTCCTCTCACGAATAGCCTATGCGACATGAAAGGAGTCATATTGACTTAATCTATCATGTAAATAATAGGAATGGTGACATTAAAGGCTTGCTCCATACATATGGAAAGTTATAAGAAAGGTGCCACACATGGGGCTTACTCCCATCTTAAGGAAAGAGTTATGCCATTAAAGGCTTACTCTAAGTTTATGAGAATGGTGCAAAAGCTTACTCTAAACTCATAAGGAAAGCATGAGAAAGGTGCCATAAAAGGCTTGATACCAACTCAAGGTATGTTATAGGAAAGGTGCCATAAAGTGCTTGCTCGCAACCTATAGATGATATGGGTGAGGAAAGGGGTCAAAGTGACTTAATTCCTAATTCCTAAGTCTTTTGACTAATAAGCAAAAGTCAAATAAAATTGATCTTTACTAGATTAGTCTATCTTGATGAAAGGCAATGGAAGGTTTACTTTCATTTCTTGATTACACTAATGCTTCTTACACATGAAGAAATTTAGTGAAGATTATTTCAAAGATTTGAAGTATGTTTTTGAAGGAGGATTGGGGTATATTTTGGACTTAATGTTTTACTATGCTATGGGCATAGAAGTTCATCATTTTTCTTTCTTTACCTTTTATTTTATTTTTTTGCTTTTATTTTATGACGAAGTTACATATAACCAATCTAGATGTCTAATTCACTATAGGCAAGACATCATAGGGTACTAACCTGAGAATTCTACCTTTTTGAGCTTGCATGGATTGTGTAGGGCTGTCAAAATAGCTCGTTGTTCGCAAACAGCTCGTGTTTGGCTAGAAAATTAAACTAACAAGTCGAACACAAACAAAAAAGATTCTGTTCAAAAGCGAAATGAGCCAAACATGAATTGCGGAATTGTTCGCTCGTGTTCGGCTCGATAAGGCTCGATAAGGTGCGGGCGGGCTGAGGGTTGCGGGCCTGCGGTGCGATTCCTCGATTGCGTAACTGTGTAACTTATTTTATTATTTATTTTAGGGTTTTAGCCTATTCAGCTTCTCTGAGCGATTCAAATTCTACTATTTTCTTAAGTCTTTTCGGCTTTCAATGGCTGACATTTGAGCGCCTGCTCATGCCCTAGTTCTTCTCTTCTGCCTCTGAGCCTCTCTACCTCTGAGTTCTCCAATCTCCACTTCTCCTCGTCTGAGTCATCTCGGCTTTGAGCATCAGAGCATGAGCAGTAGTGCAGTAAGCACTCCACAATCCACAATCCCTTCCTCCCAAGTCCTGCCTCTCGGATTTCTTTTGTTCTTGGGTCATTGCTGGCATTTGGTGTATCGAGCAAGTGGAGAGTCTTATATGTGAATCTGATCCTATATGGCTTTGTGACTCTGTCCCTCTCTCTCGTTCTTGCTTTTTTTTGAGTGTCATGCTCATACTCTTCTATGATTGCCTTTACTATTCAACTACTCTACCTGTGTATGACATCTCACAGATCTTTGTGGCCTTTCACAAATCTATGGTTATTGTGATTATGTAATTTTTTAGGAGCATGACTCCTGTTGTATGG
The DNA here is from genome assembly GCA_021442155.1 of Cymbidium sinense. Classification (NCBI taxonomy): domain Eukaryota; kingdom Viridiplantae; phylum Streptophyta; class Magnoliopsida; order Asparagales; family Orchidaceae; genus Cymbidium; species Cymbidium sinense. The sequence continues at coordinate 74,910 of JAKCPB010000572.1, forward strand.
TATGTATGGTCTATGGGAGCCTCTGTTGGTTGTGATTCTTGTGAATCTGTGAGTGATGTTGTTTACTATTTATTGTTAGTGTTTAGTTTCAATGTGACAATGTGTTGCGTATTTTTAGGAGCATGACTCCTTTGTTGTATGGTCGTATGAGTCCATGGGAGCCTCTATTGACTGTTGGTTTTGATTCTTGTGAATCTGTGAGACTGTTATATTTTTTACTGTTTACTGTTAGTGTTTAGTTTCAATGTATTGCATATTTTAGTATTTGTGTTGTTCATTGCTTGATCCTTCTGGCTTCTAGTATCTTCAAAGTACAAAGTAACTTTGCTTTGTATTCTTTGTTGTCCATTCTTTTACCTGCTGACTTTTGTTGCCACCGTTGATTTTATTGTTTCATAAGTTACCCATCGAGAAGTGAGAATCTAACAATTCAACCAAGTTACCAAAGTACCAAACTAAACTGTAAAAGAATCAACAAAAGCAACCATCAATGGCTGGATAGAAATGAAATGAAACACAATAATAAGTCAAAATCCTTTGATGCCATATGCCCATAGCATAACAAATACTCAATCACATGATTCACATCTAACAGCCAATAGGCTATCTATTATAAGAAGTTGTTGACTTGTATACTTGCATATTTAAAATAATAAAATAGTAGTTGAATGAAAATAACAAAACAACCAAACATCATAGAATGATAGAACTGGGTAGGCAATGGGGCAAGCGTGTAGTGGACAGTAGTCTAGTGCCTAGTGGCAGTGGACAGCAGTTGTATATTTGAATCAAAAGATAGGAGCTTTTTGTAGCTAATTGTAAGCTTTGCAACTAGTAATGCCTGAAGCATGCTTAATATCATCTTGAATGTCGAGCAAGAAAAAGGATCATATATTCATATGCTTTTACTTTGATATTTGATGATTATTTGTTGTTTGACTTGTTTACACTTTTACCATTTTTTAAAAAAGTGATTTAAATAGCCATTAGCTTAACTAATTTTCTAATAATCTTCTTATTTCCATTGTAATGAAGCTCACTCTCCTTCTATTATAAATGATATTCATCCTTGCAATTTTGATTATGCAAAGCTTAGTTGTAATGTATTTTGTATATTCTAAACTTTGTTATATCTATGAATGCATTATTTCATAACATATTTGTCATTTAACACATGATGTTTGGAATTATTCATAGTTTACATACAACATATGTCTTCATTTGAGCATTCCAGTCTGCATCAACTGGTGAGGTACCACATGTAGATATGGAACATTTGGAAGACATTCATAATCAAGCATCTCAACAAATTATTGAGAGTACTAGCACTATACCAGAGGGGCAGGATAAAAAATCTAGAAAGAGAAAGTCTACTATCTGGGAATACTTTGTAGAGGTTAAAACTATGTCTATGGGTGTTGAGATTCCTTGCATGCAATGTATGTCTTGTGGAGTTAAGTTCCAAAAATCAAAAATAGGCACAACTTCACAACTTCTCAGACATATCAAAGATTGTGATAAAATTAAATCAAAAGAGGTAAATAAGTTGTGATTTAATGGGATAAAGGCGAAGCGACTGTCTCTCCCAATTGATATTGCTAGTGAATTTGGCATTTCTATTTTTCATGATCCTAAAATTATGATCAAAGGCAGGTCGAGAAATTATTGCAAGGATGATTATTGTCCATGAATATCCTTTTATGATGGTAGGGCACACTTGGTTTAATATCTTATTCAAATATTTGAATCCTAACTATGACAGTGTGTATAGAAACACCATAAAAAATGATTGCATGCAAATTTATGATGTTGAGAAAGAAAAACTTAAGACTTATCTTAGCGGAGTGCAGAGAGTATCATTAACATCAAATTGTTGGACATCTAATCAGATAATAGGGTATATGTGTTTGACTATTCATTCAATTGATTTGTCATGGAATATCCAGAAAAGGATTATTAATTTTATTGAACTTGACCCTCCTCTTACTGGTACTTTCATCGATGCTATATGTGACTATTTGTTAGAATGGAATCTTCAAGATAAAGTCTCCTCAATTACTCTTGATAATTTAAGTAATAATGATGTTGCAGCTTCTTGCCTTAGAAATAACTTTGATTCAAAGCGCATTGTGGTCATTTTTTCATATAAGGTGTTGTGCACATATATTGAATATAATGGTGCAGGATGGTTTGAAAAAAGTGCATGATATAATTTATAATATAAGGGAGTCAGTTAAATATCTCAAAAAATTTTCTACATGGCCACACAAATTTGTTGAGATTGCAAAACAGTTAGGCATTCCAATGTCACGGTCTCTTTGTATTGATGTGCCAATACATTGGAATTCAACTTATATGATGCTTGAGTCTACTTTTATTTATCATACTGTCTTAACTTATTATGCAGTTAGAGATTCAAATTACAAGTGGATATCACTAGATTCTGATTGGCTGAGGTATGAAAAAATCAAAAAGTTCTTATCAATTTTTAATAATGTCACTCAAACAATTTCTCGCACATCTTATCCAACATCAAATATTTTTTTGCCAACTGTAATGCATGTTAAGAAGCTTCTCTGGGAAGAATCTAGATCTGAAGATGAGTATATTAAAAAATGGTCGAAGTTATGAAAATAAAATTTGATAAATATTGGGGGGAGTGTAACCTACTAATGTCTGTTGCTGCAGTTCTTGATCCTCATTTAAAGTTGAAATTCATTTCATTTACATTTTCTAAGATCTATGAATTACATGAACTTGATTCTCAAATTGCATATGTTGAGAAGGCTCTTTGGGAAATACATGCAATATATGCTTCTGAAAGTTCTTCTATTGCTGTAATGAATGAATCTATCACTGTGGGGTTTTCTTCTTCAAAGTATGTTATAGATCCTCTTGGCACATCTCAATTTGATTGTATGTTGGGATTTAAAGATTTTGTTATGTCATCTGGTTCCATTCAGCCTGCTAAGTTTGACTTGCAGGTGTATCTTGAGGAAGGGTTATTTGTTTGCAATACTGAGCAATTTGATATTTTGGAATGGTGGAAAATGAACACATTGAAATATCCATGTTTGTCTAGAATGGCTCGTGATATTTTATCAATTCTAATAACAACTATTGCTTCTGAATCTACATTCAATACTGGTGGAAGGGTGTTAGATGATTATAGAAGTTGTTTATCTTCCAAGACTGTTAATACATTAGTTTGTGCATCTAATTGGATCAGATCATCCCAACTAAGTGCTAAAACACCATTGGTAAGTGCTTCATTGCTTCAATATAGTACCATGCAATTTAATATTGTTATTTCATTATATCTATTTTACTTCTAATATTTTTTAATTTTTTTCACATCAAGAAATGTTAGAGGAGGAAAATTTGGGTGTTCCATTGGGTGATTCATGAGCAAGAAGAGGATTGTGTTCCATTGTGCTTCATTGCTTCTAATATTTCATATACATTTAATTGCAAATACTTTTCATGTTTTTATTTTATATATTTGGTTATACACTTATGTTGATGATAGTTGATGGATTGTTTGGGTTTTGGTTGATTTAAATTTATGAATTATAGCTTAATGTTATTTTGTTCTAATTATTTTTTTGTGATGAATTATAGGAGTGAGGCTATGATGATTTAAAATGCTCAAATAGGTAAATGTGTTTTGCTTGTTGCCTTTGTTTTGGTTTGTCATTATTGCATATAACCCTATAGAGGATTATATTTATGATAAAATATGCAAATTTGAATATATACTTTTTAATTGATCCTCTATGGTTTGGATGTATGCAATTTGTCAACCTTATGTGGGATTTTAAGATGATGATTAATGAGCATACTTTTATGTTCCAACATTTTTATCTCTATATTTGGAATGGCATGTTAAACTAAAATGTGCAACCATATAGAGTGTATGAGGTTATGTCATTGTCATATCACATATATGCTGTAATTAAATCTAAGCCTCTTAGTTTGAAAACTCCTATATTTTCATTCAACTGCTGTCCACTGACTCTGCTGGACTACTACCTAGTTCTATAATTTTATGTTGTTATGTTGTTTTGCTATTTTCATTCAGCTGCTATTTTGCTATTTTAATTCTGCAAGACTACAAGTCTACAAGACTACAACTTCTTATAATAGATAACCTCTTTCCTGTTAGATGCGATTCTTGTGAATCATGTGATTGAGTATTTGTTATGCTATGGGCATATGGCATCAGAAGATTTTGTCTTATTATTGTGTTTCATTTCATTTCTCTCCAGCCATTGATGGTTTCTTTTGTTGAATCTTTCAGACAGAGTTTCAGTTTTGGTACTTTGGTAACTTATTTTTTTTCTTGGAATTGTTGGCTACTTCCTCTTTGCTATGATCATTTTTCTTGCTCGGCATTCAGGATGATATTAAGCATGCTTCAAGCATTACTAGTTGTAGAGCTTACAATTAGCTACAAAAAACTCCTATCTTTTCATTCAAATATTCAACTGTTGTAATGTGACGTCCATTGCCACTAGACTATTGTCCACTATACACCCATTGCCATTGCCTACTGCCCAGCTCTATCATTCTATGATGTTTGGTTGTTTTCCTATTTTCATTCAACTACTGTTTTACAATTTTAATATGCAAGAATACATGTCAACAACTTCTTATAATAGATATCCTTTGGTTGTTAGATGTGAATCATGTGATTGAGTATTTGCTATGGGCATATGGCATCAAAGGATTTTGACTTATTATTGTATTTTGTTTCATTTCTATCCAGCCATTGATGGTTGCTTTTGTTGATTCTTTCAGACAGAGTTTTAGGTTTGGTACTTGGTAACTTTGCTCAAACTGTTCTCACTTCTCGGTGGAACAACTGCTATCCACTGCCACTAGGCACTAGACTACTATCCACTACACACTACCCATTGCCCACTGCCCAGTTCTACCATTCTATGATGTATGGTTGTTTTGTTGTTTTCATTCAACTGCTATTTTGCTAGTTTTAAATATGCAAGACTACAAGTCAACTTCTTATAATAGATAGCCTATTGGCTGTTAGATGTGAATCATGTGATTGAGTATTTGCTATGCTATGGGCATATGACATCAGAGGATTTTGACTTATTATTGTGTTTCGTTTCATCTCTATCCAGCCATTGATGGTTTCTTTTATTGATTAATTTAGAGTTCCAGGTTTGGTACTTTGGTAACTTGGTTGGCTATTCAGTTTGTTCTCACTTTTAGTATACTTGTATTGTTATTATTTTTTTCTGGAATTGTTGGTTATTTGCCTACTTGGCTGTTGTTGCCTTGTTGCCTTTTCACATCCTAAACCTTTTGATTTTGTTAATAACAAAGCAACATCATCGCAGAGGTAAGTTACCTGCAATGTTGTTGCTTTGTTGTTTATAATTTATTATGATGGCTATGATATGATGATCTTAAAATTCTTTTCTTTCTTGGTAGCATCTTCTTTTCTTTGGCTGGTAGCATCTTTTGTGATTATAACCCTTCTTGGAAGTTGGATGCTCACTAATTTGTTGCCCCTTATGTTGATAATTAAAATGAATATTTTTTTACTCTGAGCCTGAGCCATCTATGCCTTCTCTTGTAGATCATACTCATATATATATTTTTTCTCTTCATTAACTATCTTCTCAAGCATTTTTTTTTCAGATCATTTTCTCTACTCGCAAGTTTGAAGGTGTTGGTGTTGATTCTTGAATTCTACTGACAATTGTCCACGATCTTTTGAAGCTCTCTTCATGACTTCATGGGCTGCTATTTTTTTTTTTTCAATTTTTACCTTTCTTTAGCATTTCTTATTTTCTATTTTTTTCTATTTAGATGGGGATTAAACTCTTTAAGCTTCTTGTAGCTCCTAGAGCATTAGATATTTGAGCTTTATCCCCTATAAGGACTTTATATTTCTTTCTCTAGTTTAATAAAACATTTTTTTATACTTTTGTATGATTGTATCATTATATTTGCATGTCTTTCATTAGAAAACTTTTATGTGGAATGTATATTATAAATTTCAAAAAATATTAAATATTAATAAAATTTGTATATTGATTTGTGTTTTTTCTTATTTATAAAATTGTATCTAAATTTTTTTGTTATAATAATTCAAAATTTTTTTAAAAAAGTTTGTTTTAGTACTTAATTTGATAAATTTAAGCCTATTTCGAGCTTCTTCATGAGCTAAAATCGAGCTGATTCGAGAGAACAAATAAACGAGCCTTATTCAAGCCGAACACGAACACATTCGAGCTTAATGAACAATAACGAGCCAAACACAAACATTCTCATAACAAGCTTAAATCGAACACGAGCCGAACACGAACACAAACAAATGTAAACAAGCGAACATGAACAGAGCCTCAGCTTGTTCATGTTCGGCTTGTTTACACCCCTATGACTGTGTAGCTCTTTAAGCAATAAGAACCAAAGTCAACCAATGCTTCTCAAAAGAAATTTCTTTTCCTTTTTTGTATGGACATGTATTTCATTTTTACTTTGTTGATTTGAATCAACAACTTATAAGGCCTTCTCATAGATTCAAAAAAGATCAAGAGATTACTTGGAAGCTTTCAAAAGTAAATGAGAATCATGGTAAGCAAACTTTTGGATACTCATGGAGACATATTTTTTATTTTATTCTCTTGTCCCTAATCAATAAGGGAATTGAATGGATTAACTTATTAGAGAAATTAAGATTCTCTTGACAAATTAGAAATTTAATTTATTAAGTTGATTTATTGTTCTTTAAAGGTTTTATGAAATGATATTTCATAAATGACTTTGATTAATTTTTTATTTTTGCATTTTTTTTATCCATATAAATTTTATTATAAGGTCCTTGAAATTACTTCAAAAATAAATTTCAAGACTCTATATGTAGTAATATGGCTATTTTTCAAATCATATTGAAGTTTCTTTTATTTTATTTTCTTCATTTCATTTATTCATTTTTTTTGGCAAGATTTTCAATATAACTCTCTACTTAATTGAAAGTGAGATTATAAGAAATCTTCATCTTGACCTTTTGATGAATTGTCCTGATCTTTTTGAGATTGAATGATATGACTATGTAATAGAATATTCTTGTAAGTATTTTGAATGTCATATTTTATGCTTTCAATTTTCTTTTCTAGAATTGTTTTGATTTGATAATTTTCAGATAAGTTATCCATAAGGAGGATAATCTTATGCATGAAAGTCTTTTTTATTTTGTAATGAAGTATGGGTAATATAAACCCATTTTCAAGGTAAAGATTTTATTCTAGTCCTAAGATGTGGGTTACATGGATTTGATTTTTCTTTTACTTTTTCTTTTTATCATTAATTTTTTTGTTAATTATTTTATCTAACCAAGAAGAATGTTTGCTTCTCATGTAATGCCATCATTTTGTATCTTTTACTTTACCAAAATTTTGCTTTTCTTTTGGAGTTTGTCCATAATCATCAATGGACTTAGTATATCGAAATGGCATCAAGCTTAAGTTTATTGATCGCTATATTTGGAGATCATTTCAATTTATTTCCAGATAAAGTAATCTTTAAGCTTAAAAGATAGCCTAATCAAGTCATCAATAGCTAACCCATTAAAGAGTTAGATCATTGATATTAATTCTAGATCAACTTCTCTTATTAATATTATTTTTATTTGTTTCTTTTAGCTTGTAAATTGTGGATTTAGATTCCTCTTCAAATTCTAGGGTGCATCTTGAACTTGAAGATTATATATATATCTAGACACATCTAAACAACATTCATTCAATAAGTTAGAATGCCTTCAAAGAGAAAGTCAGGACCTTGACTACTTAATAATTTTCAACTTGCAATGGCTCTATGGTTCCATAACTTTTTTTTTGTTCATAGACATAGGCCACTTGTAATGGAACTAGAGTATACTCAATTGACTCTTTGGCATACAAAGGAAATGGATTCTTGGAAAAGAAGATCCATTATGTCTTTTAACCTGCCAAGCGAGCTCACGCAATATGGCACCGGTCATGATGATAAAGTATGAGATATCTAATTATTTTTGTTTAGCTAAGGAAAATTTTTGACTTCAAACACTACCATTTTATTTTGATGTGGAGAAGTTTAAAGCCAAAATGTCCACTTACTTAGAAATTTTAGACTCCATCATTCGTTTGGCTATAGTCTTTCCATCCCTTTACTCTTCTTTCTTTCTTTTGTTCTTTTATTCTTTCTTTCTTTTGTCAACATTTTTATAACATATTTATTTTGTGAACTATTACATTAGACATTTTCCTAGTTACAAATCTTACTAAGAGAATGGATGTATTTGACCTATTTCCATAACATTTCATTCTTTATGAAATGACTCCATTAAATGATTTACTAGGAAATTAGATGTGTTTGAATTTTTATCCAAATACAACATTTGATTGATTGACTTTTTGATATGATTCAACTCTTTTCGATTGGCTTATCATATAATATGATCCAACATTTCAATTTATTTTTCATCATTTCATGGAACAACAAACCTAGTAAAGCCATTTAAGGTTGGAAAAAATGACTTTCTAAAGAAATTACAATTTTAAATTCAGGATCATTTTATGGAGTCATTTAAGGTTGGCATAATGACCTTCTTGAAAGCTTAACACTTCTGAAATTAGAATTTTCTAGTAGAATCAAATATTTAGTAAGGTCATTTAGGAGTAGTTGAATGATTTTCCTAAAGACTCAACACATTCAATTTAGGATGACTATGAACATCCTTCCATAATCAATATTTTTCTTCTTTTTTCCTTCAGTTGATTTTTTTAATTTCTTTTTTTTGTGGTTGGGGTAGATAGGACCATCCAATAATATTAAAGATGTCTCATGAATTCCTAAGTTTCTTTTTCATGTTTAAATTTTATTTTTCAACCAATAACGTGATAGAGACTAAGTTCTTTTTTCTAGGTTGAGTTTTCAAGATTAATTTCTCATGAAATTGAAAACTCCTCTTTTTATTTAATTGAAATTACAAGGCACCATCTTATCGAAACTTGATTAGAATTGGGTATATGTATATTCACTTTCATGTTTATAATTGATGTTGACCGATGCACCTGGATAAACAAATATTTTAGAGATTTTGTTCTTTTGAATTTTTTACATTGACCAAGATGTTGATAAGTTCTTAGCAATCTATCTTCATCATAGAAGATAACCTTAGAACATTTTTATAATGGAATGCCACATCAGGAAGTTTCTTTTAGTTAAGTAAGGCAAATTACATGATTATATAATGCATTGCTTAATGGTAATTTCTTTTTCATTCCTTTTCATTTTTTATTTCTTTTATTTAATTTTATTTTCTTTGCTCTTTTTTTTTAACAGAGCATTACGATGCTTGATTTTTCAAGCAACTTCTCTAAGATGAGCAATACATCACATTTTGGAGATGACTTATTTGCCATTTCTTTTCAATGTCATTTGAGGTGGTATGACTCTACCATTTTGAATTTGATTTTAAGAATTTCCCTTTTGATATAGAGGGAAGGTAGGTCTAACTCTATCCTTAATAGATCGATAGACCTCATGATTTATTCATTTGGAGGATCATCATTTAATAGGGACCCTCTAGGAGATGATATTAGAAAAGTCAAGTTTAACTTGTATTATAATTTTATAATAGCACATATAAGATCAAAGGTAATCTCAGCTTACAATGGAATCTTTTACCACCATACTAGACATTAAGACATTGTCGAGCAGGTCATAAGACATTACAAAGGATTCACCTTAGATTTACTTTGTATTGAAAGCATATAATGCCTTCGTCTTTGAACGAAAAAAATTAAGGCTTCTTTCATTCATTTGACTCATTAAAGTTCTATGATTTATCTATCTACTCTATTAGAGATAGAAATTTCATACTTTCACTCTAAGAGATAGATATATCACCATTAGGACCCAATCCTAAGGTCATGATTTCTTTAGAAGGATTAAAATCTTCATTTATTTTCTTTTCATGATTTGTTCTAAAAATTAATTAAGGCTATTTATGAAATATCATTTCATTCAATGGAAGAAAACTCCCATTAATAAAGTTGATTTAAATTTATTGGTTCAAATTTCATTCATTTCAAAATTATCAGAGAATCAGAATTCTCGTTTGCTACCCTATCTTTTCTTTTGTTGATTAGGAGCAAAAGTGAATATCACTTTTATTTTTATTTATGTCATGCCATCTTCCTCTTTTGACTCTCTCCTAAACTTTTAAAAATTTATGATTTTGGAAGGTCTAAAAGAGGGTTACCTCCAAGTCACTCCCTAGAATTGTCCAATTAGCTTGAACAACTAATTTTCCAATATTCTAGTGGACATGTCGAGATGAATTAAGATTAAAGCTGATTTGCATTTAGGTAAAATTTTCTTCTATAAGGATAGAAGATTTATATTTAGTTCCTTAGTCAACCTCTTCCTAAGGTCAATAAGTTATTCTTTTGGGATCATTTTTTATACCTTTTTTATTTTCTTTTGAGTTGATTTTTCTTTAAAATGCAATTTGAGCTTCAATCATGGTGGAAAGTGGCAATTGGTACAACTATCCTTCTTTTGATTTAGATTTTCTCAGGATTTAAAGGAACTCCTTCATTTTAATCAACATCCTTAGGTGTTTGTTACCTTTGAATGTAGTAAAACAAAAGGTATCAACTTAGGACCTTGTCCTCATTCTCTTTTACCTCAGTATAAAGCCATAGTAAGATCAAGGACAAGTTTAACTTTGAGAATTTATTCTTGAGATTTACTTTTAAATTTTGAAGTAATTTTTCAAACCTTCTTTTTTTGTTAAATTTAACATTTCTTTTCCACATAGGAATGGTTTCAAGTCTATCTTGACCAGCTTTAAGTCTTAATAGAAATGATTTGGTTTTCATTTATTTCCCTCCCCTTTTTTTATTTTAGGATTTGGTTCTAAGACCCAATCATTTAACTGTGGCAAATGAAGAGTTCTAGGACCTTAGTTCAAGATGTTGGATAGGCTCAACCAAGAATCAAATGGAGAGGCATCCAACAGAAAGAAAGGTGTCTTAACCCATGAGTGGCACTAGTACACTACCAATATATAGAAATAATCACTTATTTCAAAAGATAGAGAGAGGAACCATTTCCTAGCGTAGTCGCTAGAAAATATCACTATGGAGAAAATTTAGAACACCACGTAAAGTTTAAGAATTTCTTATTTAGATGATCAAATGCATCATGAAGGAATAAGTGTATTATCTCGGAAGATAAACATGTTTTCCTATAATGGATTCAATCATTTCAATAAAAGACTCTTAAGTTTAATGAGTCTTTCATGTACTAGAGATTTTTCCCTTGAATTACATGGAAGGTAGAATAAGGTTTAATTTAAATTGGGTTCAAATTGGAGAGAGTTATTTTCATAAGCCAATTGGGATGAAGTAGGAAATGCCTATTAATATTTGGAAGCCTAGTAGACATTTCAACTATCCTATAATTGGGCTTTAAATTTGGAATTTAATTTAGATTTTGAGTTCACATTTTCTTAGAAATCTAGGACTTAGATTCTAACAGCACAAGACTATAGAAATGCCTAGGATTGAAGAATTATTCCTGAAAAAGATGCTTCAGAACCTAGTCTATAGGTGCTTCTGACACATGTCAGATGCTCAACCTAGTTCTATTTTCAAGAATTATCAATCATTACTCTCACTTGAGGGAATTAACCTATCCCTGACTCTTCTGGACTTACAACCCTCCTAGAGAGGGCTACCAACTAGCACCACCTAAATACATTTTAAATTCAAGACACCAAGTCAATGCAAGATGGTAGGGCTATTGTACTTTAAGGAAACAAATCTATGAACCTAGACTCACTACTTAATCCCTAAGATAATGTAGGTATGAAATGAATCTAACTAATCCATATTTTTTAGATTTTTATAAATTTTGACTCAAGATTTATTTTAGGCAATGGGTATGCATTTTATGCCTAACTATTGACCTCACTTTTGGAGTGAGCTCTCAACTTCCTTATCATAGATCTAGGACTCTCATAGACACTAAGAGCTCTTTAGTCTTAAGACACTTCTATTGATTAGGTGAACACTTAACCATAGCCTAGAGACTTAGATGGTTTAGCTATAGGAATAGGGTATGCCTTAGAGATTTAGGAAGACTTACTATAACATTGAACCTGATCCTTGCTTCCTTCTTTCAAACCAAACTACAAATTCAAATTTAAATTCCATATCCAAATCATAAATTAATTCTAAATCAATTGATTGAAACCCATGATTGAATTCGAATTCTAAAATTTTTCCTAAGCCCTCTGATTTCATCTTATGGACTTAGCCTTAACCAAATCCACATCATTCCAAACCTAACTAATTTTCTCATGAATCATTTATATTTTCATTTATATTTCCAAATATAAATGGAGTATAAATTCAAAAAGGTAAAACTAAATCCAAAATCAAACCAAAATATAATTTATACTTTTCTATTTCAATTCCTTGAACTTGGTCAAATCCTATCCAAACCAAATCAAAAACCATGAATTTATTCATGATTCAATCATTCCATCATTGTCCCATATATAAATACAAACTATAATTATCAAATCAAATCCAAGCTAACCCAAATCAAACCCAAGTTAGCCCTTTTGACTTGAATTTTTCATGTGAACCAAAATACATATGGATCCAAATCACTTGCAATTATAACTAAGAATCAAAATGATCCACTTAACTAAAGTGACCTAAAAGACCATTTTAAGCCAAGTTCTAATTCAACCCAAATTGGATTGAACTAAGCCCATCCAAATCTCACAACATGATCAACAATCATCCTAAGTTAATCAATTGCCTTGAATTGGGTCAAACCAAGTCAACCTAGCTTGTTGACCAAGCCAACACTTAGCCCAAATGAAATCCGAACTAGCCAAAATCCACCATATGCCAAATTGATTAAAATCATTGATTCAAACCCATTCATAATCAATGATTGAACCTGACCAAATCCCCAACTAAGCCAAACCAAGCCTTATTGGCCATTTGTCCCAAGTTGACCCAAATTGGCCTAAAAAGCCAAAATAGGTCAAATCACAACCAACACAAATTAACTAATGGGCTCATTCCAAATCATTTATTGAACTTGATCAAAACTATGATTGGGCCCAATTTGACCAATTGGTCAACTTGACCTAACTTAGCCCAAATTGACCTAAAGGGCCATATTAGCCAAAATCAAAATTAATTCCAAATTAAACCAAACCAAAGCCTACAATCATTTTCAATTAGCCAATTGAACTTGACTCAATACCTAACCTAACCAATTTGGTCAAATTGGTCAACTTGATCCATTTGACCTATATGAACCCAAATGAGCCATAATCAAATCCAAAGAAAATTGAATCAAACCAATGATACCAATACACTCCAATTGCTCATGTAAACTTGACCAACCCTTGGTTTGACGCAATTTGACCAATTGGTCAACTTGACCCAACCTAACCCAATTTGACATTAATAGGTAAAATCAAGCCAAATCAAATCAAATAAACTCCAAACCAGTTGAAATTTGGGCTAACCCACTTTTGACCCATCCAAAATTTGTCTAAATCAAACCCATAGCCAAATGATTATTTTTCCCTTAGGTTTAGGGCATCCCATGAGATAAAACACATGATCATTGGGTCATTTTCTCCCCCTAGTCACTTGACACCCATTCATAGGTCCACTTAGGCACCTAGGACCATGGCTGACTTGACCCAAAGGTGGTTGGGTTGGCCATGAACCATGGGGAGGTAAAATCACCTCCCCATTCCCATTAAAGCATTCCAAACCACTAAGTACAAGCACTTTGTCCCATGGTAGCCAAGTCCACACCCTCACCTAACCAAATTGAGCCACATATTGCACCCAAAGACCTCCACCAACCTCTGATTTTCCTAATTGATCAAGAAGAAGCCAAAGAAGCCATGGCCATCAAATCCAAGGAATGAGGGGGTATACCCCCTCATTCTCACTCAAACATACACACTCACACTTGATTCAACCCTAACAGCCAAGGAGAGATTTCCCAGTGTGATTTACAAGCCTTCCTAAGCTCCCCAAAAATCTCCATTCTTGATTTTAAGCAAAACTAAAATAGGGGAGGCCACCTTCGATTCCCACTTGATCAAATCTCCACCAAAGTGAAATTAACTTTGCACACACCTTCTTTAGAGCTAAACAAGTGAGAATGAATCATTTCCCAAGCTTCCCAACGACCGGAGGGTGGAGTTCGATCAAGATAGATCACTTACGCCTAGTACTTTAGTCTTCAGCAAATTACACCAAATCGAGTGAGGCTCATGAGCTTCATTTCTACCAAACGAAGCTTCCTCAATCATTGGAACTACCAGTCATAAGCTCTAGTGAGGTATGTTATTGAAACTAATCCTTGAAAGAAAATAGCTTGGTCATTAATAAAATAAATTTCAATGTCACACATTGTCCACCATTAGATTTGATTATTGTGCTTCTTCGAAGGAGTGGGATCACTTTCATCTCCATCCGAGCTTGGGTGAGCTGATAATCAACAAATGGTAGCCATTATTCGACACTCAGGAGGAGATAGATCATGGACCATCTATCTCACATGATCGGAATGGATGGTTCTGATAAGATCATGTTTACAGCCTCTAATTAATCCCTCAAAACCATGGGTTTAATGGTGGCACGATCTTAGATCCATGGATCCATGGAGTGTGTGTTATCCAAGTTAGCACTTGGATGCAACAACTTAAATAGCAAACCCCATCGCACCATGTGGAAAGCATGCCGCATTAACAAGCAATGGCTCGATGAGATTAAAGCTTTAATTACGGCTAATTAATTAGTTTTTAAACCCAAAACTTCCTAAATTCATAATTAATTCTAAAAAATCCAAGAAATACTAACTTAGCTCATTTTAAAGATATTTCAGAGTATAATCAAGGAAAACTATTAATTGATTTTGAATAGTAGATTTGGCTTAATAAAGGTTTAATTATAAATTTAGTTAGCCTAATTACTCATTAATTAATCATCCAATTAATCTCAAACTTTCTGTGCATGTTTAGGGGGATGACCTTAGCCTCCCCTATTTTTCTAGGATTTTATTAGTTGCTTAATTAGGGAAACCAATTGATTAAGCCTTAATCACTTTCTTAATGTAATTAATGATAATTAACCAAATGAACAATAAATTAATTAATCAATTAAGCTTATTAACCTCTGTTAATGATGATGAAGTCTAAGGAAATGGATTGGGATTCCCTCTTCCAACATTTTCTTTTAAGTCCTCTCCAGACTATTTTAAGTAAATAATTAATTAACACCCCTTAATTAATTAATTAATTAATAAGATTAATTAAAAATTCAAATCATACTTGAACTTTAATCAACTAATTGAAAGGATTTAGAGATTGAGACTTAGGCTCCCTTCTTTATCTCTTTCTCTAAGCTCATCTCATTTTGATTGGTTAAGGTTAATTAAGGTTTAATTAGTTAACTAATGAACTTAATTAATTCAATTAAATATATTTCTATAATTTAATCTTGGGTAGCTCTTTGGGTGTTCAATAACCCAAAGTGGGAGATAATGAAATTATGGTTAGCTCATATGTGTGAGAAAACTATAAAAGTAGTTAAGTGAGATCATTTAAGCTATGAGCCAATTGCATTATGCCCCTTTCATTTCTTAAAAACATTGAAAATTTACTTTCCATATGGTTGTATATCATATTGGATCATTATTTATTAGTTAATTAACTTAAGGTGATGTAGAAAAAGGGTTAATTAATTGGCTTAATTATTACCCTAACATAATAAAACCATAAAATCAACTTAATTACTTCTTCATTAAATCAAATTAAGTGTAAGACATGCATTATATGTATAGGTATGCTTTGGATTTAATCATATGCATGATGTACATGATGGAAATAATTGAATAAACATGGGTTATGTGATAGTAATTTATTCTAGTTAATCTTAAGATACCTATCTTATTGAATAAGGACATTTAGGGTGGACCTAAACATAAGATTGATTAAAATAGGTAATAAGCCACTCACTAGAGGAAATTAATTAATTAACTTGCTTTAGAAGTGACTTAAGGTAGGGATGAAAGAGAGGTTTCATCTCTTTCTTCTCTTTATAACATGTAGTTGTTAAGTGTAGGCCATATGAAACAAAAGAAAATTCTCAGTAAAATCCACAAATAAATTAAATCCTTTAAAGAGAAATCAACCCTTTATAAATTAAATACCTCACACTTAGCAAATTATAACCCTAAAGCATAGTTAGGACATACCACACAAGCTTTAATTTATACTCATTAGACTAAGTCACCATTTTTAGCATTATGTTAGGGAGATGTATGGTTTGATTTATGCTTATTTTTTGATGTATTATTATAGACTCGATGTTAGGGCGTATGTGCTTTGTCTAGATGTTAGGCCGATATTAGCTTAATTATGCTTTCTGTAGGGGTTTGTGCTTAAGGGGCCGCCATAGTAAACATATAAATGCTTTTGCTGTGTAGGTTGCTTAGCCCCTAAGCATAACTGAAGATAGGACATGTGGGCTTGGTTACCCATGTGTGGGGTGCTAAGTCCAAATTATTCATATAACTGCTTGGGTTGTATAGTGTGTTTAATTAACATTTATTTTGCAGGCATAGCTAGATTTCCTTTCTTTCTCTTAATGTAATTTTGCATTAGGATTCAGATGAGTGTTATGGGGGATTAGGATGAGCATTGGTTATAAGACTAAGTCTTATGTACCATGTGATGCCTTTGGAGCAGGCACATCCAAATCAAGCCAAAAGAAAGAAAGAAATGGAGCAAACCAAATGGATAAATGGAAGATGAAGAAATAAAGGAGGAATAATGAAGAATGAAGACCCCCTATAACATTCATCATTTGTAATTATAATTATTCTCTTGTAATCTGGGTTGTATAGGAGTAGAGCTCGGCTACCCATATTTCTATTTGGGTTGTAAGGTGGTACTCAATTGCATTGACCTTTATTCTTTTGTGATAGCTTTATAAAATTGTTTGATGTTATGTTTAGCTTGTGCATTAGAAATGGCATACATCTTCATAGTTTCTTTATGTTTGGTATTTGTTGTATGGCATGGATGTGATTAGGCTCCTAAGATAAAAATTAAATTTTCTAGCCAAACTAAAAACTCATAATTAAACCTCTAAAGTATCTCATAACATCATATAAAAGCCTGGGTATTAAATCAAGATAATAAAATATTTAGTAACCCCTTAGTTGGATGTTGTATATTTAATATCATGCATAATCATATTATTTCACTCTTATTAAGAGAGGACTTCCATCTTTGCCAGATAAGGGGTTAACTTTTGAGAGCCAATGATGGAAGAACACCTCTTTCCCTCTTGATTTGGCTCATGATCAACTTCTCATGCATTTAGGCATACAAAATCCCATAGCCTGAGTCAAATAAAGAGTCCCAAATTAAATAAAATTTGATAAACATTTGCATTATATTTAAGTCATTATTCATACCCCTCATGCTCTAGTCTCTTAGAGAGTAGGTTTAAGGATTTAGTTACTTTTCTAAATAATAACAACTTAGCCATCTTGCAAAAGCATATATTGCCTACATGGATTTAAAGCATAGGAGAGGTTAGCTGGCTACCACTGAGGTTATAATAAGTCCAACAGTCGAGTGGTTTACTCTCTTTTGTGGAGGTAAATAATATACCCACTTTCACCTTAGATTTAGTCATGCTTTGGCCCTCACCAAAGCTCCCTAGATTTAGGAATTGAGGTTGTTGTTTCTCTTTATGCTACAAGCATAAAGCCTTATCTCTTAGGCATTTCCACAATCTTGTATTATGAAATTCTAAGTCCTAGATTTCTAATAAAATTTCAACTTAGATAAATAAATCTCCTCAATTTTACATATATAAAGCCCAACCATAGGATAGATTGGAGTGCTCGCTAGGCTTCCTAATATCGTGAGTACTCCCTACTCATCTCCTTTGGTTTTGATAATAAGTCTTCCCTTCTGATCCATCCCACTTAATTTTCTAAAACACAACTAATTTATTTATAGTCCTCTCTTTGAATTATTTGGAGAAAATAATCGCCTACTTTAATCAAGAGTATTTTTAAGGGATTAATTTTTCTTAAGATATAATTAACTATGGGGGCTTGCCCCTATAGGGAACTTTAGAGCCTGGTTTAAATAAATCATGCTTTATTCATTCATATAAAGTAGGGGAAAAATCTCTAGTATATTTGAAGACCCATCATGCCTTAGGGGTCCTTATTAGGTGATTAGGTCTATTGTAGGGTAGTGACTTTTATCTCTTGAGATAGTACACTATTCCTTAATATTATACCTGATCACCTCAATAAGTACACTCTCAGATCTACGTGGTGTCCCCCACCCATATAAATTAATTATAAATAAACACCACAGATTTTTCTGGTGACTCTGGTAGGGATGGTTCCTCTCTCCATTTTTAGTAGACGATTGCTGTCTCCAAGCATCGATAGTGCACTTGCATTTTATGTGAGTCTGAGACTATCTTTCCTTTCATTAGCACTTAGCTTATTTCATTCTTAAGCAAAGTTAACCAACATCCTTTAGATTTTAGGATCTCACTCCGTGTAGGTCTTGAAATCCCTATTGGGCTCCCCAATAGGTAAAAAACAAAATTTATCAATAAAGGGAGAAATAATAAAAATTTTGAACCTCCTTACCACTAGTTTGATGAGGTGAGGTTCATCATAAAATTTAAGAAAATAAATTCTTTCACAAAATGATACTTTTCAAAAGCACTCTTTTAAAAATAGGCACCTTCATTCAACATAGTCAAATTTCTTGAATGAAGATGCTATTTTCAAATCATAACATAAAATTGAAACTCCACTCAACATATTTCACATATGCTAGAGTCAAAGTTTCTCTCTTTTTGAAATCAATAAATCACATGGCATCAAAACATATCATTGAAATCTATTTAACATACTTAAGATTTGTTAAATGAATTTCACCTCTATTTTGGAATCTTATTTGACATGCAACATTTGTCAAACAAAGAATTCCCCTCTTTCTAAAATGAAAGAGAGCACATCAAATACATTTGATTCCCACTTAAATATATCAAAGTTGTTAAGTGAGAACCTCATTTTCATGCGCATTTGATTCCCATTTAACATGTCAAGGTTGTTAAGTGAGAATCTTATTTCATGCAAGATTTGATTCCCACTTAACATATTAGAGTTATTAAGTGAGAATCTTATTTTCATTTCATATTTGATTACACTTAACATATAAAAATTATTAATTGAGAATCTCATTTCCATGACACTTTTGACTTTCGCTTAACATGTCAAACTTGCTAAGTGAGAGACTTATTTTCATAAATCATATTTGATTCCACTTAACATATCAAATTTGTTAAGTGAGAATCTCATGTTCATGACATATTTGACTCCCCACTTAACACACCAAATATGTTAAGTGAGGGCCTAATTTCCATGTCACATTTGACCTCCACTTAACACATCAAATTTACTAAGTGGGAGTCCCATTTTCAAAACATATATCGATCACATTTAGACTTTCATACCAAATTTGTTAAGTGAGAGTCTCATTTTCAAAGAAGAGAAAAACATAAATCAATCACATTTGAGCTTTCACTTAACATACCAACTTTGTTAAGTGAAGTCCCATTTTTAAAGAAAAGCAAAACATAAATCACATCACATTTAGGCTTTCACTTAACATACCAAATTTGTTAAGTGAGAGTCTCATTTTCAAACCAAAATAAAACATAAATCACATAACATTTGGGTTTTCACTTAGCATGCCAAATTTATTAACTGAGAGTCTCATTTTCAAAAGAAAGGCAAAACATATATTAATCATATTTGGCATTCATTTAACATACTAAATTTGTTAAGTGAATGCCATATTTTCAAACATAAATCAAACATGTGTTCCTTCTACCTAGAATATAAAATTTGTTAAGTAAGAAGCCCCATTTTCAAATCAACATGTCACACATCATAAGCAAAGACATTCTACAAAACTTTTTAAACACACAATCACAACCTCTTCTTAGCATACCCAAAATTGCTAAGTAAAGGTTCTTTGAAACCATCAATATTTTCAAACAAGATACACAAAATACAAATATCTCCAAGAAAATATCTCCTCAAATTTATGAACCCCGCCCAACCTACCTAAATTGGTTGAGTATGGGTTCCAAAATTAAAATCAAATGGAAAAGACTCTCCTCCATTTCAAAATCTCTCCACTGAACCCCACTTAACATATTTGAATTATTGAGTGTGGGTTCTGGATTCCAAATCTATATTACTCTTCTGAGATGAATATTAGAGCAAAAATCTGGCTCATATTACATTTCAACACATGCAGAGAAACAGTGCAGCTGGTTAGTACAGTTGGTTTTTGCGGTCGGTACACATGGCTTCACAGAAGTTCATTTTTACTTTCTCCTTCGGGTTGGATTTGGCCTTTGATCGGGCCAGCCTCCCCGAGACTGACTCCACTAACTTAGTTTTCTTTGGTTGAGGATTCGAGGGAGTATGAGTTACCTGTGAGGGGGCTAGGCAGACGCCAATCATTCGTATTGACATGTCCTCTGATTTTGAGTAACCTTCATTGAAGAGGAAGGCTCAGTGGTTCCCACTCCCCGTTCTATGATTGATTTAGCACCTGGTAGTCCTCCTAATCCTAGATCCCATAGATCCTAACCTAATTATAAGCTCAATTTCTCATTTTAAAATTCAAAAAAAAAAATCCCAAGTTTTGCAAAATAGATGTTAAGAAATAGAAACATCACACAACAGTTATATTTTACTAATATACAGGCTTAACTTTAGTTGCTTGCCAAGCCCACCTGTCTTATGGGCTATGCTTAATTATTTAAGCATACCTACAAGAAATAACATTTTTTAATTCTATTTATGATAACAATCCTTTCCAGCATAGTCCCCTACAGAAGATAATATCAGATCTAGAAAGAACATCCTACCATCCAGTCTAATGAGCAAACCATCCGAGACATGCAGTCTAAAATAGTACATCACAAAGACATGTGAAGCACAACATATCAAAACACATCACAAGAAAGTGTAAAAAATCACATAACAACTTAACCTAAGTCTAGGGTCCATGACCTAATGATCTAGTGTGTGCAAAAGATAGGTTTGTGTGATAAGACTTTGTTAGGCTTCTTTTTAGTTCAAGTTTTAAATTAAAGTTTGAGTTTGTTTGAATTTTATCTTTGGGTGGTTTCAATTCAAATGATTTAGTGATTTATTTTCCATTTGTATTTTCACTTTATTTGATTAAAGTGATGTTTAGGTTTTCAAGAATGAAGACTAGAATGGATTCCATTTTTTAATTTCATTTATCTTGTAATGAAATGAAATCTTCATCTTGAGATGAAAATTCATCCCAAAGGTCTAATTAAGATATTTAAGTCCTTTTAATTTCATTTATTTAGTTTAAATTGGATTTATGTTTCATTTCTTTTCTTTGGAAATTGAATTTGATTTGATTTATATCAATTATTTTATTTGATTTAATTTATTTAATTTAGTTTTGTTTGAATTAGTTCATTTGGTTTAATTTAGATTAACCTAAAGCACTTAGGCTAAGATTTGATTCAATTTGTTTAATTATGTTTAAGTTTCATTAAGTGTTTATCATTATGATTTTATTAGCTCAAGGTTTAAGTAAGCGCAACATGATTTATTAATTTCATTAATCTTTAAGCATGTAATTTGATAAAGTTCTTTGACTTAGGATGTTTGGAGAACTACCCTAAGTGTTTTTGTTGTTTGATTGAGATTAGTTTAAGTTGTTTCATGATTTAATGGATTAATGAATTTTGTTATTCCTTATTTGATTCAAATTGAGTTAGGAATTTGGAAATTCAATAATTCCCAATCCAAAGATTAATTGGGTTTGAATATATTTCATGAAAGTGGGGTTAGCTAGTTTCATATTTCTAAAGTTTCATTTTGATTAGATTCATAATTAAGATGTAATTAAAGTTTTAATTATTTTATTAAAACCTAAATTATTCTTAATTTAATGAAATTCATTTAGGGGTTTTATTTTTCATTGATTCCTCACTGAAATATGTTACCCATGAGGGTTCATTTAGGTGTGGTTTAACCCTAATTTTATTTCCCCAAAGTTTCATTTCAATTGAATTTATGGTTTAATAGTACTTTGGGTTTAATGGTTTTCAATTAAACCCAAATTAAGGCTAAAATACGCAAAAAAAATAAATTGGGGATTTTAATTTTTATGGATTCCTTTCAACAAGATGAATCCATAGAGCCCTCATTTGTATTTTTATGATTTATATTTGTTTTCCTATGATTTTAAAATTTTTTGAGTAATTTCAATAATTTGTTTAATTTAAAAAACCTTGTTTTCCTCTTTAAACTAGTCAGCACTAACGTGGCAACCATGCCATATTTCACATGTGGATTGGTCCACACGGGATCCACGTAGATCCCACATTAAAATGGTGGTAGGTCACGGGATTAATTCTGACCGTCTAATCAAAGATTGGATGGTCCACGATCAATGTGCTATTCCTAAAGTGGTTCAAATCGAGTGATCTACTAAATTCGAGCTGTCCATTCCTTTTAAAAGGAATAGATGGTGGAGATTGCGTCTCCTTCCATGGACGGCAAGAACCGAGAATCGTCCATGGTTTTTGCCTGATTTTGACAATCTACCCATCAAAATCTTATGTTTTCAATTGCGAATCCATCATGGAGGGACATCCTATGCATCTATATGGCTTGTTCTCACTTAAGATCAAGTTTCCTTCACAAAGCTTCAACACCAAAATGCTTGAAGAAAAAGTGGGGGCGTTAATGGTGTACCTTTGGCCCTCTAATCTCCAACGGCAAGGTTGACTCCACTAGCTTCGATCGATGCTAGGAGCTCATGCGCCAGACGAATTGAGCTACCTCACTCCTGATTAGTCTCTAGACCTAGCCCAATTCATATTCTAATGGGTTGGTCATTCTGTGGCCTCCTGGAGGCATGGGGAGTGGGTGATGGTTCGTTTCAAACTTGTTTCAGCTCGTGAAGGTGATGGGATGGTCTGTTTAGCTTATACAATGCTCTATGTCGAGTTTTCTCTTTGTCCATGAGCTTCCCCTTAAATTCCTTTCCTTTTTTTTGGTTTTCTCAAGTAATTATGGTTTTTGGAAGCTTGCCAACATGCTCTCTCGTCACCCTCCATCCGTCTAAGGTAAATAAGTGGAGAGGGAATGGACTTAGGCAAATGGAATTTTTGTTTATGGTGTTATTGACTTGCCTTAGCTTCCCATTTTTTGGACTTGTGCAAAAGTCATTTAAGTGACTTGATTAAGGTTGAAAATCACTAGTAATGTTGTCTAAGAGTGTTTCATTATCATTCTATGTGAATTGGTTGAAAATGGGTTTTCAAATTTTTTGAGGTTAATGCATTTGATTGACTTTTATTTTGATTGTAATTAGCACATTTTAATTTTTTAATTAATCTTGATTTAGCTTAATTTAATATTTTGATTTTTGAGTTGGACATGAATTTATTTGATTTTATGAATGGATTTTATTTGGATTTGGGTTCATTTAATTTGGGTTTAATTTTAATTTCTTTATGTTGCAATAAGCTTAATAAAGATAATTAGATTTAGTTCCTTGATTAGGCCTTAAGCTTAGCTTAATTAATTTTATGTATATATGTTGACTTGAATTAAATCTAACTAAATCCATTAAGTTAGATTAATTTGAGGAAAGTACACCAGATCATTTAATGTAATGACCTAGGTTTTTAGTTCAAAGTGGCATTTAATTTTAGGCTTAAGTGTCTTAATAAATGCCTTTGAAAAGAGAATTAACCTCATCTAAAAATGAGGTGAACAACCTCCTCATATGAGTTAGTGTGGTTTGAGAAGAGCTAATCAGATTCTAAATAATTAGTGATGACTTAGCAGATTGCTATCATTTACTGGGCCTACTATACCAAAGCCTAATCTAGGCTTTGACTTAGAGTTCTTACACTTATTGTCCAATAATATTTTGAAGTACTATGACTTGCACTTATACGTGGAATTATACCATTCTTTGCTAAATTAAGAGCACAAGGTGAGTACCAATCAAATGGTAATTCTATTAATTCTTCAAATGACTCATCTTCAAGCTCTACATCAACTTTTAAGCTTGAGGATGTTGCTCCAAGATAAAACCTTTGGGGTTTAGCATTCAAACATATTTTGGGAGCATCCTCAACTACCAAACTCTCAATTTTCAATGAGGAAAGTGGGTTAGAGCTAAGGCAACCATACATCATATAATAGTTTTACATAAAGGAGATTTAGATACACTTATTCCTTTCATGGTGATTTGACCTTCATCACTGTCAGGCTCTAGTGTAACCTCCAACAGAGTTTGCTAATGTAGAGAAGCTGACACTCACTCAGGACTCATCCTTTGAACTATATTTTAAGTCTATGTAGATGACGGGTGTACTTCTTGATGCTGGGATGAATCTCTTGGTAAGTGGAAGGAATGGAGGCCTATCACCTCTGGGACTTCCTCTAGATTTCCCTCTTCCTCGTCCTGGTGGAGGTCAGGTCATCCTCCCCACTTGTTTGAATGGAGTAACAAATTATGGGTAGAATATAATCTTGAGCTCTATCTCCTCCCTAACGTCTTCTTCTCACTTTTTTTTTCTTTTCTTTTTGATTCTCTTTTTCTTTTTCTACTTTCTTTTTCTTTATTTTTTCTTTCTTTTTTTAAATTTTGATTAAGTTCATGATAGAAGATATTTTGCTTCATAAGGAGGTAATAGGCCGCATCCTCATAAATCCTAACCTCAAATACTACAAATGTTTTGAGATCTCCTTTGACACAATATTCGGTCCCATCCCTAATGAACTTGATGCTGATGTAAAAGGATGGAACCATGTTGTTTTCATGAATCCAAGGTAACCTTAGCAAGGTATTAAAATATGTACTAATATCTATTATATAAAACTTAGCTTCTGTCTTTCAATCATCTATCTCTAAAGGCAACACTATAGAGCCTAAGGCTCTCTCACTTTATTCATTGAATCCTTTTAACATCATCTTCTCAGATTATACTTTAGAGATGTTGATCTTCAAGTAGGCAAGGATTCTTAGACTCATAATGTTCACTGATGTACCTGGATCAACCAACACTCTGGATAGTCTAAACTTGCCAACATCCACGGTGATGTAGAGGGGGTGGTTGTGCTCTATTGTCCATAGTAGTATGTCTTCATCTAAGAATGTATCTCTTAGGACTTCTTTTAAAAAACATTCCTCCTCTCCAACTAGATTATGGTGGCCAACTAAGCTAAGCATATTTCAGGGTCAAGAAAATCCTTTAATTTGTGACTCCTTCATTTCTTCAGATAAGATAAGGGTGTCATATATGCTTAACATAGCTAGAAACTTTATAGGGTATGCCAGAACATTATAGTCAACTTTAAGTTGGTCCTCCACAAGCACATATAAGGGTGGACCATCTTGTGAAGGGGTTATCTTCTCAGTGGAACCAATGACCTATTTACTGTTATCTTGAAGTGCTACCCAGAGCTTTACTACTATATAGGTTAACTTCAATGGCTTCTTGTGATGAGGAGCTTATGAAAAGTTCAACCACTCATCAAACTTATAGCTTCTCCTAAAGGATCATCAGAATAGGATGACTCTAAATTTATCTTGTGCGGTGAACTTTAAAGATTCAAAAAAGGATAATCTATTATTGAATATGAATGGAATTGATAAGAATTATTTATATTATTTTTATTATGACTTGGAGAGCTATCAATGGGAATAAAATCATTGAGATCTTCAAAAGTAGATAGAATGTAATCAAAATTATTCTTCTTCATTGATTTCTTCAATTTTGGCAGTATATGATAAAATTCAATTAAACTAAGCAGTATAAGTGGCTTGGTAATCTCATTCATAGATACACTACATTGTGGTGACAAAGCTAGTAGATGTGGTAACTACAATGGAAGGGAGAATCTTTGGACTCGGATAGTGGTGGTGTGTAACTATCCACGGGCACATGGTGGCAACCCTACCCTGATAACTAGCAAAACTTCCTTAATGTTGGAGATCTAAGCTATGTTAGGCACCTGCAGAGAAAGTTTCTTTTAGAAATAATCTTTTTAGAGGTCTGGGCTAAAGAGATATCTGAACCTTCTTTTTTCTTAAGAGGATTGGATGTTTCCCCAAAGACTATTTTAATGGAATTAGAAGGTTGTTCCACTAAGTATTTTTTAGGGATCACAATGGCTCCTAACTTGTGGCTATTCTCAAGCCAATCCTAAAATGTAAAGTAATCCTCTAAGACATGACCTAGCATGCGGTGGTAGGGGTAGTAGTTAGGATTATCACTCCTACCCACTTCCTTTGACTTTGTAGTCTTTGATAGCTAGAAACTAGACTTCTTAAGAAGATTCTTGAAGATTTTCCTGACTACTTCATTTTTGAATTAGTATGGCTTGATGAGTTTATTGATGAGAGTAAGTGGAAAGTAGCTACCTGGTGGTGGATATTGGTATTATTATTGTGTAGACTGCTAGGGTGGCCCTTATGGTGGCCGAGGTAGTGGAAGTGGAGGTGGGAGTGAAGGCTGCTGAGCCTTGGGCCTCTCAAACTATGCTCTCACTAGCTTCTTCTTAAACACTTTCTAGGGCTTAAGCTTGGATGACTAGTTTGAGACAGGAAACTGTTTGGATTCCTCTTATAGGTTAGCCCCCTTGCTGATTAGTTTCTCAAATGTTTGAATAGTAAAGCCCTTGAGCATGAAGGTGACTGGGGCATAAATAAGCTTGAGAAGAATCTCAATGGCATGTTGCTCCAACATCTATGGTCACATTTCATACTCAAGTTTTTCCACCTGAGAATCTAATCAATAAGGAACTCATTAGATTTTTATTTCTCTGCAATGAGGTTCCTTATAATCACTCTTTATTGAGCTCTTATTAATCTCTTGATAAAAGTTGCTCTACAAAATATTTCACCAAACTATTGGGCAGTTTGGCATACTAATCAAAGGCTACTCTAGAAAAACTATTGATGAACTGCTGGAAGAGTAGGACATCACTACCATTGGAATTACAACAACTGGCTCTATAATGTGCAATGCACTGCCTAGGGTTCCCACTACCATTGAATACCTTGAAGGATGGTGGCACAAAACCCTTAGGGTATTGAACTACATTAAATTCTTCCGGTTATGGTTTACCCTTTAAAATTGATGAGCTCCCTTAGGCCTGCACCAATTCCTCATTCACTTATTGTTCTACCATCTATTTAATGTATTTTTTTCTTGCATGGAGGTAGTAGCAGTTATCTTCTTATGAAGGCTAGCAGTATCCTCATCTATTGGAGTAGCATTCTTAAGATGATTTAGGATATGTACCAACTCAAGTTTGTCAGCATCCAAAAGAGTGGTTTGAGGGATAGGTGATTGGTTCTACAATGCTAATACCACTGTCATCAACTCCTCTACTCTCCTCTCCATCCTATCAATCTGATTTCCCTTAAGCTTGATTTATTAGATAAGGTGTTGTGTTGAGTTTGATGCCTCACCTTCCTCAACTACAAAGCCCTGAGCTTCTTGGCTGGGGTGTTCCATATGCAAGGATCCTTGGGTGTCAACTATGTTGACTTCAATGACATCATCAAAAAGGTCATTATTATCAGCATTGAAGTTTATCATGTCCTCATCTTGGTCAAAGAATGATCATCTCTAACTATCTTTCTCACTATGGCATGATAGTCCTCTAATATCTTCTCTAATGATCAATCATCCACTCTACCTAGAACCATTGGGACATATGTCAAAGGTTGACTCACTACTGGACTATTTCCTGAAGAGGTGATGCACTATATGTTTTGGATGGGAGGGGTGCTATCCTTGACTGACTCGATAATCATAAGAGTCAACCAGGCATTTCCTTCCTCCTTTCCTCCGCTATGGAGACAGAGTGACAATGACACTTTAAGCCATGACTCATTCTTCATGGTTGGGACAAGTAGAAGAGCTCATTAGCTCAACTAGTATAGTAGAGAGTGCGGTCCTTGGGACATAATTGTTTCACCAAGGGGGATGCCTTTTCTCTTGATGCTGACTTATGGTATTTGGTGGGTACTTCAGATGGCAGGAGATGAACTAGTGATGGTGGTAGGTGAGTGGAGTGGTGTGGTGGTGGTGGCACCGGCAACCTCTTTGCCAAAATTATCTTCCTACGA
Source organism: Cymbidium sinense (assembly GCA_021442155.1). Taxonomy (NCBI): domain Eukaryota; kingdom Viridiplantae; phylum Streptophyta; class Magnoliopsida; order Asparagales; family Orchidaceae; genus Cymbidium; species Cymbidium sinense. The sequence continues at coordinate 103,252 of JAKCPB010000572.1, forward strand.
CTGGAAATAATGAGAACTATCATATTTGAATGATTGACCCTATCAGCCCACCGATCATGATGGTCAATCAATGCTGAGGCCACTGACTATCTAGAAAACCTCCTCCTATCTCTCTTGCTAGATTGGGTAGCAAGCTTGGCCTCTGTGGCCATTTATCTGTTGATCTAATCACTTACACTTCTAGGGATATGTCATCTCAAGTCATGAATGGTGGAAATCTCAGAACTTACATGGACTCTCCCTACTCTCTTGAGCATGGACCTCAGAACAACATAGAGCTTCCTTCACTCCCTATCCGGTATCTCATACTCTGTGGGTCATGGGGGTGATGCTGCTATCTATTTTATATCCTCCTATCCTTTTGTAGCTAAGAGAGGGTGAAACCTACTACCATTAAGAAGGGGAGAGGTCTCATGGACCCTCTTCAGCTACATATGAGGCTTCCTCAACCTCCTTAGCCATGAGATCATAATACCGCTTGATTTTCTTATTCTTATTACAATGCTGAGTCTTAGCCAAGGGTGCATGAAGGGAGCTAGTACTAACCTTAAAGGTGGGAGAAATAATCTCAGATGCTAGGATTGACTTCTCTATAAGAACTAGGGTTACAACAAAGGTGGTACTAGTCCTAGCAGAAGCTGTAATAGGCACAAGTGGTACTCATGGTGTGGAAACCTCTAAGGCTTTTCTCTTTAAGGATTGGAGCTCGGTATCTAATTAGAGGTCAAACTTAAGAAGTGGCTTTTTGTTGACCACCTCCTCCTTACTCACTATACTGAGGGTAGGACCATCACAAGTAACTTTGAAATGCTCAAGCTAAAGGCTAAACTGGATGACTGGGGATAAGGTGAGTATGGCATGATCCATGGCCAAATCCACACCCGAAGCAAATGAGAAGATGAGTTTTCAAGAAGTCATGGTGACTGACTGCTTGAAAGAAAAAGAAATGGGGAATTCCTCTTTACTGCTGAAAAATAAGAGTATACGATTAGAATTTTCTCTAGTTGTTGTTCTTTTGACTTGACTTTAAATTGAAACACTCATTTAAGAAATTTGGTTATGTTAGATGGGGTTCATATATGAATTGGAGATATTTTTAATTTTGGGAAGGATTATATTTTAAACTTTACAGAAAGTGAGCTCAAATGAATTTTAAAGATGTTGGATGAACCTTACTTTGCCATGTTAGGGGTAAGAGGTTCTTAAAATTTTAAATTGACTTTATTTAAGTTATTTTATGTGATTTCTTTGATTGATTTATTTTACCTATTGGAGGTCTAATAGGGGTTTTAAGACCAACTAGACTAAGGTCCTAAAACCATAAAAATGTTGGCCACGCTTGCCTAAGATTGAAATAAGCAGGGTGCCCAATGAAAAGAATAATAGTCTTGAACTCACATAAAAATATAAGTTCACAATCGATGTTTGATGATAATGATTGATTACTAAAGACAAAGAGAGGAACCATCCCTAGTGGAGTTGTCAGAAAAATTTATGGTGTTTTAATTTGAAATCATAGGGACACCACAAAGATCTTAGGGGGTACTTATTGAAGCTACATCAAGCTATGATGTACTACCTCAAAGATAGAGAAATCACCGAGAATATACCTAATCACCTAATTAAAACTCCTAAGGTAGATGGGTCTATGAATATACCAGAGATCTTTCCCCTACTTCACATGGAGAAGTAAAGTAGGGTTTAATTTATTCCAGGTTCTTTAGTTTCCTATGGAAGCAAGCTTCCATAATTAATTACATCTTAAGAAAGGAGAATCTCCTAAGAACACTCTTAATTAAAGTAGTCAATAAGTATCTCCAAAATTTTCAAAGTTAAACTATTAAATGATTTGGTATTTATAAAAATCAAATGAGAAGACTTCTTTATAGATTCTAAAGGAGAATAACTAAGAGGCACCCATGATACTAGGAAGCATAGTGAGTGCTTCGATCTACCCTATAGTGAGGCTTTATATATTTGATAGAGAGAATTTACTTTTATTTAAGTTAGAATCTTATTAGAATGTTAGGACTTACAGTCCAACAACAAAAGATTATGGAATGCCTAAGAGGTGAGGACTTATACTCATAACCCAAGGGAAATAAGTAGCCTCAAAACCTAAATCAAAAAAATTCTTTAGCATAAGCAAAGCATGACCTAAGTTTAATCAAGAAAGATGGGATATGATAGTTCACCTCCACAAAAGAGAATGAACGCTAACTCTTCTAGACTTATAACCGCCAGAGTGGCTAGAGCTAACACCTCTAAGCTTTAAAATAATGTTGGTTGATCTTATGTAGATGCAAGATAGCTAGGTTATTATTTAATTAGGAAAGGAGCTAGAATCATAAACTAACTCCCTAAAAGACTAGAATATAATTGGCATGAAAATATGTCTTAGACTAATGCAAAAATTACAACTTTTAAACCATTTTGGACCAAGGCTTGGAAACATTATGCCTATATGCGTGAGAATATTTTGTCATGGGATAAATCAATTAGATGAGGTGTTCTCCACTATAGGGGATCACCCTCAAAGGTCAAGCATATTCCCTATCGTGCAAGAATGAAGACCCTACCTATTCAATATTGGAATAATATGACATGCATGGTGTGATAACATTCAACATTTAGCTAAAGGGCTTCTAAATCTTTTATTTATTATAATTCATAGCTTAGGCTTTAAGATAAAGTTATGAATTGCATTAGGATTTAGTTATGAATTTTTAGTAAGGGTAAAAAAATTAATTTTATCCTAAAGAGCCTATGCATCCTGCCACACATCAAACCATCATTTAAGAAACCTATGAAAAGCATGCCATTTAAATTGAACAATCTAAACATAATGATTAAACATATGAATTTCATAAAATAATAAGAGGTCGGTGTGGCTAGCTATCATCGTACACCCCAAAAAGAGAAGAAATTTGGTAGTCGAGCTCTGCACTTATACAACTCAGATTATAATTTAATATTACAATTACAATGACTGTTATGGGGGCCTACAATCTCCTGCCCCTCTTTTCTTCTTCGAATCTACTTTGCTCTAGGCTTCATTGCCTTCTAGACCACTACTCATCCTAAACCCCCATTGCACTAATCCTAATCTAATAACAAAAATTACATATTTATAAAAAAATGAAATCTCATTACACCTGTAAAATAGATATTAGTTAAACAAACATATAAGCCAAGCAATTATATTTCACATATTTAGACTTAGCACCCTGCACTTGGGTAACCAAGCCCATCTATTTTAATTGGATTATTCTTAGGGGCATAAGAGGCACCTGCTAGCAAGAATATTCATATTTACTTATTATTACAGGGACCTCTATAGCATAATCCCCTATAGAAAATATCATTAGACTAATTGCAACTTAACATCTCTTCTATGCACAAATAATTCTAACATCCAGTCTAAAATATTACATCATAAAATAAAACATAACACCACAACATTCATCGGCCTATCCTAAGGCCATAATTAGCGACTTAGGATTCTAATATGTGTGTTAAGGTTTAGTAACTAAGCTTTATAAGTTTAATTATCTAAAGTTTAAAATTATGTAAGTTAAACATTACAAGAGGTTTCACTTAAAATCTATAAATGAATTAATTAATTTTAATTTACTCTTTCTTGTTTTATTTGATTCCCACTTAATATCTAATTATTATGAAGAGAAGAAAGGGGTTTCCCCCCTTCATCATTATCCTATGTTTTTCTAAGTATATATTATTAAGACTTTGGTTTTTTAGTAGATTGTTTATTAAATATTTTAATTAAGCCTAAATTTGGGCTAGTCTTAAGGAGTCTTATTCAAAGATAAAAGGCATCTCAAGATTAATAAAAATGAATCATAGGTTTTTGATGTGATATAAATCAATATCACTTCAAAAATACCACTTTATTCATTGTGATCTTTTTTTGTGGCTTGTTGAGTGAGGAGAGAGTCAGCAATTTGGCCACCTGTGGGCTTCTTGAGTTCGACCTTTAGAACCCATCCATGTCCTAGACTTGAAAATGAAGAGGTTGATGTTTTTCCAACTTAATTGATTGACACTTTCAGAATTAGAAGTTCTTCTGACTTGATCTTCAAAATTTGACAAATCTGAGAGACAAACTCTTGACATTTAGGACTGCCTTTTCATGCATTGAAGTAGATTCATTTTATTCTTGTAAGACCTGTAACTTTAATAATAACAGTTATATATATCTTTAGGGATCTCGGCATAAAGCTCGATGTCAACCTGAATGCATATACAAGAAGCTCTCCTATTTCATAGGGAATGATTGTACGCCTTTGACTTATAAAATTAAAAATGTCCCTCTAACAAAGGGATTGTACTAGTTCAAGAATACATGAGTCAAGAATACATATATATATATATATATATATATATATATATATATATATATATATATATATATATATATATATATATATATATATATATATATATATATATATATATATTTATCTAAGGATCTCTTGAAGCACAAATGTCAACTTAACTAAATATATAAAAAATACCCCTATCTAATGTGGAGGTTTTAGAAAGAACTTGAAAATGCGTTCTCATTTTATGAGAGAATCTTCAAGTGATATTACATATGTATTTGATATGAAAGTTTTACTAGTGTAAGATTCATTTAAGTATTTATATACTTATCCATAGTCAATTGTGATATTTCTTGAGATATTGACCGTTGATTGGTGGCATCAATCGTTGACCATTCTTGTCAATAAGCTGGTAGGCTCCTCCTTTGTACACCTTCTCTATGACGTAAGGACCGCTAGCTTCAAATTTACCACCGATCTTGCAATGAGAGATGATTGGCCTTCACCATCGTAACCAATTCACCTTTCTAGAATGTTCGAGGACGTACTGAACTATTGAATGCTTTAGACATCCTCGCTCTATAAATTTCTTAACTTTGTTGACCTTGGAGTCTAACTCCATCAAGTGCATCCAAATCTTTCATTCGTAGGTGAGCGTTCTCAACATGAGTAAGATTGGACAACTACTCAAGTGATGACAACTCAACTTCTAGTGATAATGCCTTCAACTCCAAATCTTAGAGCATAAGGAGTGACTATGGTTGGCTTTTTATAAGTTGTTCTATATGCCCAGAGTGCTTCCATCATTTTAGTATGCCACTCTCTTTTATTGTTCGTGAGAATCTTTTTGAGCAGCTTTACCAATATCTTATTGAAAGCCTTTGCTAAACCATTGTCCCTTGGATTATAGATTGATGAATACCGCCAATCAATTTTGTGCCGATCAATAAATCTGTATATCTTTGCACTCTTGAAAGTTGGACCATTGTCTGAAATGATTTATCGTGGCACCCCGAATCTATAGATAATATTATTAGTGAAGAATTCAATGACTCGATCAGTAGTGACTTCCTAAAATGGAGCAGCCTCGACCCACTTGGAGAAGTAGTTAATGCTACAATGAATCGATGTCCCACGATGATGGAGGATAAATCGTCTAATTATATCCACCCATGTTTTGAATGACCAGGATGCTATTGTTGGGTGTAGAGGATTCGAAGGTTGATGAATGAGATCTCCGTGGACTTGGCATTCGTGATATTTTCTGGCATACTTTATGCAGTCTTTCACCATTGAAGGCTAATAGTATCCCATCTTCTTAATTTTTATTGTCATTTTAGGAACTAACTAGTGCGCGCCACAGAGTCCTTCTTAAATTTCAGACGTTACTCTGTTGGCTTCATCCTTCCCTAAGCATCGCAACCACATTTTCTCAAAGGATCTACGGTACAATGTGTCATTGACATAAGCATATCATAGGATTCTTTTTATAATTTATGTGGCTAGTGATTTATTGCTCGGCAATTTGGTTTCCTTGAAATAATCGATGAAAGGTTATTTCCAATCATTTGGTTCTTCCACTATGAAAGCTTCGCATGATTTATTTGTAGTCCTTTTGAGTTTTTCTGTCTCTTGTACTTGTCATTCTTTAGGAGAGTGAGGAGCAATTGGAATTACTTCTCGGCTTGAGTTTGATGTCCCCCCCCGAGGAGTATGGAATTTATGGTTATAGAACTCAGTAGACACTTCAATTAACACATTATTGTCATTCGTGTTCCATCTCTTTGCTAGCTTGTAATCGCTTTACTATTCTTTGATCAAGAAACTTGAGCTAGTTTAATGTTTGGAATTTGTTTCTCAAGCATTCATTTATGGTAGTATGCTAATTCAAGCTTGTTAATGGTTGATTACTAATTGAGAGTCTCTAAAGATTCTTAAATTTTGAATGTTGATAACAACAGCTTCTTTGAGACCTGCTATCAATGCCTCGTATTCAGCTTCATTGTTGGTTCTTGGCTTAGTCATCCTGTATGAATGTCTCATTATGCCACCTTCTCTTTCATGAATAAGAATCTTCATGTAAATCATCAATCAATCTGGGATAGGATGCACATCAAGAAAATCTACTAGTATTTGGCCCTTAACAGCTTTTTGAGATACATATATGATGACGAACTATAACAGGAGTATTGTTCATCATGCTAAATGACCTATCAATGCTGGTCTCATCATCAAGAACTTTAGTGGATCGATCTTTGAGATGAGTGTTATCTTATGTGACAACATGTAATGTTGAAGCTTCTTGGCGACGAAGATCAGTGCAAGATAGTGCTTCTCGATCGAAGAGTACTTTGCCTCAAATTGTATTAATCTTCGACTGATATAATTCAGTGCATTTTACTTGCCTTCTTCATTGTGCTGTGCAAGCAATGCTCTGAGGGATTCTTCTAATATAGTTATATACAAAATGAGAAGCTTTCCTGAGATTGGCGCCACCAGAATTGGTAAATTTAATAGGTATCTTTTGATGTTGTTGAATGCTTCATGACACTCATTATCCTATTTAAATGGTGCATTCTTCTTTATCAATTTAGCAAATGGTTGACACACGCATTTGATATGAAGTGCCGATGATTGCCAAATGTCCCGCAAACAAAGTCGATGAAGATTTTGAGGTGGCATGTTCACTATCGCTTTGATTTTATTAGGGTTGATCTCAATTCCTCTATGTTGTACCACATAGCCAAGGAACTTTCTAGAAGAAACCCCAAATGCACATTTGAGAGGGTTCATCTTGAGATCGTATTGCCTAATTATTTCGAAGACCATCCTCAGGTCACCAAAATGATCTCTTCGATCTTTGCTCTTGACGACGAGTTCATCCACATAGCATTTTACTATCTGATGAATCAACTCATCGAAGATGCGTGTCATGACCCTTTGATATGCAGCTCCAGCATTCTTCAATCCAAAGGGCATGACTGTGTAGCATCATATACCAATTGACATCCTAAATGATGTGTGCTTCTCATCTTCAAGAGCCATCTTAATTTGATTGTATCCCGATGATCCGTACATAAATGAGAACATATCGCTATTGTCAACTAGTAGTTATAATATTGGAAGCATAAAATCATCTTTTGAGCATGCTTTGTTCAGATCTTGAAAATCAATGCAGATAAGGATTTGACAATTCTTATTTCTTACTAGAATAACATTGGCTATCCAATCTATACTTTTCTGGATAAAGTTTGCTTGATCGCCTTTCTTATTTTTTGCAATCCCTTATTCTTCAATCTCCAATCTCATTCACCTAGAGCTTGCTTAATGTGCACCTACCTTGATGGCTAGTTTGTGAACTCACATCAAGGGATAAGCTAATTTGAAGTATGTCCAAGCAAAGTCCCTAAATTCACATAGCAGCTTTCATTAATTCAAACTCATCGTGCATAAGGGCACTGACGAAAGGTAGATGAGGATCATCCTCTATTTCCAAGTTGATTTCCTTCAACTCATCCATGGTAGCTGCCTGTCCACCATCCTCAAGCTCTTCAAGTACTGGCTTAGCTTCTACCTCCTCATCATTGGTTAGCTAAACCTCATAAAGATCATATTCATTTTCAATTTTAGTGTCAATCTTTTCTTCTATTATCGCATAATAGGTTTTTCTTTGATGATGTTTATATCGGATGTATCCAAGACCTTTAAATGTATGATTATCACACTTTCATGAGGTCTGGACTTTTAGACCCCAAAGGGTATCAAAGAAGTGGCTCGCCATTTGTCTGTTCCAATATCAACTCCCAATTTGTGCACCATCTTGTGAATCCTTGGAGGATAATATTTTGGCATTCTTGTGAGAACCATATCAACATATTCATCAAATTGCATGAGCCAATCAATCTCGGTGATAGCACTCCTCAAACTTGTAAAATGAAATTTCACGTTCACTACTCCTAGGCAAAGGAGGCACATAAAAAGTCTTTAACTCTTCAACAATGTGGACTTCATGTGGAGTGATTTCTTTGAAGTGTTGAAATGGAACCGACACGATCACTAATGATTCTTCTGATATCAACAGGTCTACCGTCCTTCTTGAAGAGATTCACTAAACTTCACTTTCATAAGTAGGTTTAGAATCATACTCAAAATCTAAGTATTCCATAATTTTCTTTCCTTTCACTAGAGACTTGTTTACTCCCTTGGGTCCGACAGAAGGATCATCATCTTCTTCTTCTGTGTCACTGCCCAGATGAAGGACTAGCCTTTTCAACTTATGTGAGATGACATTATTTTGAGATGACGTTATTATGTAATTAATATATATGTTGATTTAAAGTTATTTTGATGTTCTGGATGCAACGACATGGTCCATTTCGAGACCGGAGGCCATTTGGTTCATGTAGGCATTGAATCGGGGTCAATTTCAGTTCAAATTTATGTGTCGCCGCCACTCGATATTCATGTAGACTAGTTTGAATTGAGTGTGGACAGTCTCATTTGATAGGTTTTGACATTTTGAAGCTACCGACATGATCAATTTGGTGAACGGAGGTCATTTGGGCATCATCGTAGCTTCTTGACCTCGATATATGTGTCAGTGCATCGACGAACTTCTTTCTTGATCGGTCGACCATCGAATTATGCATTTGTTGACCTCCAATAGTTGGTGGGGGGGAGGGGGGTTGTATACTCTCAAATAGTTATCTGATGGATCTATTGAAAGATAGAAAGCTTGTATTGTTGTAAAGGGAGTCACCCATGAACTAGACGGGCATATGGTCTCGATGATTTTGATACCTTTTCTCCTGTTGCCAAACTTCACTCTATCAGCATTATCCTTTCCATTACAGTCAACAAACACTGGCCTTTTCACCAATTTTCTATAATGGGGAGAGATTCCATTATGAACATTTCCTCCCTTCCCTTTGGTACACTAACCTGTAGAGAACTTCAATAAAACCGTAGCATCACTGCATTTTTTTGTATATACTTATTGACATTATATGATGAGATACCGTAGTTGGCTTCTGTTAGCACGAGGGATAGATATGAAGTGCCTATTTTAGAGTATCTTGAAGTGAGAGTGTCCTCCTACTGGGAAAGGATAAGTGAATTCTTGTATGAGGATGAAGTGTGTATATCCTTTTTATTGGAGAGATTGGATACTCATCAATCACCAACTTGAGGATTTGCTCACCTTTCCAACCCGAGTTCACTTCACTTTCAATAATCTCGTTATGCAACGAGTGAACAATCTTGCCCCTGTATTTCAGTCAGTCTGTGTACAATAGGGGACGAGTGTAGTGATTTCTTCATGGAGTTAGTTTGAAGTAAAGAAAGGGACTAAGTTCATGCCCTTTCAAATAGGCATTGGGGTGCACCATTTTTTAGATTCTTTTACCTTCAATTCAAAATTTAGGGCGGTTTGAGACTATTCCTATTAGTCAATTTGAAATTTTCTATGTGATTCAAAGCCGTGAAAGAGGGATGCATTCCATTACTAGATTGGTAAGATCTCTTTTTTAAGAGAGAGAGAGAGAGAGAGAGAGAGAGTCGACTAAGCAAATTGCCCATATCATATAGTATGAGGTCAGTTTTGAGCCTCTCCCTCGCTCGGATGAAGTCAAGTAAGCGTCACTCCTCCATCAACCTCACAAGTTTCTAGAAGTCAAGTAGTTGTCTAACCGTTGAAGTCACCATAAACACTGTATACCTCACATTCCTAGAATGAGACTAGGGTCCCATTATTTTTGTAAGCTTTCCTTGGGTAGCTTCCCTTATAGGCTTCTGCCGGACAACTTTTTTGAATCCCATACGGTCCATAAATGGATTTCTTCATCATTCCACCATGCATCCAACTGTTCACTCTCATCCCTCTATTTAGACACTTGGCCTTGTATCAATCCAACCATTCATAGTGGACTTCTTCAAAGATCAACCCTTTAATTACAAAGCCCCCGACATCTTTCAACTTGTTATACCACTTTGTCTTCTATAGACGCCAAGGGAATCTTCACTTGATCCTATAAATGAAAATAAATCTTGAGGGCAAGGAAGAAAACTGGCTCATTTAGGACATCCGTTTAGTTGCATACTTGAGTTGTAGCTTCATGAGTTGGTAAATGACTTTCTTCCTACAAGAAGGGGGGAAACATTGATTATCTTTTTTTTTTTCGTGGATGCTAATCAAAAGAATAGCTCAACCGACTCCTCGGGTTCTTTTTGACTACACTTCAACAAATCACAGAATAGAGGCTCCTTGAGTCATATAGATGATGGCAGAGCAACATCTTAATCAAACTCTAACATATGGTGATTATTGAGAGAGTAGAAAAAGAACATTGACCCACAAACTGACAGTAGGAACTAAGAAGAAAGATATTAGCTACTCTAATTAAGAAAGATTACATAGTCCTGTGAAAGACTATGTAGAATTTGTGAAACCAAGAGTACCATAACGAGTACTAGTAATTACACAGCACCACTATGAGTGAAAATGCTTGTGTGTGAAATACAATCCTTAAGGAAAAAATACAAAATCTCCGGATGTCACACAATCTTTTGCACGTAGGAACTTTCCATAGAGAAAGAGCACCAGGGTTAGCCCTCCATAGATCACTAATCTTTCTCTCAATGACCAAGAAGAACACTCACAATTGAGTGTTTTCACACTCTAATGTAGACCATGTCAACAAAGTTTTAACCTAACTTTGCAAAACTATTAGAACACCCTATAATACACCTTCATACATCCCATATCATTATTGTTTGCCGCAAGACTGCGGGGGTATGAGAAGAGAAAAGAAAGAAGTATCATATAAAGGTACTATAGGTAGAGCCTTTAGCCTTAGAACTAAAATTGAGAAATATGTCAATATAGATGGAATTGAAGTGACTTGCATCACCTCACCCAAATGACATGAAAATATTACTCATCTTACTCATAGCCATAAGGCTTGGGTTCTATGTCTTCAAACTCAAGCATGCAAAGTATACTAAATCCTTGTTTAGAGGAAATAGGAGACTGTGTAGGCATACTAATCGCTCTTCTAAAGCATCACATCTCTATGGTGCAAGAAGAGAAATTGTGAGTATCCGCACAAAGTCCCCATTGAAGTAGAAAATTTGTATTCACATCTTCTGGAACTATGAGTTGTAAGACTCACACAGTAGAGAGATTAGAAAGTTGATCTCACAAGTCAGTCATATTGTGAAGTACATTATGTCAAAGTGTTATTCACATTAAAAATAGAATCTGTCTCACACGATCGATATAAGATAGTTTCTGTTTTTTTCTCTTTCTTAAAGGGAAAGTATGCTAGAGGGGTCCACACTTACCTGTTAGTGACCGAAAAGCAAGTCAAACTATTTCTCAGAACTGAAATGAGAAGATAAATTTCAATATACCAAACTTGAGTCATGCCATCGAAGATTCCAAATAGAATTTTTTGTTCCAACTACAATCTGAAAAGATTCCAAGATTTTCTGCCACTTCATTTAGGTCGAGAGTGTGTAGCCTTACAGCTGCACAAACAAAGCTTAAATTTAGACTCGACCGCACGAACATTACAATGTAGTGGCCAAAGGAAGGCATCTAGCTAACAAGACTGCTACTAGCATAGGTTTACTCCAACACTAAGAGCATGTGGTAATTGCTAGCATATCGACAGTCTAAGAGCCATGAGGCCCAAGATTGACAACCATGAACAATGCCACGTAACATTGTCTAACCGACAGGTGACGCAGATGATCATAATCATGGATCTTTTGATCAAGTCTAAGATGATCAACCTTCTGAGATGCCCCAAAATAAGTTGTTAGGACCTAAAATATCCTTCTTTCAGCCTAGAGAACTAGCAAGCATTCTTTCAAGCAAGCTAGGGAACTCCTTGATAAGCAATTTTTTTGTTGAGCAATATCATCTAAATTTGGCTAAATGCTTGAATGAGCGAGATGTTCTTTAGATCACCGCCTCATCAAATGTATCAAACTTTGAAGGGATGTAGTCTCACTTTCTTAGCCATGCTGTTACCATATGGCCTCTAAAATGTTGGCTCTTATGATCTTCATTTATAGACTGCATTGTGGTGGCGATGATCTTTTGATCTGCAACATCCATCATGGATGAAGAAGAGGAGGTCGGCTTTCGAGTAGTAGGGTGGTAGCATAAAAATGATTTCCTTGGCCTGCAGTTCTTCTTCTTGTAATGCACTAGTCAAAGAGAGTCCTAATTTGGCTTTTTTGAATGTGATTGAACCTATAAAAATAAAAAAATGCTTCATTTAATATAGCATGATTTGTATTCTCCTCTCCATTTAGTGGAGTATAGCAAGCTCACCTCTTTTCAATAGATTCTTGACTTATGAAATCAAAGTCGGTATTATATATGTTATGAAATCAAGGAAATCAATCGAAATTATAAAATCATTTCATTAAAGTAGCAAAATACTTTTCAAGAAGAAAAAATCTAGTATCTTTCTAAAATAGACTTATCTCACAAATTTATTTTCTCAGATGATCTATTTGGTAAACCCATTTATCTTATCCTCGTAATGAGAATGAAAGGATAGGTTTTATGGGCTCGAGCAAAGAGAAAGGAGGTATATACCCACTAGAGCAAAGTGAGAGAGGAGGTATATATCACTGCAAAGCGATAGGAATGAAGTAGCTATCCTACTTTTAAGGAGAGGATCGAGTGATCAAGAATCAATTTCATGATATGTCGCATTCGGAACTAGTATAATCCACTCTCTATCAAGAGTAATGATGCCAAAGAGGTTAACCAAGCTGAATGTGATCTTTTGTTGAAGCTGAAGAAAGGACTATACAGTACCCATAGAAATAATATATTACTTTTATGCAATCTCTTTCCTTTGCCACTGTCTCTACACTCCAATTGCATTCCTTGACTATGCGTATAAATGCCTTCTACTTAACAGGCTCATCTCTTGATCTGATAGTCAACGGGTCAGGCTTCTCAATCAATGTCATAGTCTAAGATACGGATCGAAAGATTCAAAGCCGCCTCCTTGCCTCTCGAAGTCTTCTCTTCTTAGACTAGACCGCTAAACCAAAATAAAGACCAAATTTCCATGGGCTTAAGATTGCCCATTCCCTAACACTATAGGTAGGAAATGATCCCACTGCTAAAAAACTCGATGATGAAAAAATAGTGTGCCCCTCATCTTAATTGAAGCATTTACTTATATTTTCAAATAAAGAAAGATGAGATGGTCTAACTACTAGACTTGTGTGTAGCCTAATTTGGCATTTAGCTTCTTCTTGATGTTTCATTCAATCAAATATCGATAGCACCATCTTTTCCCTAAAGATGCGTAGGAAAAATTAGATTCTAGCGGTTGTCTAGTTCCCTTTCAAGGGCTACTCAATGCATCCCTCCCTCTTTCTCTTTCCATCTGTTTGGTTGACTGGATTGATTATCCATGGGCTTTTTTCTTGATTTGAAGATTTAGATGAGTTGACTGGCATATTGAATCAACTTTCGATTCCGTATGTAACCTAAAAACCAATGAAGCGGATGATTCAACCATAGACATAAGTCAACCAAAAAATAAAAAATAGCACATATATGACTTACCACTAGTAGAGAAAGACTATGGAAGGTGCAAAGGGATTGGACCATTAAGTCAGTTGAACCAAGACGGGGAAGGAGAGCTAGTGTTTTAGTGTACTAAAACTAAAACGGTGAGCTTGGGTCCATTTGTTCTCATTTGCGACTGGATTGAAAGCAGGTTAGTAGATTTTGTTAGTTCATCTTTGCTTTCAGATCAGATCCAGTAGCCGAGAATACCCATAATTGACCCGGAGGGCCTAGAAATGCAGATGATTCATGAAGTCTGCTCGTAATCTCTAAACCTTAAAAACATAAAAACCTAAACCAAAACTAAAAAAAACATAAAAATAAAATAAATAAATAAATTTAAACCTAAATAAAATAAAAACATCAACTAAAACATAAAAATAAAAACCTAAACTAAAAGGTAAACTAAATAAACCTAAGCCTACCGGTTTAATTAATTTTAAAAAATAAAAATAAAAAAATAAATAAATAACCCTAACCCTAAACCCTAAATCTAAACCCTAAAACCCTAACTAAACTCAAACCTAAACCTAAAACCCCCCTTTCCTAAACCCTAAAATGCACAACTCTAAACCATAAACCCTAATCCCTAAACCTTAAAAATCTAAAAACCTAAACCTAAACTAAATAAAACTTAAAAATAAAATAAATAAAAACTTAAACCTAAATAAAATAAAAAAATTAATAAAAATAAAAACCTAAACTAAAACCCAATCCTAAACCTAGAAATAAAATATAATAAAAATAAAAACTAAACTAAAATAAAATAATAAAAACCCAAACTAAACTAAAAAATAAAATAAACCAAAAAATAAAAAACCTAAATAAAATAAAAGTAAACATGAAAAATATAAACCTAAAATAAAATAAAATAAAAACTAAATAAAAATCTAAACGTAAAAAATAAACCTAAAAATAAAACCTAAAAAAATAAAAAAGAAAATTTAAACCATAAACTAAAAAAAACTTAAAATAAAAAAAATAAACTAAATAAAATAAACCTAAACCTCAACTAAAATAGCCCTAAAGCCTAAACCATAAACCCAGACTAATAAGAACCCTAAAACCTAAAATCCTAATCCTTAAATAAATAAATAAACCTAAACCTAAATAAAATAAAAACCTAAACTAAAATTTAAACCTATGCCTAAACCTAAACCTAAAAATAAAATAAATTAAAAAATAAAAAGTAACTAAAATAAATTTATTAAAACCCAAAACTAAGCTAAAAAAATAAATTAAACCTTAAAATAAAAAATTTAAATAAAATAAAATCTAAAACTAAAATAAAAATAAAATAAACCTAAAAAAATAAAATAAAAACTAAATAAAAACCTAAACCTAAAAAATAAACTTAAAAAAATTTAAAAATTATACCCTAAACTAAAAAAAAACCTAAACATAAAATAAAAATAAAATAAACCTAAACATAAACTAAAAAATAAAAATAAACATACTAATAAATAACCTAAATAAAATAAAAATTGAACTATAAAATAAAATAAACCTAAAATAAAAACTAAATAAAAACCTAAACCTAAAAAATATAAAATTAAAATCTAAAAATAAATAAAAAAGAAAACCTAAACCCTAATCTAAAAAAAAAACTAAACATAAAATAAAAATAAAATAAACAAAATAAAATAAACCTAAACTAAAACTAAAATAATCCTAAACCCTAAACCATAAACAGCAAACTAACCCTAAAAACCTAAAATCCTAAACCTAAACTAAATAAAACCTAAAATAAATAAATAAATAAACCTAAACTTAAATCTAATAAAATAATAAGATAAAATAAAAACCTAAACTAAAACCTAAACCTAAACCTAAACCTAAAAATAAATTAAAATAAAAAAAAAAAACTAAACTAAAATAAAATTATTAAAAACCCAAACTAAACTAAAAAAATAAAATAAACCTAAAAATAAGAAACCTAAATAAACTAAAAACTAAAGCTAAAATAAAAATAAAATAAAAACTAAATCAAAACCTAAACTAAAAAAACCTAAACCTAAAATAAAAATAAAATAAACCTAAACCTAAACTAAAATAAATAAAACCTAAACATAAACTTACAATAAACTAATCCTAAACCTGAACCTAAGCTAAATATTATAAAATAAACTAAAACTAAATATAAGCTTAAATTAAAAAATAAAACCTAAAAAAAATTAAATAAAAAGATAAACCTAAAAATAAAATATAAAACATAAACCTAAAAAATAAACCTAATAAACTTAAACCTAAAAAATAAACTAAAATAAAAAAAACTTGAACTAAAATACATAAAACTAAAATAATTAAACTAAACTAAATAAAAAAAAAAACATAAAAATAAAAAAATAAAATAAGCTAAAATAAATAAAAATAAACTAAATAAACATAAACCTGCTTTAATTTAAACAAATTTAAAATTTTAAAACCCTAACCAAACCTAAAACCCTATAACTAAATCCTAAACACTAAACCCTTAACCATAAATAATAATAACTACTAAACAAATAAAGTAATAACTAATAATAATAATAAACCAATAATTATAACCGATAACTAATAAAATAAATAAAAACTAACTAACTAATAATACATAATAAAACTAATAAAACTAATAATAACTAATAATAACATATACTAATAAAAAAACTAAAACTAATAAACTAATAAACTAAACTAATAACTAAAATTAAAATAATAATAACTAATAGTAACATAATAATAATACAAGAATAATAATAATAATAATAATAATAATAATAATAATAATAATAATAATAATAACCAAAAACTAAAACTAAAAACTAAAACCTAATAAAACTAATAAACTAATAACTAAACTAATAAGAACTAATAAATAACTAATAATAAATAACTAACTAATAAAACTTACTAATAACCTAATAAAATATAAACTAAAACTAAAACTAAAACTAATATCTTAAAATAATAAAACTAATAACTAAAATCTTAACTAAACCTAACAAATAAACTAAATAACTAACTAATAAATAAAAATTAGTAATAATAATAAACTAATAAAACTAAAAACTAAGGATAACTAATAATAAAAAATAATAATAAATAATAATAATAATAATAATAATAATAATAATAATAATAACTAATTATTAATAACTCCTAAAACTAAAATAATAATTAATAACTAATAATAATAAAACTAACTAAACATAATTAATAAAAACTAACTAAAATAATTAAATAAACTATTAACTAAATAACCAAAAATAACTAAATAAACTAATAAAGCTATAATAATAAATAATAACTAATAAAAAAATAACTAACTAAACTAATAACTAATAAAAAAATTAATAAAACTAAACTAATAATTAAATAAACAAAAAAAACCTACTAATAAATAACTAATAATAATAATAAACTAATAAAACTAAAACTAAAGCTAATAACCAAAAATAATAAGAAAATATTTAGTTTAGTTTATTTTATTTTTATTTAGTTTTTATTTTAGGTTTATTTCTTTAATTTAGGGTTTAGGTTTTCTTTTTTATTTAATTTTAGGTTTATTTTTTAGGTTTAGGTTTTTACATAGCTTTTATTTTATTTTGTTTTATGTTTATTTTATTTTTATTTTATGTTTAATTATATTTTATTTAGGTTTTATATTTTAGGTTTATTTTATTTTAGTTTAGTTTTATTTATTTTATTTTAGTTTAGTTTTATATTTTATTTTATTTTCAAGTTTAGGTTTATGTTTTAGTTTAGGTTTTTTAATTTATTTTGTTATTTTATTTTAGCTTAGTTTTAATTTTATTTTGGTTTTATTTAGTTTAGTTTAGGTTTTTAGGTTTTAGGTTTAAAAGATTTAGGTTTAAGGTAGAGTGGTTAGGTTTGGGAGAGTGAGTATAGATTTAGGAGTTAAGGTAGGGTTTTAGTGTTTAGGGTTTATTTTTATTTTTATTTTTTTAAATTAAGCAAACCCCAGGCTTTTTATTTAGTTTACATTTATTTGGTTTTATTTTGTTTTAGTTGAGCTTTCATTTTATTTAGGTTTAGGATTTATTTATTTATTTTAGGTTTTATTTAGTTTGGTTTAGTTTTAGTTTAGGATCAGTATGTTTGGGGTAGTGGAAGGGTTTAGGGGGTTTAGTGTGGAGAGAGGGTTATGTTATAGTTTAGGTTATGGCATTTAGTGGGTTTAGGGTTTAGGGTTTAGGGTTTTTATAGGTGGGTTTTGGTTTATGTTTAGTTTAGGGTTTAGGGTTTTGGTTTTAAACCATCCCATGCTAGCTTACAACCGCTTGGAGTGGTAGTTAGCTAACACCTCCTACACTTTAAAACCATGTAGATTCATATGATTTTGTAATATAGTTATTATTTAGAGAGAGACTAAAGTCCTTAAACCCACTCTAAAGAGACTAGAGCATCAATGATATGAGTAATGACTTAGTCTAATGAAAATATTTTCAAAATTTATTTGTATTTGACACTTCATTTTGACTAAGGCTTTGGGTTTTCATATGTCTAAATGCATGATGAAATGAATTATTGGCCAAATTCAAAGAGAAGAGGGTGAAGCTCCATTAGTAGGAGTTGCTCTCATAGGTCAAGTTCCCATGCATTTAAGAATGGAGGCCCTCAGTTTTGCAAGAGTGATAAAAGATGCATGCATGATATTAGACATACAACCATACATCTAAATCTTTTAATTATCTTAATTTAATGTCTAGGCTTTATTTGAGGTTATGAGTTATTTAGAAATTTAATTATGAGTTGGGTAAAAGATTTATTTTTTCTATGAGCCTAATCGATCCAGCTACAACAAAAAAACATCAATAAACTAAGAAACTAAGAAAAGGCATGCCATTTCTAATGCATAAGTTAAACATAACATCAAACAAGTTTATAACTAGCACAAAAGAATAAAAGGTCTGGTGCCACCCATACAACTAAAAGAAAAATGGGTCGAGCTTTACCTTTATACAACCTAGTACATAAAAGAATAATTTGCAATTTAAAATTGATAAATTCTATGGGGTCTTCAAGTCTTCATGTCGGCATGTATCTTCCTACTTTGATTTAGTTTTCTCTACTTCAAAGGTATCACATGGCCTCCCAAGACAAAGCCTTCTAGCTAATGCTCATCCTTATCCCCCCACAACACTAATCCTAATTCCTAATATGAAATTATATTAAAAATATGAAAAGTAAATATAACTACACCTACAAAATAGAGGTTTGCTAACCATACATACAACCGAAGCAGTTATATTTATTATTTGGACTTACCACCCGACATGGGTAATTAAGCCCACCTATCCTAACTTGGATTATGCAGGGCTTAAGCAACAGAAAAGAGAGCATTTTAAGCATCTCCTTAAACATAATCCCCGCATAAAATATGATCAGCTAATCACGCCAACCATCACTAACCATAATATCCAATCTAAAATAATACATCACAAAATAAAACATACATGACACCATGTACCATCCTAACATAAAGATAGAAGTGGTGACTTAATCTAATATGTGTGTAAGGCTTGTGTGGTATGTCCTAACTAGGCATTAAGGTTAAGATTTTCTAAGTGTGAAAGGATTCAATTTAAAGGGTGGTTTCATTTCCAGTGCTTTAATTGATTGACAAGTTTTAATTTGTGTTTTCTTTGGTTTTATTTTACCTACACTTAACAACTAAGTGTTATAAAGGGAAGATAGACAATTGTTCTCTTTCTTATCCTAAGCCACTTCCTAAAGCATGTTAATTTGATTTAGTTCTCTTTAGTGAATAGCTTATTACACATTTTAAACTAATCTTAAGTTTAGGTTCACTTTAAATGATCATATTCAACATGAAAGGCATCTTAAGATTAAATTAATAGAATTACTATAATATGACATATATGAAGTTATTCCTTTCGATCACATGTAGCATGCATATGACTTAATTCTAAGTAAAACTATACATGCAACATATTTCTTTAGCACACTTTAAATGAAAGATGCATATGTGTATTTGGTAGAAAATGGGATTTTCACTCATTAGCTAAATGCACATACAAGCATATAAAAGTTTTAAGTGAATACTGCCATAGTTAAACGGGAGTAAGGTAAAGACCTCCTTGGGGCTACTTAGAGGCTTGCATCCCTAAAATATCTAGATTAGATATACCCACTATTCTTGAATACACATGAATGTATAAATGACTACAAGAATGGAAAACCTTGCAAAAGTTATAGTTCTTTCAATTGAAAAGAGATTTTCATTCATTAGCTAAATGCACATACAAGTGAATAAAAGTTTTAAGCTGATACTTTTCCATTATTAAACTAAGAGTGTGAGGTAAATACCTCCTTGGGGCAACTTAAAGCCTCACATCCTCGAAATGTCCATACTAGATATGCCCACTATTCTTGAATACACATGAATGTACAAATGACTACAATAATAGAAAATCATGCAAAAATTATAGTTATTTCAATTAAAAGGAGATTTTCATTCATTAGCTAAATGCACATACAAGTGTATAAAAGTTTTAAGTGGATACTTTGCCATTGTTAAACCGTGGGTAAAGACCTCCTTGCTACTTAAAGCCTTGTGGAATGTCCAGACTTGATATACCCACTATTCTTGAATACGCATGAACGCATAAATGACTACAATAATGGAAAATCATGAAAAGTTGTGTTTCTTTTAATTGAATTATTTATACATGTGAGCTAAATTTTATCTTAATTCTAATATAAATACATAGG
Source organism: Cymbidium sinense (assembly GCA_021442155.1). Lineage (NCBI taxonomy): Eukaryota > Viridiplantae > Streptophyta > Magnoliopsida > Asparagales > Orchidaceae > Cymbidium > Cymbidium sinense. The sequence continues at coordinate 123,934 of JAKCPB010000572.1, forward strand.
AATGAATTCAAACAATTATTGTGTATTTTTAAATGGGCTATACACTTGTTAACATTCAAACTTTATGTAAATATATATAGACTAAAGAAAGAGAACTTCATATCACATGTTCTAAGCCATAGACACATGCAAGTTTATAAATATTTATAACTTTTATCACCCAAATATTATAGTTGACTTATACACTTTTAAAATAACTTTGATTTAACAATGATAATAGCCACACATATTATAAAATTAATTCAACACATGCAAGCTTAACATAAAGAAAATTACATTTGATTTAATTAATTTTGAAAAGATGAATGTATGATTTCAAATGACATGCAACATTTAGCAAGATTGAAAGTAATAATACATAAAAACACATGTCTCATTCAATCAAACTAATTCCTAAGGACAATCATGTCAAATAAAACCACTTAAAATAAACCAAAGCTTTTTTTTGTATCATTTTTGAAGTCATGTTTGATTTGTTTTAAGAATGTGAAGAGAAGTTTGCTGATCCTAACCCATTACCATGTTTGCAATTTAATTTATTTTAATGAAAAGGTAATTAGGAGAATTTCATGATTTAATTAAGTCATCGTTATGCTTTAAGTACATTAATTAACCCTTACCTATATTACCTTAACATAACTAATCAAATAATTATGTGCCAATAATATGACATGCATAAAGAAAATTGCAAATGATCCTAAGAAATAAAAGGGTCTAGTGTAATTTGGCTCATAATTAATGATTAATTAAATTAAGAGATTTTATTAGTACACTATGGTTTTCCCACAAATGTGAGCTAACCATACTTTCCTTAAATGACTTTAGGCTATTAAACACCTGAGACCAACCCCTAAATTAAGTAATTAGGATCTAATGTATTTTAGATTTTAATTAGATTAATGAAATCATTAATCACCTAATTAAATTTAAGCATTTCCACATGGGTTAACTATCTCCAATGAAGTAGACTTGGGAAAATGTTGAAAGATATCCCAATTTAATCCCTAAGTCCCTCACAATTACATAGTGAAAATGAGCCCAAAATTAATTAATTTACTTTTCATGTGATTAATTAACCCCAATCAAGTTAAGAGAGTAATTAAGACCTAATAAGCTAATTCTCTTAATTAATTAACCAATAAATCCTAAAAAAATTAAGGAGGCATAAGTCATCCCCAAATTATCTTAAAAGATTTGGGGTTAATTAATTAATTAATTAGGAGTAATTCAAGTAATTAATTTAAATTAAATCTAATTAAGTTCTAATTATTATTAATAAATTTTCTATAAAATACCTTCAAAATGAATATTTATTTGTATTTTTTATGATTTTCTATGATTTAATATGATTTTCCAAAGTTTCATTTTATTTAAATGATTTTTCATGATTTTTATAAAGTATATTAAAATTTTTTTTAACTAAATTAGACTATTTAAGCTTCATAATACAATATCTCCAAAAAAATTTGATTGACTTGAATTTTTATGTTATGTGTATTTTAACTATAGTTTTAATCTTGAAAATTTTAAATCAATCTGATTTATATTTTTGGTTTTAATTGATAAAATTAAATTTTTAATAAAACTCAAATTTAGCTCAAAATATTCGCATATTTATTTTGGGTTTGTTGGATTCCTCTTAAAAAATAAATCCAACGAGCCCTTTTAGAATTTTTTTTTAATTATGTATTTTATTTTCTATGAATTTTTGAAGTTCTAGTATTTAAATGATTTTAAAAGCAAAATCCAAAATTTTCTATTATTAGTTTATTAATAATAACGGTGTAGTGCCATAGGCAATGGTTGGGTTATTATGGTGCCATGGGTGATTAGGTGGTGGTTAGAAAAAGGAAAGGAGAGAGAGGCGTTATTTATTATTATTTTAGTTTTTATTATTAATTTTATCTTTATTAGTTTTAGCTAGTTATTATTAGTTTATTATTATTATTAGTTTTATTATTTAGTTTAGTTTTAGTTTATTAGTTTTATATTTTATTTATTATTAGTTATTTATTTTATTATTATATTTATTTTATAGTTATTTTATTATTATTAATTTTAACATTATTATTATTAGTTTATTTAAGTTTATTAGTTTTTTAGTTAGTAATTTTATAAGTTTTTATTATTAGTTATTAGTTTTTATTTTTTATTTAGTTATTATTAGTTTTAGTTTTATTTTAGGTTTAGATTTAGTATTTATTTTTATTTAGGTTTTTAGGGTTGGGTTTTTTAATTTTTTAAAATTTTTTAAATTAATTAAACCCATGATTTATTTATTTAGTTTATTTAGTTTTATTTTTTTATTTTATTTTATTTTAATTTTTTTTTATTTAGGTTTATTTTATTTTATTTAGTTTATTTGTTTTATTTATTTTTATTTTAGTTTTTTAGGTTTTGGTTTATGTTATTTTTTAGTTTTTTAGTTTTATTTCATTTTATTTTTTTTAGTTTAGTTTTTTTTAATTTTAGTTTAGTTTAGGTTTTATTTTATTTAAGTTTTAGATTTTATTTTTTATTTTTACATTTTATTTATTAATTTTAGTTTAGTTTTTTAGTTTAGGTTTAGGTTTTATTTATTTTAATTTAGTTTATTTAGTTTAGTGAGGTTTATTTTATTTTATTTTAGTTTAGGATATTTTTAGTTTAAGGTTTAGGTTTTATTTTTTTATTTATTTTAAGGTTTTTTTAGTTTAGTTTTATTATTTTTTATTTTATTATTTTTATTTTAAGTTTAGTTTTATTTTATTTAGTTATTTTAGGTTTATTTTTTTATTATATTTAGTTAGTTTAGGTTTTTTATTTAATTTATTTTATTTTTAGTTTGTATTTTTTTATTTATTATATTTTTAGTTTTATTTAGGTTTAGGTTTTTGTATTTATTTTATCATATATTTTTTATTTTATCTAGGTTTTATTTTTTTTATGTTTTTAGATTTTATTTTAGTTTAGTTTAGTTTTGGGGTTTAGGGTTAGGGTTAGTTTAGGTTTAGGGTTTATATTTGGTTATTTTATTTTCATTTAGGTTTAGGTTATGGATTTTATTTCTTTCTTTAGTTTAGGGTTTAGTATTATTTTTTATTTATTTTTAGGTTTTATTTTGTTTATTTTATTTTATTTTAGTTTATTTTATGTTTATTTTTTATTTTATTTAAGTTTATTTTAGGTTTTTTATTTTTTTATTTATTTATTTTAGTTAATTTATTTTATTTTATTTTTTATTTTTATTTATTTGATTTATTTTTAGGTTTTATTTTATTTTATTTTTATTTTATTTTATTTTTATTTTATTTAGGTTTAGGTTTTTTATTTATTTTATTTATTTTTTATTTAGGTTTTTTATTTTTTTTTTTATTTTTTTTAGGTTTAGGTTTTAGTTTTTTTAGGTTTAGATTTTAGGTTTATTTTTTTAGTTTTATTTTATTTTTTTTTTTTAATTATTTTAAGTTTATTTATTTTTATTTAGTTTAGTTTGTTTGGGTTTAGTTTAGGTTTATTTTATTATTTTGTGGTTTTATTTAGGTAGGGTTTTATTTTTTTTATTTTTTTTAAATTAGTTTTAGTTTAGGTTTATTTTACTTTATTTTATTTATTTTAGTTTATTTTATTTTTTATTTTTATTTAGTTTATTTTATTTTATTTAGTTTAGTTTATTTATTTTAGGTTTATTTATTTTAGTTTAAGTTTTATTTTTTTTTGGTTTAGGTTTATTTTATTTGGTTTTATTTTTATTTTATTTTTATTTTAGTTTTATTTTTTTTAGATTTTTTTTTATTTTTTAGGTTTTAGGTTTTAGGTTTTATTTTAGGTTTATTTTATTTTATTTTAGTTTAAATTTATTTTATTTTAATTTATTTTATTTATTTAGTTTATTTATTTTAGTTTATTTTATTTTTTTTTTTTGTTTTATTTATTTAGTTTATTTATTTAGTTTAGGTTTAGTTTATTTTATTTTTTATTTTAATTTTTTATTTTGTTTAGTTTTCTTTTATTTATTTTAAATCTTTTTGTTTATTTTTTTTAGTTTTATTTTATTTTATTATTATTTTATTTTTATTTGGTTTATTTTTATTTTATTTAGTTTATTTATTTTTATTTATTTATTTTTAGTTTTATTTTAGGTTTTATTTTATTTTAGTTTAGTTTATATTTTATTTATTTTTAGGTTTAGGTTTTAATTTATTTATATTTTATTATTTTATTTTATTTATATTTTAGTTTTATTTATTTTTATTTTTGGTTTTATTTTAGGTTTATTTTAGGTTTTTTGGTTTATTTTAGTTTAGGTTTTATTTTATTATTTTTATTTTATTTATTTATTTTAGGTTTTATTTTGTTTTATTTATTTTTATTTTGGTTTAGGTTTTATTTTATTTTATTTTAGTTTTTTTATTTAGGTTATTTTTATTTTTAATTTTTATTTTTTTATTTAGGTTTTTATTTTTTATTTATTTATTTTTTTATTTTTTTAGGTTTATTTTATTTTATTTTATTTAGTTTTTATTTTATTTTAGGTTTATTTATTTATTTATTTTTATTTTAGTTTATTTTTAGTTTTTTAGTTATTTTATTTAGTTTTATTTTTATTTTATTTTTGGGTTTAGTTTTTATTTTTTACTTTATTAAGTTTAGGTTTTTTATTTTATTTTTTTTATTTTTAGTTTTTATTTATTTATTTTTTATTTTTTTTGTTTAGGTTTATTTTATTTTTTTAGTTTATTTTATATATTTTATTTAGGTTTAGGTTTTATTTATTTTTTTATTTATTTATTTATTTATTTTATTTTATTTTATTTTATTTTTTATTTTTTTTATTTTAGGTTTTTATTTTATTTTTTATTTTATTTTTTTATTTTATTTATTTTAGGTTTAGTTTTTTATTTTATTTATTTTTTTTTATTTTTAGGTTTATTTTATTTTATTTTATTATTATTATTTTTTTTAGTCATTTATTTATTTTATTTTATTTATTTTAGGTTTAGGTTTTATTTTTAGGTTAGGTTTAGTTTAGGTTTTATCTATTTATTTTAACTTTATTTTTTTGGGTTTATATTTATTTTATTTTGGTTTTATTTAAGTTTAGGTTTTGGGTTATTTTATTTAGTTTATTTTCATTTTTAGGTTTTTATTTTAGTTTATTTTTTTATTTGGGTTTATGTTTTTTTTTTTAATTTAGGGTTAGTTTTATTTTTATTTATTTTAGATTTTATTGGATTTGGGGTTTTATTTTGTTTTATTTTATTTTTTATTTTATTATTTTAGTTTAATTTTATTTTATGTTTTTATTTTTTTATTTATTTTATTTTAGTTTAGGTTTTATTTATTATTTTATTTATTTTTATTTTTTTATTTATTTTATTTTTATATTTTATTTTATTTTATTTTTATTTATTTATTTTTTTTTATTTTATTTTTAGGTATTTATTTTTATTTTTTTTATTTTTTATTTATTTTTTTTTTTTATTTAGTTTTTTTTTATTATTATATTATTATTTATTATTATTATTATTATTATTATTATTTAATATTATTTTTTATTATTTTATTTTTAGTTTTTTATTATTTTATTATTATTATTTTTTTTTTTTAGTTTTTATTATTATTTTATTTTTAGTTTTATTTTTTTTATTTATTAGTATTATTTTATTAGTTTTATTATAGTTTTAATTTATTATTAGTTGTTATTATTATTAGTTAGTTTTACTTTATTATTAGTTATTAGTTATTATAATTTTATTTAGTTTTATTTTTAGTTTTATTTATTAGTTTTAGTTTATTAGTTAATTATTTATTATTAGTTAATTATTAATTTATTAGTTATATTATTAGTTTATTAGTTTATTTTAGTTAGCTTTATTATTAGTTTAGTTTATTTTTATTTATTAGTTTAATAGTTATTATTTATTAGTTATTATTACTATTATTATTAGTTTTATTATAAGTTTTATTTATAGTGATTATTATTAGTTTAGTTTAGTTTTAGTTATTATTATTAGTTATTTATTTAATTATTTAGTTTTAGTTAGTTAATTATTATTGTTATATTTATTATTATTATTTTATTAGTTTTATTAGGTTTTGTTAGTTTAATTTTAGTTATTAGTTTTTAGTTAGTTTATTTATTAGTTAATTATCAATTTAGTTTATTAGTTAGGTTTTATTTTTTACTTTAGTTATTATTTTTAAGTTTAGCTTTTACGTATTATTATTAGTTTTTATTTAGTTAGTTATTAGTTAGTCATTTAGTTATTAAGTTTATTATTAGTAATTAGTTTAGTTATTAATTAGTTTATTTATTAGTTTAGTTATTAGTTATTAGTTATTAGTTTATTAGTTGTTAGTTTATTAGTTATTAGTTAGTTATTTTAATTATTATTAGTATTATTTAGTTTAGTTTTAGTTAGTTTTAGTTTAAGTTAGTAGTTAGTTTATTTAGTTATTAGTTTATTTAGTTATTAGTTTATTTAGTTATTAGTTTAGTTAGTTAGTTAGTTAGTTATTAGTTTAGTTATTTAGTTTAGTTAGTTTAGTTATTAGTATTAGTTATTATTTTTTAGTTTTATTAGTTATTTAGCACCCCCCTACATCCAAAAAATAAACACCACAAGGTCCTCGCCTGTTCATTGAATCCTCTCAACATCATCCTTTTTTTGGAGTTTGGAGATGTCGATCCTCAAGTATGCAAGGGTTTTAGACTCATAATGTTGACCGATACACTGGTCAACCAAAACTCTAGATAGCCTGTATCGCCAACATCCACTATAATGTAAAGAGGTGGTTGTGCTTGCTCATCCCAAGGAGTAAGTCTTCATCGCTGAATGTAACACCTAAGATGTCCTTCTAGTGGCATGCCTCCACTTTAGTAGCAGTTAGTTGAGCTAAGCATATCTCTAGATCAAGTAAGGCCTTAATTATAGATTCCCTCATCTCTTTAGATAAGACAAGTGCGTCATATATGGTTAACTTAGCTAAAAACTTTCTAAGGTGAGCTAGGACATTGTAATCAACTCTGGCTTGATCCTCCACAAGCATATCCATGGGTGGAGCATCTTATGGAGGGGCTATTTGCTCATTAGAAGCAATGACTTGCTACCCTTATCCTTAGGTGCTACCCTAAGAGGTAAAACTTTATCACTGCATAAGTTGACTTCAGTGACTTCTTGGAATGATGAGCTTGTGGAAAGTTCTACCTTCTCATTAGAATACCAGTTTCTCTGGGATTCTCGAGTCTGACTCCATGTTAATCTTAAGTGGTGAACCTGATTTATTCATAGAAGGATAGTCTGACTCTGAATTAGAAAGGAAAGGATCAAAACTACTAGAGCTATTATTTTTATTTAGACTCGGAGAGATTTCAATAGAATAAAATTAATAGCATCAAACAATATATAAGTAGAATCAGCACTTTTGGGTGGAGTAATAGAAATTAAGTAAAGTAAGTGAACTTAAGGGATTTAGTGCCCTAATCATGGATACAACACTCTAGAAGAGCAACAGTAAGAGGTGGTAGATGCAACGATGGAGGGAGTATTGAACTCGTAGTAGCGATACGGATTATCACGAGCAAGCATGGTGAGCATGGTAGAAATGCTATCCCCATTCGGATCAAGACATCACTTTGACCAAAAGTTTATTGTGATCCTTTTGTTCAAATAACAATTAAGGTGAAGCAGGGTCAGGAACAACGAATCTCTTTATGATAAACAGATCCTTTTTGTAAGTTCATTATTATGGGTAGTTCTACAAAAGATCAGACTAATGATGTATACAATACTTGAATTATCGATGTAGATACTACATAGTTGGTTCTCATCCTTCAGAGACTATGTGTGTAATAGGAACATTCGTTGACAAAAGGATAACCCTAAGATGATTATCTCATGGCTATGGAGAACGAGTCAAATCAAATGGTACTATTTCTCAATCTTTCTGACTTGCTCATATGGAACCAAGGTCGAAAGGATTGAAAAAGTCAGTCATTCATAACCACTGATGAAGGATTCCTCAAAAAGTTAAGGATTAGTAATCTTGTTTAGAAATCGAATGGATTCTATCTTATACATACGGGAGGAAGGTAATAAAAAAAGAACTACTCTTCTATCTTTTATCACTCAGGAGCCGTGCGAGGTGAAAGTCTCATGCATGGTTTTGAATGAGAGAAAGAAGTGTGGAATCCTCTTTTTGACTCTGACTCTCCCACTCCAGTCATTTCTTTTCTTTATGTTACTTTGAAAGTACTGCCTTTAAATGAATTTTGATATTCCTTTTATTTCTCTAATAATGGCATCTTCTTTGGAAATCCTAACTATTCTTAGCATTATATTGGGGAATCTCATTGCTCTTACTTAAACAAGTATGAAACATATGCTTGCATATTCGTCCATCGGTCAAATCAGATATGTAATTATTGGAATAATTTTCAGAGACTCAAATGATGGATATGCAAGCATGATAACTTATATGTTGTTCTATATCTCCATGAATCTAAGAACTTTTGCTTGCATTGTATCATTTGGTCTACATACCGGAACTGATAACATTCAAGATTATGTAGGATTATACATGAAAGATTCTTTTTGTCTCTCTCTTCTGCCCATAATCTCTTATCCCTAAGGGGTCTTCCTCCACTGGCAGTTTTTTCAGAAAACTCTATCTATTCTGGTGTGGATGGCAGGCAGGCCAATATTTCTTGGTTTTGATAGGACTCCTTATGAGTGTTGTTTCTATCTACTATTATCTAAAAATAATCAAGTTATTAATGACTAGGAGAAACCAAGAAATAACCCCTCACGTGCAAAATTATAGAAGATCTCCCTTAAGATCAAACAATTCCATCGAATTGAGTATGATTGTATGTGTGATAGTATCTATTATACCAAGAATATCAATGAACCCAATTCTTGCAATTGCTTAGGATACCCTCTTTTAGATTCTAGGTCTATTTTTTAGTTCAAGATCCCTTCTACTAACTAGAATAAAAGAATTATTTTCTGCCCTCGATCATCAGATTATAAGTTCATTCCGGACTAAGTTGAAATAGGGTTATGTACATTCTTATTATGAGAAGGGGTCATTCGACCATATGTAAATAGATACTATGTTTACATATGGATCCCTACATCATTACATTCTATTTAGGATATGAATAGGTGTAATCGGACCCACTTTTGACTTATCTATCATTATTTGGGTACTCTATTCACTTCTTTGGGCTTCTCTTGAATCGAGAAAGAGGTTTGATTTTACATCTTTTAGATATATAGAAGGTATCCCCTTGATAATTCCAATTGAAGCAATCTGATGTCTGACTCGGCCCTATATGACATGACTGATCGATAAAAATACTCCAACACTCCACCTTTGTCATATATTCCATATATCACACTAGATAGATATCATATTCATGGAATACGATTCACTTTGAAGATGCCCTGATGGTGAAATGGTAGACATGTGAGACTCAAAATCTCGTGCTAAAGAGCATGGAGGTTCGAGTCCTCTTCAAGGCATAATATTGAGAATGCTCATTTAATGAGTAATTCCATAATAGATTTTGGATCTAATCAATATTGATGAAGATCATCCTCATGATCCTCAGTCCGAAATGCTGGAATGAGTGGATCATGAAAATATCTTGGATCTTCTTATAGTGTCCATTTGGAAATTGTCCACCACGCACCCTATAGGATTCAATAGGAATCGCATGGTAGATTGGTAGAAACCTACTAAAATATCCATCCACTGCGTAACCCAAAGAAATTAAGTACATTACATTAGGGATTGGCGACTTACCCATTCAGTGACTTTGGCACTGGACATTCTCAAAATGGGTACTATCGGATCAGGTTAATTAGAGAATAGACAGACGTCTGTTGGAATTTCAGCCTTCCTTCTCTTTTTAGGGCCAATCCGAAAGCAGATTGTACCTCTTGGTCGTGAATATCTGAATAGGATGAACACACCCCCATGGATATCTTTGCTTTGGAACAAAGCAATTAGAATTAGGCTCGGTCAACTGGAATGTGTACTATACATATGGGAGATCTTCCAATTCAGGAGATCCATCCATTGAGATGAAGAGAAAGGTCTATCTATCTTCTTTAGTTATTCAATGAAACTAATGATTCATTATTAGAGTAGATAAAACAACCATTTCAGGGACATGCATATTTTTGATGTATTTACATAGTTTCATTAGTAGAAATTATTTGAAGTATAGAGTAATAGCTTTTCATAGTTCAAAAATTCTTGTTTAGAAGTTCATATCATCCACACATAGTGATCAATGATTTCAATTCTTCCATGGATAAGGCATAAAAGATGGAAGAAATAAGTGTTTCCATGACTCTACCATCTGGCCAATTCTTTTCCACTTAATCTCCTTTTCATGGGTACATATCTTTATGGCTAAGGGATCGGTAATCTTTCTCCTATTACATGAATCAAATGTTTCATTTCATTCGGGAAAATCCAACTCTTTTCAACAATGTCTTTGTCATTTGATCCAATAGCATTCCATTAGATTGGAACAGATTTGATAAACACTGATAACTCTCGAATTGAATATTAGAATGGAAAGATCCATTTGATAATGAACTATTGGTTCTAAACTATCTCTGGCAATGAATCAATAATTTGAAGTGCTTTTCTTGCATATTCTTGATGAACCAACATTTATATATAGATGTAGGAGGATCTGTTTGGGAAGCAATAAGCCCGTTTGACATCTCTTCATCTGCAAAGAATTCTCGATGTGAAAACACAGAGATAGAGGGTGGATCTTTGAATAGGGAAAAGAATGGATCCGCAGGGTCCCAAATGAATTGGCTTGGTCAAAAAAAGCCTTGTTCTTTGGAAGATCTATCTTTGTCTGCATCGCATGGTTCCACTCGCAAGAACTCAATCATTATCTTGAAGCTCATCCTCTTTATTATAAATGATCCATTTTCCCCAAATGACCCAAACCCAATAGTGAAATCCCAATTCGGCCTTTTGATACAATCAAATAGATTTCCACAAAGATGCCATATTCTAGGAGTCCAAACTATGTGATTGAATAAATCCTCCTCTATCTATTGTGGATCGAGGGCCCCTTCCCCTTCTTCAAACTCTGATTCATATTTTTCATATAGAAATCCCTGATTAATGATAGAACAAAATCCATTTTGCATCATATCTAACTAATTCCTTGGTTCGGACCAAAGAAGTAATGTCACTCGATTATTATCAAATTGACTGCAATATTTTTCTGTTTATGAGGGTCCTACTAGAGCCATATCACCTTCTACTTCTAATAGTAATAATAGTAATAGGCCATGAACTAGATCAGAATCATTCTCAATGAAACCATAAGAAGTGATCCAATTTTTTTCAACTTGTCTGGATGAAAACCAAAGATCTTGAGCGACTGATCCGGCAGAACAACTCAAAAGATAAAGAAGTATCATGAATTTCTTTATGCTCATTCCAAGTTCAAAGAACCATTTGTACAAATAAGAATCCCCTACCTTACATAATTTCTTCTTCATATAGATAGATATAGGATCTATGGGGAAATTACTTAGAAGTACATTTTGGGTAACAACCTTTCTTATCTAATAGAAAAGGATCCCATGATCCTGAACCGATCTTATCAGGGATCAAAAATCCCAAGTTTTTCTATGAAGAGCTGATCTAATTGTATTAGTTTCTATAATGGATTTTTTTGGTGTAATACTAATTGATTGGTCCTCATTGATATGTGCTACAAACACTTTTTGACCTTAATTTGGATATGGATTCATTCATGTTCATGCCATGGTTTCATGCTTTTCACTTAACTTGACTTGGATTTATTTTGATTTAATTTAAATTTCATGGGTTTATGTGATTTTTAGCTTAAATTAATTAGGTTTAATTCTCCAAATTAAACCTAAGCCTAATCTTGATTTCAAGTGGTGTATGTTTTCATTTAAGTTTGAGATTTGGGTTAAATCTACCTAAACCCATCAAGTTAAATCAAACCCTAGGAAGGATGTGTTAGTCACTAGGTGTAGTGTCCTAAGTATCTAATTAAGAGGCTTCTAATATAAGATTAGATGTCCTACTAGTTTAGGGATGACGCGTTAATCTAATCCAAAAAATGAGTCAATAAATTGAAATATGTGTAGTGGACTCACCATAGTACACAACACATATTGGCATTGACAAAACTAGTCAACACTATAAGCATAAGCTCGAAGGAGTTCAAATTTGATTTTAAAATTTAGATTTTTCATTGTTTTTATTTTGATTACAGATTTGTGTTTCGGATTTGATTGTGAAATATTGGCATAAACATGCCTAAATTTATTTTAATTTATAATGAATTATTTTTAAGAACTTAAATTCATTAAGTTCTAAGAAGAATATAGATGTCAGTAGGAGTAGACTTAAATAAGGGTCTAATCCTAACACAACCATTTTAGCTAGAGAAGATGCCTTCAAGGGACTTACTACTATCTGAGAATAGTTAAGATTGTAATATGGACACTTACTCTGACCAACTATATCAAATTTTAACCAAGGAAAGATACCATTAGGGGATTTTTTTTATCTAGCAATCTAGTAGGAAGGGATCTTTGAAGACTTGATTCCAATCTAAAGAGCTAAGATGGGGAGAATGGAATTTAATAGATTAATCCTAAACCTCAATATTTTACTGCCAGGTAGGGGTCACATGGAGTTACTTCCTGGTCTAAATAGTCCATAAGAATGGGGCCTTCAATGGCTTATTTATACTCATTTTTCTTTTGTTTTGCACTAGAAAAGGAGTCAAGAGGACTTGAATCCTATTCTAATGAAGTGCAGTTAACAAAAAGGGGCCTTCAATGGCTTAATCCCAACATGGGTAGCTTGAAAAGGAAAGGGGTCTTAATGACTTTATCCTAACCTTCTAAGGATTCCTACTAAGGGACTTACTCCTTTATGATTAGCTATTAATGGCTTAATTTTTCTTGAGTAATTATAATAAGGAAGAGGGTCTTAATGACTTATTCTTAATCTAAGTAGCCTGTTTAATAAGAAAGGGCTCTTGATAACTTTATCTTAGCTTGCCATGTGAGAGGATGCCTATTGAGGGCTTACTCTATTTGATTAGCTATTAAGATAGGGCCTTCAATGGCTTAATATAACTTAGATAGCTAAAGAGAAGGAAAAGGGTCTTGTTGACTTAATCCCATCCATAAATTTTGGTTAATAGGAAAGGTCTTCATGACTTATTCCTAATTTAAATATCCTATATGACAAGGAAAGGGGTCATGGTGACTTTATCCTAACCTTATCATCTGAAAGGATGCCTTCTCTGAGACTTACACCTATATTATTAGCTATTAAGGTGAGGCTTTCAATGGCTTAATCTAACTATGATAGCTAAAGGAGAGGAAATGGGTCTTCATGAATTAATCCAATCCTCACATTCAGGATAATAGTAAAGGGGTCTTCATGACTTGTTCCTAACCTAAATAACTTATATAACAAGGAAAGGGGTCATGGTGACTTTATTCTAACCTTATCATCTAAAAGAATGTGTTCTCTAGGACTTACACCTATATGGTTAGCTATCAATGACTTAATCCAAATTAGATAGCTAAAGAAGAGGAAAGGGGTCTTGGTGACTTAATCCAATCCTCAAATTTTGGCTAATAGGAAAAGGGTCTTCATGACTTTATCCTAACCTATGTCTATTTGATAGGAAAGGGGTCTTAATAACTTAATACTTATCATGTGAATAATAGGAATGGTGACATGCATGGCTTGCTTTAAACCAAGGAAGTTATAAGAAGGGTGTCATAAATGGTCTTACTCCAAACTTATAGAAATAAAGAGTTATGCAAAAAAGCTTACTTTAAGCTTATGAGAATGGTGCACAAAGGCTTATCCTAAACTCATAGGGAAGACATGAGAAAGGTGCCATAGAGGGCTTACTCTCAACTCAAGATATGTCTAAGAAAGATGTCATAAAGAGATTACATTTCTAATCCTCAAGTCTTAAATGAGGAAAAGGAGCCTTAGTGACTTAATTTCTAATCCTCAAGTATTTTGACTAATAAGCAAGAGTCATATAAACTTAATCTTAACTTGATTAGTCTAATTAGTGAGAGATGTCTAAAAGGTTTGCTTCCATTTCATAAGTTTGATGAGGAAGGTTTCATAGAGTTGAAGTATATTTCTGAAGAAGTATTTGGGTACATTTTGGAACTAATGTTTAATATGCCAATGACATAAGCATAGAATTTCATTTTTTTCTATCTTTTTTTATCTCAAAGTTACATATGGTCATGTTATATGTCTAATCCACTTTAGGAAGACATCATATGATATTAACCTATGAATTTTACCTTTTGAGCTTGCATGTGACTTTCTAGTTTTAAAGAAAACCAAAGTCAAACAATGCTTCAAAATGAATTTTTTATTGGTATGAATATGTAACCTTTATGGTATGTTCTTTATTTTCTTTATTGACTAAAGTCGATGCTACAATTGATATGTATTTCATTTTTTTTTATTCACATGAACCTATTATTCTCTTAGATTCAATAAAGATCAAGAGATTCCTTTAAATCTTTCAAAAGTGAAAGAGAATCAAGGTAAGAAAACTCTTAGATTCTCCCAAAGATATATTTTTCTATTCTTTTACCCCAAATCAATAAATGATTTGAGAGATTTAAATTATTAAACAAATTAATATTCTCCTGATAATTTTGAAATAAAATTTTCAAAGTTAAATTGTTATTCTTTAAAGGTTTTATTGAATGATATTTCATAAATGGCTATCAAATTTTTTTATTTGTTTATTTATTTATCCTTCAAAATTCCACTACAAGTTTCTAAAATTACCTCAAAGGTATGTTCTAAATTCATTCATTTTTAGTAAGATATTCAATATAACACTTCACTTGATCAAAAGTGAGGTTATCAAAAATCTTGATCATGACCCTATAATAAATTGTCCAAATATTTTAAAATTGAATGATACGACCACGTAATAGAATATCTTGTAAGCATTTTGAATGTTGTATATTTTTCAATTTTATTTTCTAGAATTGTCTTGATTTGACAATATTCAGATAAGTTGTCCTTAATGAAGATAATCTTTTGCATGAAAGCTTTTCTATTTTGAAATAAAGTATGGGTCCCATATTCAAGACAAAGATTTGTCCTAATATCAAGATTTAACACATACAAATTTGATCTTTTCTTTCTCTTCTTCTTTCCCTTATTTTTTATTTTTATTGTGATGATGTTAGCCAACCAAGAAGAATGTTTTCTTCTCATGTAAGGCTATCATTGACTAGATTTTAGTCTTGAAACATCTTGCTTTTCTTTTGAAGTTTAATCGCATACGGGACTTAGTTTATTAAATGGAATCAAGTCCGAGCTTATAAATAGCTATATCTAGAGAATATTTTATTTCAAATAAAGTAATCATTAAACTCTAAGAATAGCTTGATTAAGTCATCAATATCTGACTCATCAAAGAGTTAGATTATTTATATTAGTTGTAGACCAACTTCTACTTCTAAATTTAATTTCCTTAGCTTGTCAATCATAGATTTAAGCTTCTCTCCAAATTCTAAGGGTGCATCCTAAACTTGAAGACTATATAAGTCTTCAGACACATCTAAAAAATATTCATTTAAGTACTGAATCTCAAGACAACTTTTGATTTCAATTTTACTGAATGCTTCATAGCTTTTATTGCTTTTGGATATTATCTATAGGCCACTTGCAAGGGGATCATATTATAGTCATTTGAAATTTTATTAGACAAAGGATAAGGATCCTTGGAAAAGAAAATCCATTGTCTCTTTGACCTTCCATGTGAGGGCACCCAACATGGCAAAGGTCATGATGATAAAGTATCAGGCATCTGATTTTTTTTAAGTAAGGGTAATTCTTGACTTCTAACCCTATAACTTTATTTTTATGCAGAGGAGTTTAAATTTAAAATGTCCACATACTCAAAAATATTAGGCTTCATCCTTTTGCTCTTGGATATAGTCCTTCCATCTCTTTTATTTTCTTTCTTTCTTTCTTCTATCAACATTTCAACACCTTGTAAAACATTACATTTGATATTTTTCTTAGATACAACATTTTCTAGGACATTGGATGCATTCAACTCTTTGTCTGAATATAACATTTGATACCACATTTTACACTCAATTCTTATCTTGCGTAATCACATCAATTAGTAAGACATTTTATAATTCTTTGAATGAATGAAAGATTTGATAACACACTAAACAAATTTTAAACTTTTATATATTTTTTTCTTTTTATGCCTCAATTTTAGATAATTTCATTTAGGACTGACAAAATGACATTTCTAAATACTCTACACTCATGAATACATAATGGATATAAACATTCTTTCACAATAATTATTATTTTCTTCTTTTTCTTTCATTTCATTATTTTGTTTGGCTTGGATAAGACCATCTAAGATCTTTAAAGATGTTTCTGAATTCTTAAGATTCTTCTTCTATGTTTGAATTATTATCCTCAATCAACAATATGATTGTGATTTAAGTTTTTCAAGGTGAGTCTCCAAGACTAAACTTTTATTGAGTCTTTTCTCTTCTTGATTGAATCTACATGACACCATCTCATCAGGATTAGAATAGAATTGGGCCTTTATATATTCACTTTTATATTTTCTATGATTGTGTTGACCAATGCACCTGGATCGACAAACATTATGGAGATTTTCTTTTTGAATTTTTCATATTGACAAAGATGTTGATGAGTTCTTAGTAGTATATCTTCATCATAGAAGATAATCTTAGAATCTTCTTTAGTGGAATGCCACATCAGGAAGTCGCTTATAATTGAAGATGACAAATTATAAAATAATGTGATGCCTTGATTGATGGTAATTTTCATTTTCATTCATTTCATTTCATTTTCCTTCTACTTTTTTATAGAGCATTATAATGCTCGATTTTGCAAGAAACTTCTCTAAGAAGGGCAAATACACCTCAATTAAAATTTTAAGATGAGTGGAATTTTATTGTTTCCTCCTGTTTATGAATTAAAAGGTAATTTCTTAATGGTTCAAAATGAGTAATTTTCCTTTTCTTTTAGTGTTATTTGTGGTAGTTTGACTCTACCATTTTGAGTTTAATGTTAATAATTTCCTTTAATATGAAAGGTGGGAGGGTTGGTAAAACTCTATCCTCAATAGGTCAATAGGCCCTATGATGTCAATACCCCAATGCTCAAAGGGTCAAGAGGCAATCATCGGGTTTAGTACACGAGGAGGCTAATGTAACACTACACCATGTGTTTGGCATTGATGAAAATGATGTGCAGTTTCCATGCACACATTTAACATTGACGGTCAATAATATCTAAGTATTTTAATTTTCAATTTCATTTTAGGTTTGGATTAGTGAACACCACATAATCCAGAATGTACTTTAGTCATGATCTTATGGGCTCCTTATTTTTCTAAACAGTGTAGCCTCATTTGATCGAATGATCTATAGCACAACACATTATTAATTAATGCATAGGACTAGGCATGTTTCATTATTTGATTTGCTAGTGACTTCTCTTCATGAAGCCTTTCCTTACTCATGTAGTCAATGAATGGCTGCCTCCAGTCATATACTTCTTGACTTTTTGCAAGAGTGGCTATCCTTTGCATTTATACTTTTTTCTATTCAAGTAATCTAAATCTATATGAGATAGAATGTTTTGATTGTGGACCTCTGTAGAAAAAAGATTCTTTTTCTGGACATGTAATTTCTTTGGCAAATGATAAGAGTACCTCATCTTTCCTTTATCTAGGGTCATGAAAATCACTATAATCTCTGCCTTCCTTGGGATAAAAAATTTTAATTCTTTATTTTTCTTTTGATGATGTTGTATCATCAAAATATAATTTCCAAGTGGCATTAGGTTCACCTTCTAATGTCATGATCTATTCATCTAAAAGATTATCATTTAAATGAGAACCCTCAGGTAAAGGATGTCTTTCTAAGAAGTCAACTACAACTTAGCCCTTTATAACACGGAGAGGAATAAACATGATCTCCAATTATAATAAAATCATTGACCAACATGCTAGATGTCCAGACAACTTTGAGTGAGTCATAAGTTATTGCAATGGGTTCACCCTTGAAATTAGATTTACTCTATGAGAGAGCATGTAGTGTCTTAGTTTTTGAGCGGAAAAAACTAAAGCTTTCTTCATTAATTTGAGCTAAAAAAGCTCGAAGTGATTCATCTATCAATCTGCTAGAGATAAAAATTTTATTATTTCACTCTAAGAGATAGAAATATCACTATTATGACCCAATCTTAAGCTCATGATTTTTTTAGGATTACTAGTTTAGGGATGATGTTAACCACATCCAAAAAATGAGATGAATAATGTTTAATGATCAACTTAGAAGTGATTGGTATCTTTGATTGAATTAATTTGGATTGGATTGAGTTTTGACTCAATTTAGACTGTGGTAAATGGGGTTAGGTGGAACAATTGATCGAATTGGATTTATTGGAGTCAATTGTAATGTTCGATCAAGTGATTAGATTTTCCATGAGGCTTTGATTGATTCAATTTGGCTTAAATCAAGAGGGATTGATTTTTGGCCCTATAAGGTTTAATTGGGTCAACTTGGGTCAAAGGCCAAATTAATTCAATTTTGTTTAATTGGATCATAATCCATCTTCAATTAGATTCAATTGAGTTGTAAGAGAGCTTTGGTGAGTTCAATTTCGAATAGATTGAATTAATTTTGGATTTATCCATTTTAAGCTCAAATGGGTCATATTAGGTCAACCTAGCCAATTGGTCAAATTGAGCCCTAATGAGTTAAATTGGGTTTATAATCATTTGGTCTTGGTGTTTGATTTTAAATTGGCTTTGGGTTGGAGAATTGGATTAAGTAGAGTTGGTTGGGTTTGGGGTAGGTAGGTCTTGCCTAACTTATGTTAGGTATAACCCTAAGGTTGAACTCTATGAGTCTTCTAAGCATAGGATTAGTGTTCATCTAGCCACTAGAAGTGTTTTATTTATAAGAGAGCCTTATTGCCTAAATCAAATCCTAGGTCTATGGAGATGATTATCAACCTCACTCAAAAGTGAGGTCAATAATGATTTTCAAAATGAAATTGCAAATTTATTTTTATAAAGTATATTTGAAAAAAATTCTTTAAACTATTTGTCAAAATTATTGTTAATCACAATCACATATTACAAGAGGATTGTTATATTATCTAAATTTAAAATACAATGTATATAAGAGCATTGTTGTCTTTTTACCATAAACAACTGCAACATATCATCTCAAAACTGAATATTTCAAACAAAATTATGGATTAGCTTCAACAATTTTTTTGACCATAGTTTTTTATAGCCTTCACAATAGCTTTTTAGATGTCTACTACCCTAAATGGACCCTAATTCTACTAGTGTAAATGTCCTACTATGAGAGGAGGTTAGATTTTATGGAAATCATCTAAGAAAAATAATCTTCCTCAATTTACCTTGAAAAATGTAATACATTATCATTAAAAAGTACTAAGGCTTAATCACTTCAAAATACTTTTATAGAAAAGATAAATTTTACAAAGGTTATTCATTATAATTATCAAGCTATGATATTTAATTAGGCAAAAAAAACATATAATTATAAGAGTATGCATTTTATAAGAGAAGAACTTATTTAAATGAACATGAATGAAACATAACCTCCAAGAAAAAAATAAGATAAGAAATTAATGAAAAACATAATAAGAGGGATGGGATGTATACTTATTACAAGTATTAACATAAAAGATGGTGTTGTATAAAAAACTAATGATCTAATGAATTTGACTTATATGAATTATATATTACAAAGTCTTAGATTAGCTTGATTAGGTATGATACCATAACATTTTGAAGAGGTTCATTCCTATAATGTTTGATAATATATAACTATAATGATAAATGTCAAATAATACTCTTAATGAATTATATAATTTTAATTTAATTTGAAGGTGTAGTTAATTGATGTGCATACTTGATGAAGTCACTTAAAAGATTTTAAAATAAATTCACTTCTTATGTAAATGAAAACATACTTTATAAACCAATCATAAATCTAATATTGGCACATGTAGGCTAAAATGTAATAATCCATCTTGTCATCTTAATTGGGTTTGTACTCCAAAACATCTAAATTTTTTTTGCATCCCATTATTGGTAAAAAAATCTATTTAAAATATATGAGAGATTGTAATGTAAATACGCATTTCAATATATGAGGGATTATTAATCTAGTATATGAGAGATTGTACTATTTCTTGCCCCTCTAAAATTGATAACTTTTTAACACTTAAATAATATTTCTCGTTTATATCTTTTCAAAT
This sequence comes from Cymbidium sinense, assembly GCA_021442155.1. NCBI lineage: Eukaryota > Viridiplantae > Streptophyta > Magnoliopsida > Asparagales > Orchidaceae > Cymbidium > Cymbidium sinense. The sequence continues at coordinate 144,319 of JAKCPB010000572.1, forward strand.
GATAAGTGATAAATCATAAAATATATGATTCAAATTCTTTATCTTAAAAAAGAACTCCTCTAATTATGCATTAAACTATAAATCCATTTACCTTAGCTTATTCCCTTTTAGCGACATTAATATCCTATGTTATTATTACTCTTTTTTTTTTTTGAACAAGAAAAATATTCAAGTAAGGTTAGTTTTGTTTTATAGCCTCACCACCGGAAAGAAAGTGGGCCTCAACTATTAGTTGTTGCTTCAAGCTATGGGTACTATAGGTTACTTTATTGTCCATGTAGAAAAGTGTTTTCACACATTCCCACTCTAGGAAATCTTTGCATGTCTCTTTCTCTCAATGATGAGTTATAGTTTCACTAGAAGAAATTATGAATGATGAGTTAGTCTCTCTCTCTCTCTCTCTCTCTCTCTCTCTCTCTCTCTCTTCAATTTTGAGAAAGGAGATGTTACCATAGCTAGAAATAGATTGAAAGATAAGAAAGGAGAAGACAACTTTTGATACTCTGTGGCCTACATGGAGTCAATCAACTCTTTTGATAGTATGTTTGCTAATTTAATGCTTTTAAACTATGCTTATGGAGAAGAAAATTTGAAAATATTATTGGTCAACTAGGCAAGTTATTAAAGTGATATATTAATTATGATTTTTAGTTCTACTATTCTTAGGATTTTTTGGGGATATTTACATATGTATGACAAAGCAATCGTTGAGCTCTAACATAAGAAGCTACTATATGAAGAAGTTGTAGTGGGTATACAAGTTTTTTTATTCTCTAAAATCAAACCTTAGCTTTTGATTGTCATCGAGCTAACGGAAGGAAAACATAGTTTTCCCATCACATATTCTTTAAAATGCAACTAGAATGAAATTCCCAAATGGCGTATTGGGTGTTTTTACATTGCACTGCTACCATACCACTCCCCTAAACACAAGCTTTATCTTAAAAAATTTTTTCTTGATAATTAATTTAAAATGGGTGATAGTTGGATGACTGTGCTAAAATGAGGTCGTGAATATATAAAATAATTAAAAAGTTTTTAGGAGTTTGTGAGTAAGAGAAAAATTTCATTAGTAAAGTTTTATGCCCATGTATATATTATGTATCATTGGATATTTCCACTCAATGCAAGATACTAAGGATCACTTAATCTCATAAGGAATTTTTTGTTGGATATGTTGTGTGGAATTAACATAAAGAAAAACATGATATTTCTAAGTGAAGTATTTATAATCGATTTTAATCATGATCAATTAACCCTTCAAGTTGAACAACCAAACTTATATAATATTAAAAATTATTGAGAAACACATTTGGTTCAAATAATATCTTAATGAACTTGGTGGATAAGTCGATAAGAAATAAAATAAAATGCATCAACCGATGATAAAAAAATATGCAAAATTATTAGAGGATATTAGAGCATAATTATATTTTTGGATGCAAGTCATTCACAAAGTTATTATTTATTTTCCACTTATTTCATTTGAAGAATTATATCTTATGTAATTTATTCTCAAAGTTATTATTTATTTTGCACTTGTTTCATTTGTAGCATTTACACTCTTAGAGTATAAGATATTTTCATATGATACTTGAGTTTTTGGAAGAGACATTACTGCCTAAGAACACATATGAGGTGAAATAGATAATGATGGTATTTAATCTTGGATATTGTTTGCATCTAAAAAATGAAAGAAATGAAACATCCCAACTTGGGGCACTGCGATGCTGCAATCGCAGTGCCTAAACACTATCATCTCCTAATATAATCTAGAAACACAAATCACCCCCACAAGTTGTCTACTTAAAAACCAGAGTGTCACGACGCTATAATCTAGTGCTTGCACTATTACAATGGCCTTCAGTTTAAAAAGCAAGAAAACTAACCCTTCTAGCTAAATACTTCCCCAATAGTGATAACTACCTAGGGGGATGCGGTGGAGTAGTTAAGGGATAGAAACTACCTAAGAACAGTTACCTAAAAACCTCTATAAAAAGAGGGGGGACTGCCCACTTTGGCTTCTTCATCTTTCCTCTCTTCCACTACTCCCATGCTTGCTCCTAGTCTTAACTCTAAGTACTAACACTCTTTTCTCCACGGTGCATTTCTTGATCTGCATACAAGGGTGTTTTCTTCACATGAGATAAAATTGAAGTCGCTATCATTAACTTTAGGAAAAGATTCTTAAAAATATTCTTTTAGATAATTTTTTTCTCATAAATGAGAATTTTAAAAATTTTCACCATCGATCTTGGATCTGATGAGAAATGAAAAATCTCTCTATTGATCTTGGATACTGAGTAAGACAAAAGACTTCAGTTTTGTTAGAAAGAATTTTAAGCTCAAGAATCTTAAGAATTGTTAAGTTTGAAGACCTCTGTCGTTTAACTTGGTTCTAACACAAGATGAAAATCCTTCTTCATTCATCTTAGATCTGGAATAAGGGACAAGAGAGCTTCTCACACTAAAATATTGTATAATATAGCATTGCTAAAGTGTTATTTAGCCAAATTTTCATAAAGCATTATTGAATTATCCAAGAAAATAGTTTAAGAATAGGTTTTCTGCTCCATAGTGTCGAGGTGTTGATCCCTTGGGAATGATATTTTGGGCACTCTACCTCGTAGCACCGAGGTTCCAAATACCAAGCACTGTGGCACTAATTTTTTAGTTTAGTGTCTTACTTGTAGCACCGCAACACTACCCTCTTAGGTTATAAAATTAAGAACTATTCATAACAGTATCATAGCATTATTTTTCTAGCACTAAGGCACTAAATATTAAAATCCATTCCACCTCAAACTTGGTTCATGTGTGAAACAAAATTCTCCCTCCATTGATCTTAGATTTGAGATGAGAGAAGGGTGCTTTGCACTAAATACCATGAAACCTAGCACTATAAAAAAGTTATGCTGCTAAAATTTAAATTTTTCCAAAAGTATTTAATCACAGGCATTGATAAAATTATGTCAAGGCCCTCAGGTTCTAGCTCTGAGGCACTATGTTCATAAGAAAATTAAACTTTAGAAAACATCCAATAGTGTCGAGGTCATGTGCTCTTAGAAAATTACATTTTAGACACTCATCTTTTAGTGTCATATGCTTAATAGCTCAAGATCGAGTAATCAGGTTCTCAAATAATTATACCTTAAGCACCTAACTGATAGTTCCAAGGCAGTCTTATTATAACATCGAGGAGCTGATATCTCTAATATTAAGCCCGGGACACATGTGTATAGCTGCTATGTTGTCCATGTAGCATCGAGGCATTGAGTTCTTAGGTTTTGAACTTATGTCTTTCAACTAAGGGTGTCAAGGCACTGAATTTGCAACACTAAGGTGCTAAGCCCTCAATATTGTTCATTTTAAAATAAAAATTTTATTATTAAGCTTTTAAATCCTGATGCATTCTACATAATAGAGATAAACATAAAGCATACAAATAAAGATATTTTATTAACACCAAAAAGTTATTATAATGAAAAAAGAGGAAAGAGAGATATACAAATAATAAAAAAATAAAGGGACAAAATAATTATCATATTCATTGTCCTCCTCCTTCTCTTCTTCTTCTTCCAGATCCAACAGAGTTCTAGCATAAGGCTGATAATGGGATGCAAGAAGAAAAGAAGCTTGACCCGGTCCCTCAAAAAAGTTACAGTTTACAAAGATATGAATAAGTGTTGGGTTAAACTAAACCATGTATGAAAAGTGCTGCTCTTGTTGACCCAATGGTGGTCAAATTATCTCCCTAATTTTGGTTGTTGCCAACTGGTTTGAGCAACCATTTTTCTTAAGCCAAAGATTTATCCTCCAATTTCTTGGAGTTGCTTGTTTAAGGTCATGGAGGATTTGGGTTTGGACTGAGGAGTGCATGAGCTTTCTCCCATCTCAGTCCTCAAGCTAAATCCTTCAATTATTCTTTTAGTTAGTGGAGACATTTGAACTAGGACTTCATTAGACTCCCTTCAAAACAAAAAGAAAAAATAAGAGAAGAATGACCATACCCTATAATAGTACTACCTCTAAATATATTACAAATTAAACATAAATGATCCTTCCTATATCTAAAGTACCTCTTGAATTGCAAAATTCAAAATAGCTCTATCCCTAATCACCTCACTGATATTTCTAGTGGGCATTAACTTGGTAGAAATGAAATAGTGCTAAGCTTTGGCCTCAGTAGTAAGTGGTAGGAAAATTAATAATCTTATCTTCCCTCCTTTTCCACCTAACATTAGAATTTTAATAGTGAGGAAATTAAGGCTTTCATCAAAATTGAGATGATCATTATAATAAAAAGATATTGATCGCATATTACATATTATAAATTTAGATATGTATTAATAGTACTACTATCAAAACTTATTAGTTTTCCCTGATGAAAACTCTATTATTGGTGCTCCTTCATATTGTCAATAATTCGACTATAGGAACAATGCGTAAGTTGTTGACATATGCCAACTTCTCCCCTTGTTCATTGATAATCCTCTCAATGCTCCCACTTAGATTTAAGAAACTCCTCTAAGATGAGATGTTTTGTGTAGTGTGGTGGTATCATTCCTTTGCCTCTACACTAATAAACTTAGTGTCATGATAACCCACCTATTCCTTCCCTTGCTAACATACTTTACCCATAGGTTGGATTTCTTAAAGTGAAATAAATGCTAAAAGAGGAAAGGGTGTGTAAACTCTAGAATAGAACCTAAGCTTTAGAATGATAAATGAGCAGCCAAAGGGGTTGCCTATTTATAGATTTTCCCAAGCATCATGGCGCTGCTTTAGCAGCACCGAAGTGCTAGTCTCTCAATTTTTGAACCACAAGACCAACGTTGTAAGAGAACATGCAAAGACCGAGGTGCGATCAAGAAACCGTAACATCATCGTGATCAAAAAAGACATATTTATGCCATTTATGCTAATTAATTATGTAACCGAGGCCATGCAAAAAGTGAGGCCAAACATTTATCTAGCATCATGGTGCCCCAACACAGCACCACATAGATGGTAAAAAAAATTTAATTTTTCATTAAAATGTTGTCCCTACCGCCTTTTTTTCTAAACCGAGTTGACTAGCGCATAGGCCAAATTACCTCTATTGATCAACTAGTCAACTTAGTTTTACTAAGTCCAATATATACGTTTGCGATGCAAACAATCTATATATATATGGCATTCCAATGGGATGAAAGTTTAATCTATATGTTCACCATGTGAACACCATAATGGCTTCCAAAGGGATGTAAGCCCAATCTATTCATTCTTCATGCGAACATTTCAAATTGTGGCATTCCAAAGGGATGTAAGCCCAATCTATTCCATGCAAATATTTCTAATTCTAGCATTCCAAAGGGATGTAAGTCTAATATATATGTTAACCATGAGAACACCCTAATGGCATTCTAAAATAATGTAAGTCCAATCTATATGTTCACTATGTGAGCACCTTAATGATAATCCAAAAGGATTAAAGTCTAGTCTACACATTCATCATGTAAATAATCTATACCCTTCTAATATTTCTAAGGGATGTAAGTACAATCTTTTCATTCACCATGTGAATATTTCTAATTTTGGCATTCCAATGAAATACAAGCCCAATCTATTCGTTTGTCATGCAAATATTTCTAATTCTGACATTCCAAAGGGATGTAAGTCCAATCTTTTCATTCGCCATATAAACATTTCTAATTTTCACATTCCAAAGAGATGTAAGCACAATTTATTTGTTCACAACATTTTTAATTTTGGCATTCCAAAGGGATGTAAGTCCAATCTATATGTTCACCATGTGAATACCCTAATGGCATTCTAAAGGGGAGTGAGCCGAATCTATACATTCACCATACGAACATTCTAGCATTCCAAAGGGATGTAAGTTCAATCTATGCATTTTCCATGTGAACAATCTATATCCATATGGGATGCATGTCCAATCTATGCAATCTCCATGAGAATAATATATATCAATACCTGCATTCCAAAGAAATGTAAGTCCAATCAACTTGTTCGCCATGCAAACACCCCTATATTTAGTCTATTTACCTATTCACCATGTGAACGTCCCTACACTACAACCCCTACACTAAAACTCTAGTATACTTAAGATATCTGAGATAAGGTAACCCATGGCTACTAATCAGACTCTCTAAACATTACAGCCAATAGCCCTCCAATATTAGTATACTAGAATAACATATTCATGAGATGATAGAACTATAGGATCATGATCAAGACTATCTCCATTTTTTTAGAAAATCATCAATTGCCACACCACACACACCATTAAACACCAATTTATATAAAAAATTGATATTATTTCCAACTTTAATTGAGAGTTCTCTCTTACTACAGTAAAAGAGGTAATTAACTATGAATGATTGCGAAGTAGAACCCAATTCTAAATAAACCCTAACATAATGTTAAGGAAAGTCTAGTTAAATATTTATCAATCTGCCTTATGAAGAACATACTTCTACCCATGTCAAGCAAGATGGCAAAGAATTTTCAAAATGATTTATTTTTTTTTGAACAAATTTTTGGTGAGTCCACTCAGAATTACTTCTCTCTCCATCTCTAGCTAAAAAAATAAAAATATATGGTGTCATTATGGTGTTTTTAATTTGGTTTTGTAGGGACACTACACAAATCTTAGAAGGTACTTATTGAATTGATCGAGTGTGACATTGAGATATGGTGTATTATCTTGAAATGTAGAAATATCTCCATACAATATACTTAATCACCTAATAAGGACTCCTACGATAGATGTGTCTTAAAATATACCAAAGATCTTTTCCCCACTTTAAATTGATAAAGTAAAGTAGGGTTTATTTAAGCCATGTTCTTTAGTTTCCTATGGAGGTAAGCCCTCATAGTTAATTACATCCTAGGAAATGAAAGTTTTCAACAAATTTGCTTGATTAAAGTAGTCAATAAATGTCTACAAAGATTTCAAGGATAGACTATCAAATAATTGGTTGTTATTAGAAATCAAATGAAATAGTTCAAATAAGAAAACTTCTTCGTAAATTATAAAGGAGAATAAGTAAGAAGCACACATGATACTAGGAAGCCTAGTGAGTGCTTTAATCTACCCCATAGTGACACTTTATATTTTTGAAAAGGAGAAAATTATTTATTTGAGTATAAATTTTATAAGAATGCTAGGACTTAGATTTCTACAATACAAGATTATAGAAATGCTTAAGAGGTGAGGACTTATTCTCATAGCAAAATACAAACAAGCTATCTTGGAACCTAAATCTAGGGTGCTCTAACACAAGCTAAGGGCTCGACCTAATTCTACTCATGAAAAATGGGATATAATGGTCCAGTTCTATAAGAGAGAGTGAGCACATCTCGACTCTTTTGGACTTACAGTCACCTGGAGTGGACACCAACTAACACCTCCTACACTTCAAAATCATGTGGGTCATTCTTATGTAGATGGAAGATAGTTAGGTTGTCATTTAATTTGGAAGGAAGCTAGAATCCTAAAATCACTCTCTAAGAGACTATATAATGTTTGGTATGCATGCATGACTTAGACTAATGTTGAAAAAGTACATGTTCTTTTAATCATTTTGACATATTTATTTAAACCATGGCTTTGGACAATTATGCCTAAATGCATGATGAAATTGAGTTGTGAGCTAAATCCATGAGAAGATGTGTTCTCCACTACAAGGGGCAGCTTTTAGAGGTCATGCTTCTCCGCTATCATGCAAGAGTGGAGATCCTCTTTATTCAAGAGTGAGATAATATGATATGCATGTTGTTATAGCATACAACCATTCAACTAAGGGGTTTCTAAATCTTTTATTATCTTATTTATATACCCAGACTTTAGAGTGAGGTTATGAATTACATTAGAATTTAATTATTATTTTTTAATGATGATAGAAATTTTAATTTTATCCTACATAGCCTACCGCGTCCAGGCCATATATCAAGTCATCACACTTTAAAAAAAATATGCAAAACATGCCAATTTTGTTACACAATCTAAACATAATAATCAAACATTTAAATTTCATAAAAAAAGGTTAGTGCAGACAGGTACTGTCGAACACCCTGAAGAAGAGAAATAGTTGGGTAGCTGAGCTCTACCTTTATACAACCCATATTACAATTAAATTTTATAAATGAAATGAATTCTATGGGGGGTCTTCAATTCTTATTTCTCTTTCTTTGTTTGATTTAAATATTCCAAGCTTCACAGGGCCTCCCAGGTCTTTACCTTCTAGCGACTACTCATCCTAAACCCTATAGCACTAATCCTAATCCTATTACAAAAATTACATTTTTATGAAAAATGAAATCTAACCACTCATGCAAAGCAAATATTAGCTAAATAAGTATATAAGCCAAGCAATAATATCCACATATTTGGACTTAGCACCCTACACTTGGGTAACCAAGCCCACCTATCCTAATTGGATTATGCTTAGGGGCATAAGCAGCAACTGCAAGCAAGAACATTTATATTTATTTATTATTATGATGGCTCCTCAAACATAATCTCCTACATGAAACACATTCGGCTAATAATGATGTAACATCTAGAATACACACAAATAATCCTAACATCCAGTCTAAAATATTACATCACAAAATAAAATATATCACCATAACATACCCTAGCCTAACCTAATACTAAGGTCGCTAACTTAATATTCTAATATGTGTGCTAAGGCTTAGAGTGGTATGTCTTGATTGAGCTTTTTAATTATGATTGTCTAAAATCTCAGGGTTATTTAAATTATTTATTAAGGATGGTTTCACATTAAGTTTTTTAGTAGTTTGATTGGATTTTAACTCATATGTTTTCATTTTGTTCAATACTCACTTAATATCTAATTATTATAAAGAGAATAAAAAGGCTTAACTCCTTCATCCCTAACCTAAGTTATTTTCTAAAGGTCAGTTATTTTGGCTTTAATTTTTTTAATGAATCAATTATGAATTTTATTGAGCCTAAATTTATATTAGCTTTAATGAATCTTATTCAAACATGAAAGGCATCATAGGATTAATGAAATTAAGTCACCATCACATGAGGAATAATTCATTATTCCCTTTCATTATCAATAATATTCACACTATTTGATTTTTAATTTCTTTAATATTTGATTTAATACATGCATATACATGCAATATACCCATGTTTAGCACACTTAATGAACGTTGATGCATGAATTTGATAGAAAAGGAGATTTCACCACATAACTAAGCTTATGCAAGTATGTATTATAAACTTAAACAAGTATGTGCCATTATTAAACTGGGAAAGTGAGATTATTTAAGACCTCATTGGGGCAACTTAATGCCTCGTATTCCCTAGATGTCCAGACTATATAATTGCTAATTCAAATACATATAAGCATATACATAGGCATATAAACAAAATGATGTAAAGGTTATATTAAATCCTTTATTTATATAAAGTTTAATAGGATAAAGAAATGAGTTTTACTTTATATTCTAGCATATGTATACACATAAATGAAATTAAGCAAGTATGTATCGTTAAACTAGGAAAGTGAGATTATCTAAGACCTCCATGGGGATACTTAAAGCATCATGCTCCTGAGATGTTTAAACTATATACTTGCTAATTAAAATACATGTAAACATAAGCATAAAACCTAAATATAAAATGTTCCATTGCCATCTTTTACAATCAAATGAAAACTTCATTAAGTATTTACAGTAAACATTGATTTAAATTTCAAACTATTTGATTTGTCATTAACTTATAATTTTAAAATTAATTTTAGAATTATTAGTGATAATAGCCACATTGTAAAATATCATTTATCCAACTCATGCCATTTGAATGCAATCATTTTATTTTAATTTTCTTTTAAAACATGAATACATGAAATACATGGCATGCACATTTATAATAATTAAATGGGAGTAATTAAATGTTACCACATAACTTACCCAATTTCATTGAATTCTAAGGACAATCATGTTAAATAAACATTTATTAATGCTAACCAAAGCTTTCATAAGGTTTAAATCTAACATTCAAGTTATTAAAACCTAAAGAAGAGATGTGATACTTAAGATTCACTCCATCCCACATTGGTTATTTAATATGTTTAAGGAAAGAAATTAAGTATGTTTTATGAACTAATTAAGTTCAATCCATGAATTACATCAATTTGATTACCCTTCTCCAAGCTTCTTTAATTTAATTAACCACTTCATCATGAGCCTTCAATGATATGCTTTGGGAAATTAAAATCAATAATGCACCTAAAGAGGTCTAATATAATTAATCTCATGCTTAAGACTTAATTACATTAAAGAAGAGAAAATATTTAAGCTAAATACTCTTAAGATTTCCCCACACCAATGGGGTAATCATAATTTCTTTCATGACTTTATGTTATTAAACACATAAAGGGATTAATGGGTTGCACTTGAGTTATTGAAATCAATTTCACTTGAATTTCATCATTAATTTTCTTAATTTACCCTTAATTAGAAAACATGTTAATTAAGTTCAATAAGGGACTACTTTTGAAAATAATTAGGAAAAAGGAATCCTAATTAATTCTTAAGTTTTTTTTCACTATTTTCACTATTTAATCAACCTTAATTACTTAATTTCACTATTCATTGATTTTAATCATTATTAAATTATTTAGAAGCGGTACTTAGGATTAAAAATTTGGGATTTCCCAAATTACATTGTAAATAATTTCAAGAAAATTATGAGAGGTAGAGGACATCCCATAGAATCAACATGTTAAATTTAGAATTAATTAACCAAGTAATTTACCCTTAATTAAGATAATTAGCCTAAGTTTTAAACTTTAATTAAGCACTATTCATTAGGCATTAATTGGGGATTTTATTTTTATTAAATTCTCCTCTATCTAAGCTTTCCAAAATAAGTTTATTTGTAGTTTTCAAATTTTTCTAAAATTAGTTATGATTTTTTGAAGTTTTTAACCATTTAAATTATATTTTAAAACCTAATTAATCGATTACAACTATCGGTGTCATGTGGATGCTAACATATTAGTGATTTCCATGTTGTGTCGTAATATTGGTTACTTAAAACATCCAACGTGGTTTCTAACTTAGTGGTCGTAAACATCATTTTGTCCCAACTGCCCAATCTCAGATCGGATGGTCGAGATTAATCCCATGATTATCAAAGGATTAAATCAAGATTTTTAGTGTGATTACTCATGGTCATTTGTTCTAATCACGTGCAATGGAAGGCTAGTGATTCATTCTCCTACGAACGTCAAAAGATGAACACTGTCCACTTTTCACCACTCGATCTGAGCTCATCGGATCTCATTTGTTGGCAAAAATAACTCCAAAATGATCTAGGAAAATCCTACAGTGGAAATCACACAAAAATAAAATTTTCTTCACAATACAACAACACCTAGAGGCCTAAACTACGGTTGCCAAATTTTTACCTTGCCGGAGCTAAAAATTGACAGTCCGTCGATAGAGGTAGCTTCATCTTGATGAGATGAAGCCTTGTTGTGAAGTTCTCAATCTGCCTCCCCACCGATCAGCTTGTGAGCCAAATGCAATTGAGAAAGTCATTATAGTTGGTATAGGGGTGCCTTCTAGTGGTCTAATAGATTGAGAATCAATTTGTTTTGGATTGTCGGAGTGTGGTGAAGATGTAGTGAAAGTTAATTCAGCTTTGGTGGAGCTTTGGTGAGGTTGGACGGATGAGGCTCTCAGGTTTAAAGAGAGCTTGGCCTCAGCGATGGGGTGCATGAGGAGCTTGGGAAATGGTCTAAGACTACTTGGAATGCTCTAAGGAAGGTCTCTAATTGGTTTGAATGGATGGGGAGGAGTATACTCTCTTCTCCACTTGAACCAAGGGCTGAGATTGGCTCATGTTTTGGAATTCATGTGGTCAAAGTTTGTGGTCGAATGTGGCAGGGGATTGCTGAGGTGGATGTGTGTGAGAGGCTAAGGGAGTGTAGTGGGCTGCCATGGAGTGTACACTCCTCCTTAGGTGGATCAATGGTTGCCCATGAGTGAACTCACCCTCTCTTGGAAAAAGGCTAAACCCAACAACCTTAGGTTAGATTGCGTTAGTGGTTCTTTGTCCAAGAAAGGCTAAAGGTGGCTGCCAAGAGGTGGGGAGTTGGATCACCCCTCCAAATGGGGATTTTGTCCCATTTGAAGGGCTTGGTTCAAGGGTTTGACCCAACTTAGCTTGACCATGAGTTGGGTCCACTTAGTGATGGTGACCCAAGGATGAGTCATGCAATGTTTGGTTTAGTTTTTACTTGGTTTGGATGGTTTGGCTTAATTTGATTCATGTAGGTCAAGTGGGTCAAGGTGCTAAATTGACCATTTTGACCCAAATTAGGTCAAAGTGGTGGTTTCATTAAGTTCAATTGGTCATTTATAATGAATTAGTGTTATTGGTTTGATTCAATTTTGACTAGAATTCGATTTGGTTTATATAGTTCATGTTGACCAATTTGACTAAATTGGCCAAGTTGACTTGAGCATGGGTTAGGTGTATGTTCAATTGATCATTTATGATTGATTGGAAGAGTTGATTTGAATTTATTTGGATTATGGAGTGGTTTAATTCAATTTTACCCTTTAAGTAAAATTGGGCTAAGTATGCCAATTGGTTGGGTCGACCAAATTAGGTCCAATTGAAGGTTGGATCATATTCAATTGGTGATTGATGAGAGTCATTGGTTATAATTGATTTGGCTAATAATATAATTTTATCCAATTTAGCCCTTTAGCTCACTTTAGGTTAACTTGGGTTAAGGTGTGTGTGTGGGGTGAGGTTCATTTCAATTGAAGTTTGGTCTAATTGGACCTTTAGGTCACCGGTTAAGTGGTTTGGTCAAGTCAATTTGGAACAATTGAGGCTATGGATGGTTGGAATATATTCAATGATGAATTTGAAGTTGATTGGTGGCTTTGACTATAATTGATTTGAGTTTGATTGGTTTTTGACTCATTTGAACTCTTTAGGCCAAATGGGTCAACTTGAGTTACTTGAATCTAATCGATTTAGTTGGCTTGATTGCAATTATGCTCAAATAGTTTGATATGATCTATTGAATAATTAGAATAATTGAGAGAATTGAATTAAGTTTGGTTCACTTAGGTTGGTTTGAATAGAATTAGAGGATTGAAGTTGGTTGGCTTGAGTTAAGGTTCAAATTAATTTGGCTTGGAGCTTGGATTCAGAATCAAATTCAATCATGGTCAATTGTTGAGTTGAGGTTGTAGCTTCAATCATTTGTCTTTTGTTCAAATAAACTAGTGGGTATTAGTGTCAGTTTAGGCTTTGGGGTAGGTGAATCCTACTCATCCTAAGGTAAGCTCTATGCCTAAGGTTAAGCTTAAATGTCTCTATGCCTGGGTTTAGTATTCTCTTAGCCACTAGAAGTCTCTTAGCACTAAGGAAACATAAGTGTCTAGAAGAATCCTAGACCTAGAGTCAAAATGAACAATCCTCACTTTGAAAGTGAGGTCAACAAAAGGACCCATATTAGGTGGGGTTGCAAGGTGCTCCGTACATATTGACACTGACTGAGATGATCAATGGCATCCAAGAAGGCCATGGATATCAAGGGAGGACAAAATGGAGGTGCACTAAGAATTCAAATCTTTAGTTAAGTTTGATTTGTTTTGTTTTCATACGAAGGGTAGGGAAAGAGTTCTTGAATTTGATTTAACTTGTTTAGAAGTGTGATGATTGAATCATTCCAAGAGCATGAATGAGAATTCATTGGAAGTGATTGGTTAAAGTTTGTCTTCATATGAAGAATGTGAAGGAAATCCATTGAATCATGTCAAGGGAATGAATGAAGATTTGTTGGGAATTGATAGGATTTGGATTAGGATTAGTTTGATTTGATTGGTTTGATTTAGTTGATTTAATTGGTTGATTGGGTTTCATTAGTATGATTGGTCATGTTGAAGGATTTTGTTTGATTTTGGCAACTCATATCAATTTTCATTTTATATTTAATTCTTGAATGGATGTGGACCCCGTTGGTTTGTGATGGGCCACACTAAGGAAGGACCATAGAAGCCTAGACCTACCTTAGATTTACCAACCAAAAAAGTAGTACACTTATCCGTAAAATGATACTACTCAACCTAAAAGGGCAACCATTAGGAGAGGGGCCATAATGACATAATCCAAACCTAATATAGTCACTTAGGAAAGAAGCCTCAAGGGCATGATCCTAACCTTAAACATATGAGATTGGACCCATTCGTGTGCATGAGTCACATTAAAGAAGGGCCATAGAAGTATGGACTTATCTTAGATTCCGACTCAAAGGGAGTCTTGAACATATAGTAGAAACTATCCAACCTATGGGTTGTCCATCAGTTTGCAATCATCGAATTAAGAAGAAAGCTCAGGGACTCACATCTTCCAAAGTGGAATCAACCACCAGGGTGACCCTCTAATCATGCAGCAAGTCAAACAAGACCTAAGTAGACTACTAAGTGAGGGCCTCTGGGGGTCTTATCTTGGTTTAAATTGCCAAGGTGATTCCTATAGGTCATTTTTCTGGCATTGCCCAAAAATAAATAGGATTCCTATTTGGGAAAAAGTGCCACTAGGGGTATCCTAATCAACAAAACATTTCATTTTATTTTTTTATTTATTTAGTATGGACCCTATTTGTTTGTGATGGGCCACACTAAGAAGGAGACATGGGGGGCTTTGGCCTATCTCAGATTTACTGACCCAAGGGCTAGTCTGTATATCCGTAGTATGGAGCATCCAACCAATGGGTGGCTACTAGAAAATGGGAACTATCCATTCTAGTAGTAACCTAGGTCATGTTTAAATGTGGTCGTGAAGATGTGATCCAAATAGAATGTCTATAGGGATGGCACCTCTAGGGGTCTTATCTAAATACCTGAAATACATAAAGCTTATAAGTGTACAGTGGCTGACTCAAGGAGAAAGCATGGGGACTCACATATACCTAAGCGGTGTTATCCACGGGATGAGTTGCTATTAGCAAAGAAACCTAAGGTGCTTATCAATCTATGATGATCAATCTTGGAAGAAAGCAATGGGGACTCACATCTTCCTAACAGGAATCGATCATCAGGACAATCTGTCATCAACTAGATAACTACTATTTGGCTTAGGGTGATGAGGACTAAACCCAAGCTTGAAGTACTCAAGAGGAAGAGGAGCCACTTTGGGTCTTATCCTAATCATCGATGTATATACTTGAACCGACAAAAAATGGATGGCTCAAAAGAAAGTTGAGCTCACATATTCTAAAACCTAATCGTTCATTGGGATAGTCTATTAGTCATACAATAAGACATACCAAACTAACAAGGAGCTCATCGAGGGTAACCATTAGGGTGATTCACTAGTTAAGTACTGAATTAAAACCTAACCTAGAGTAGCTATCAAGTGAGGGTTGATGTTGTCTTATCTTGACTTAAAGTAGCCCAAAGCAACTAGATTTAGGGTTGTAATTTATGTTTGTGTGAAACGTTGTGTTTATGTTGTGCTTATTAGAATAGGATGCCACATAGGTTCTCTTACACCTATCCTAAACACAGGAGTTTATTAATCAAAGACATTTGAATTAAAATAATTGATTGAATGAACCTTTCATTGATAAAGGGATTATTTGAAATAATGTTTGTGTGTAATATTTCCTAAGATAAAGCCCATTGATTGGAAACATCAGGTGTTTGCCTTTATAGTTGATTAGTTGGTAGGAACCACCTTGATAAGCCATTTTATGGTGAAATAACTTTCCTAAGTAGGTTCAAACTTGCCTCCCATCTTACGGCTACAATTGGTCTCCTTAGAACTAAAATGATCTCTCCAACCCAAAAAGTTCTAAGATGAACTAATTTGTTATGATCTTGAACCATTCTGATTTTATATAGTTTGAGGTTCTGGCATGCCTGCATGCATCTCTCCTTTAGACCTTTGAGCTCTTCTAACCGTAGCTTAGAATTTTGCTTAGTTGTAATCTTACCACCCATAGTTATCCTTAATGATGGGAGTTAGACCTCTAAGGGAAGAATGGCTTCCAACCCATACACTAAAGAGAATGGGGTAAATTGTGTTGGAGTTCTATAGGTGGTGTGATAAGCCCACAAAGCTTCAACTAACTATTCATGCCATTGTTGTTTATTATCATCGAGCATCTTCTAAGTATTTAGATAAGAGTTTTGCTGAAGGCTTCCACCAAACTATTCGCTCGAGGATAGTAAATGGTAGAGTACCTCCTATCTATGTTGTGTTTTTGAGCAAAATTATTGATGTTGGTGCATTTAAAGGTTGTACTATTATCGAATATGATTCAATGGGGTACTCCAAATCTATATATGATATGGTTTTTAAGAAATTGGAGAACATGCTGAGCTTTGACTTCCATAAGCAGAATCACCTCCACTCACTTGAAGAAATAATTCATAGCTACTAGAATGAACTGATGGCCATTGGATGATGGAGGATCAATTTGACCCACTAGGTTCCCCAACACTCATGACCATGAATCTTATCAAGTGTAGAATATTGGGTGGTTGATGTAGAACTACTCCATGCACTTGACACTAGTTACAGTGCTTTGCTATGTCCATGTTATTTGTGATCATCAACGGCTAGTAATACCCAAGCCTCATGATTTTGGCATTTATCTTAGGACCAGACTTGTGAGCTCTAGATAACACTGAATGTAGCTCGATCATGATCTCATGGGCTTGATGTTTGTATAAACATCACAACCACATACAATTGAAGGACCATCGGTATAAGATGCCATCAATGAAAGTATAGGAGACTGCTTATTGTTTGACCTAATGGGCTTGAGTGTTCTCTTGAGGTATTTTGTTAAGATAATCAATGAAGGGTTGCCTCCAATCTAGTTATTCATCCTTTCTAAAATGGCCCCTTCCTTCAAGAGTATATTTGTTGACAAGTTCAACATTAATAAATGGAAGGTTCTATCTATTGTGAACCTCAATTGATATGGACTCACCTTCAAGACATGACAACTCTTTAGTGTGCTAGGCCAAGGCATTCACTATGGCATTTTCTACTTGAGGGATCTTATAAATAATGATCTCTAGAATTTGAGCTAGTAACTCCATGGTGAACTTATGGTAGTAATGATGTTTGGACTTTACAACCAGTTGACCACATTTTTAGAATGAGCTCTCAATCCCTCCATCTTAGACATATGACTTCTCTTAGACTTTAAGAGTTCTTTAGTCTTAAGACACATCTAGTGATTAGGTGGACACTTCAACCTAGCCCTAGTGATTTAGAAGACTTAGCCATAGGAATAGTCATGCCTTAAGGGTGTTAGGAAATTTGCCTACCCTTAGCCTAAACCATTCCTCACTTTCCTTCTTTCAAATCAAACTCCAAACCAATTCTATTTGATTTCTCCAAATTCAAATCAACTCCATATGATTGAAATTCATGATTGAAATCTATGATTAAAACCCATGATCAAAATCCATCAAAAATTCCTAAGTCTAAATTTTGCATAAATCCTAAATTTTCGCTTAAGGAGTTAACCAAAATCATGATCAAAACTAATTCAAATCTTTGAGATCTTCTCATGATGAATTTCTATTGCCATTTATATTCACACACACACACACACACACACACACACACACACACACACATATATATATATATATATATATATATATATATATATATATATATATATATATATATATATATATAAATTCAAACCCATCAAATCAAACTTAAAATTCAAAATCAACTCATGATTAATTTCCCTAAGTCCTCAATTTTCCATTAAGGACTTAAACAAAATCATGATCAAAATTAAATTAAACCTTGAGATTTTCTCATACCTCATTTATATTCTCATTTATATTCACATTTATAAATGAAATATAAATGCATACCCATCAAATCAAATTCAAAATTCAAACTCAATTCATGAAATTTTTCTGAAGTCCCTTTAATTTTCCATTAAAAGACTTAGCCAAAATCAATCTTAAACCTTGATCAAACCTATTCAAATTCATAGGATTTTCTCAAAACTTATATATATTCTAATTTATATTCTCATATTTAAATGAAATATAAATATAAATCAATCAAATCCAATCCAAAAATTAAATTTCAAATTTAAAATCCTTGAAATTCCCTTTAATAGATTTAACCCAAAACATGATCAAACCTATTCAAACTCATGGGATTTTCTCAAAACTTATTTGTATCCTCATTTATATTCTCATATATAAAATAAATATAAATATAAATCATTCAAATCCAATCCATAAATTAAATTCCAAATTTAAAATCCTTGAAATTCCTTTAAATCCTTTAAATTCCCTTTAATGGATTTAACCTAAATCATGATTAAACCACTTCAAATCCTTGAAATTTTCTCATGATCCATTTATATTCTCATTTATATTCACATATATAAATGAAATATAATTCAAACAATCAAAACCAATTCCAAAAATCAAACTCAAATCAACTCAAAATTCAATCTAAGCCTTTCAAGACAAAATCTTTAAGTTAACCAAATCACTTTCAAATCAAGCCAAACTCTTGATTTTCTCTCATGGTTCAATCAACCCTACAATCATGAGCTCATATATAAATCCAAACTTCAATGAAACAATCAAAACCTAAATCAAAAATCAAACCCAAAACCCTTTCGAATTCTTCCTTTGAATATGAAATCTTCAAAGAAATCAAAATCCATTTGACTTCAAACCACTTGTAAATAGATTTATATTTCAATCATAAGTCCATATACAAGATCAACCAACTTCAAATCATGGTTTGACCAAGCCATTTGACCCACTTACGTTCACTTGACCCAAAGTGACCTAAAGTACCCTTATGAGCCAACTTTTGATCCTAACCAAATTGGATTGAACCAAACTCATATATCCCTCTCATCATGATTAAAAATTATCATGGGATGATTAATCAATCAAATTGGGTCAAACCAAGTCAAACCTAAGGGTTGACCAAGTCAACACTTAACCCAAAATGAAACCTAACATAGCCAAATTCCACCATATGCCAAATTGATTGAAACCATTGATCCAAGTTCACTCATGACCTATGTTTGAACTTGACCAAGTCAACCTTTGAGCCTAACCTAGCTCATTTTGTCAACTTGACCCAAGTTGACCCATTTTGACCTAAAGGGTCAAAATATGTCAAAACTTGATATAAGCTAAATTGAACCAAACTAATTGGTCAAGTCCATTCCAAATCACTTATGGAACTTGACCAAAGCCTCAATTGGCCAACTAGACCCAACCTAGCTCACTAGACCCAACATGACCTAAAGGAGTCATGTTGAGCCAAAATTGAACTTAACCCAAATTGATTGAAAATAAAGATACCGCCCACTCCATATGTTTAACCAAACCCAAACCCTTGACCTACACCAAATAGGTCAAATGGGCCAAATAGGTTAACTTGACCCATTTGACCTAAATGAAGTCATATGAGCCAATACCAAATATATGCCAAATTGAACCAAACCAAAGCCACCAAAACATTTCAAATGGTCATATGAACTTGACCCAACCCTTGGTTTGACCCAATTTGACCAATTGGTCAACTTGACCTAAGTTGATCCATTTTGACCTAAATGGGTCAACATGAGCCAAACCCTATCAAATGGATTCCAAATCCAATGAAACTTGGCCAAACCTAGTTTCTCCACATGCCTAAGATGTCCAAAGTAAAAAAAATAACAAAATGACCAACCTACCCCTAGGCCATAAAACAAAATTTGGCCTAATCCATGGGTATTTTTGTCATCGCCTCTTCACAATCACTTGAGACTTTCCTTAAAACTCAAGGGGACTTAGTGATGAGTGGTGCACCCAACCCAATGGGTTTGGGTCAGCCCATTTGGTCCCTAGATTAAACTCGACCACCTAGCTCAAAATTGAGTTTTCAAACTCCCTCGTAAGCTCAAATTAAGGCACATGGGAGGTTGGCAATCCACTCCTTGGATGAAACTAACCATGTGCATACTTAAAATAGCCTAAATGACCTCTCCAATATCATCAATTATATCAAAATGGTATGGGCATTCTTGGCCATCTAATCCTTCAAGGGGGAGATATACTCCCCCTAATTCAATGAAAGTTTGATTTACTCTCTGTTGATTAAAGCTTAGGAACCTAGAGCACCCATCTCAGAGTACTCCTAAGCTTCTTAGAGAGGATTTGAATTCCCTATCTCTTGGTTTTGCATAGTGCAAAATAGGGGAGCTCATTCTAATAGCTAACTTTCTCCACACTTGACCTCCTTCCAATTACTCTTGCACACTCCATCAGAGGGTCAAGTCAAATTGGCATAAGCTTTCTCTAAAGTTCTAGAGGCAAGGAAGAGCTCAATTCAATCAAAGTTAAAGCCCAAGTGAAGTGGTGTTAGTCCTCTCATTGATCCACTCAATCCTAAGGCATAGGAATTTTAATAGGGCTTCATCTCCACCAGACGAAGCTATCTCATCGATCTCGAGCATCGGTGATCACCTCTAATGAGGTATGGAATTTTCTGATCACTAAAATCAATGTGGTCAGGAGCTTTGTGAAGGAAATCTTCACCTCATCAAATTTTCACCATTGATTTATCGCTCTATCTCTAAATGGTGTGGGTTAAATTTTGTGTGATTCCATGCTAGATCCAGATCTCCCTTTAGATCATGGACGGTCCCCATTGATCCTCAGGGAAGAACTTGGTTCGTCTCAGCTTTGCATCCACACATTTTAGATGGATAGCTAAGATTATTTAGCATGATTCATGTAAAGACCCACCGCCACCACACATCCCACCATCAGCTACGCATTAAGCAGAGATTAGGTAATCAATTAATTAATTCCTAATTAATTTTGAGAACTTCTAAAATTCATAATTCTCTCTCAAAAAATTAGAAAAATAAAATTAAAAATGCTATAGAAAGATAATTTCATCTAGAATATTTTAAAAATGGTTTCAATGGATTTTGAATTACTCTTTTCTCTGAATTTGGGTTTCTTTGGGAATCTTAATTAGATAATTATCCTTTAATTAGGTCATCAATTAATCTCAAATTTTTGGGGTTCATTTTAGGGGATGACATCTGTCTCCCTTAATTTTCTTGAGATTTATTTAAGGTCTTGATTGAAAATTTCTATCTCAATCCTTAATTACTCCTTTCATGTAATTAATAGGACATTATTAGTGGATTTACCCTATGATTAGGGTTGATTAAGGATCTAGTAAGTAAGAGGTCTATGGAATAATTTTGGGGCATTCCCAAGCTATTCCCTAAACCCCCTCTTCTCTCCTTAATCTCCTCTTAATTAAGGGTTAATTCATTAATTATCCCCTTAATCAATTTTCTAAAAATTCTAAAAAAGTTCCAAAACTTAATTAATCTACCTTGGGTAGATGCTTAGGTGTTAGCCTAAGTTCAATTAAGGAAATAAAAATCCAATTCACATGTCTGAAAGGGTATTTTAAATTACTTAAGTTAAACCCCTTACCTTAATTAACTTTTAATTGAGCCAAATTGCATTAGGCCTTTTCATTATTAGGTGCATTACAAATTTAAATTCCTTGTGGGTTTCATGTCATCTCATTGGCTCATAACTATTTAGTTAATTCTTCAAAGTCGGGTGTAGGTAAGGGTTAATTAAGTAACTTAATTCTTACCTTAACCTAATCAACTCATAAAATGGATCTAATTATCTAAAAATTGAACAAAATATCAAACACATGTCAGAATGGGTTAAGAAAAGTAAAATCATCTCCCCTTTCAAAATTAAATCAAACTTCAAACTAAACAAAATCACTTGGAAATTCACTTTGATTTATTCTAAATTTTCTTATTCTATAAGAATGTCTTTAGGATTTAAGTGAAGTGAGTTTTATTACATGGTTTCATTGCTTTGGGCCTTTCCCCAACATGTTAAGTTGTATGCCATGTGATTCCATACATTCATAATTTCATTTCTTAAATTTTAAAATGAAATTGTTTACTTTATGTCAAACTTGCATATGTTGGATAAAGTAGAAATATGAGTGACTATTATCACTACTAGATCCAAATTATTTTCAAAACCTATAAATGAAACATCAAATCTTAAAGTATGCTACTTATTGCATGTGAAAGATTATAAAGGTATGTTTAGTATAGGTTTCCTTTCTTTCTTATGTTAGTATAGCTTTGAATAAGAATTTGGTGAAGTTTATGATTCATTTGAAAACCTAATGCTCACCTAATTGTATATCCTATTCTTCCCTATGCTACCATCTAAGAAATGTTACCTACATTTGCATACATAAATTGCATAAAAAAAATGAATCCATTAAACAAATTTTGCATTTTGCTTTTCTATTCCATTTCTTTTATATCATGTTTGTACTTAAGGAAAGTGGTATATTAGTCCGGACAACCCGAGGTTAGAGGCTTTAAGTATACTTATGTAGGTCTTGTACCTTACACCTTTAGTTAACAATGGCACTATACTCACTTATGCCTTTCTTACTTTCATGTATGTATGTGAAATTTTGGATAAGGAAAACCTTTTCTACTTAAGAAAAATCATGCATAATCGACTTCTAACTTTTCTTAAATGGATTACTTAGCATGCATCATAAAGTGTGTTAAATACTCTCATTTGCATGTATAGGTATGCTTAGGGTATGTCCATATGCATGTTATATATGTTGGGAAAGAAATGAAGTAATGTGTGTTATGTGAATTTTGATTCATTTTATTTAATCTTAAAATGACTTTCTTTTTGAATAGGTTTGTTTAGAGTTTATCTAAACTTAGGATTGATTAAAAGATGTAATCAAAACATTCACCTACATGAAACTAAATTATGAACCTACTTTAGAAATTACTTAGGTTATGGAAGGAAACAAAAGTTCTTTTCTTTTTCCCTCTCTTCATAACTTAGTAATTAATTGTAAGATCCATTTAAACCAAATCAAAACATGAAATAAAATCAACCCAAAACACTTAAACAACTTAAATGAAACTCCCTAAGTTGAACATGTTCTTAACACTTAAAAAATTTGTACCTAAAGCCCTAGCTAAGCATACCACACAAACCTTCAAAATACACACATTAGCCTAAGTCACCGCTTCTATCCTTAGGTTAGGTCGGTGCATGATTTGATGTTTATTTTGTTTTGTGATATATGTTTTAGACTAAATGTTAGGGTGTATGCTTGTAGAATGAATGGTAGGATGTTATTAGTCTAACTATTATTTTCTGCAGGGGATTGTGCAATTGGGGAGCTATCATAAATAAAAATATAAATACTTTTGCTTGCAAGTGCTTTATACCCTAAGCATAATCCTTATAGGTGGACTTAGTCACCCATTTGTAGGTTGATAAGTCCAATATACATGCTTTAGATTTGTGTGGTGTGTTTTAGCTAACCTTTATTTTGCAGGTGTTAGTTAGATTTCCACTTTTCCTTTTCATGTAAAAATTTATATAATTAGGATTTTTGGAATGATTTATTATGGGGATTAGGATGACCATTGGTCATAAGATTCTATCTTATGCACCATGTGAAGCCTTGGAGCATCCATTTTCCAACCATCCAAAAGAATGAATCAAAAAAAGAAAGAAGAAAAGAAGAAAGAAGAAAGAAGAAAAGAAGAAAGAAGAATAAAGCTTGAAGACCCCCATAATAATGAATTTCTTTGCTTAATTGTAATATTAATTTGTAATCTAGGTTGTATAAGTGGAGAGCTTAGCTACCCATATTTGTTATTTTTGAGTTTGTGCGGTGGTGCCCGACCATAACAGCCATTTATTCTTTTTGTGATTAGCTTTATAAATGTTTGATGATTTTTTTAGCTTCTGCTTTAAGTGGCATGCTTTTCCTAGTTTCTTCCTTACTTTATGTATGGCTTGGATAAGGATTAGGCTCTTTAGATAAAAATAAATCTTTTACCCAACTTAATAACTCAAATAAAAATTAAATAACTTATAACCTCACCTAAAGCTTAGGATTAAAGTCAAGATAAAATAATTAGCAACCCCTTAACTGGATGAGCATTTCTTTATAATAGCATGCACAAATGCATCTTATTTCATTCTTGATTGGAGGGCTTCCATTTTTTGCCAAAGAACTTTGGCTTCACCTGTGAGAGCCATGGTGAAAACTTAGCTCCTCCGTTCTCGCTAATTTTGGTCAATAATCTTCTTTCTCATGCATTAGTCATAAAATCCTATTATGAGTAAAAAAATAATTGTCCAAAATGAAAATAAAAATGAAATTTAAAATGCATTAGATTTAGGTCATTTGAAGCATGTCCCTTTTGATCTAGTTTTTTTAGGGAGTGAGTTTAAGGACTTATTATCTTTCTAATAAATAACAGCTTAGCTATCTTGCATAAGCATAACGACTTGCCTACATATATTTAAAACTGTAGGAGGAGTTAGTTGGAGGCCACCTTAAGGCTATTGTAAGTCTGAGTTGTCAAGTGGTTTGTACTCTCTAGGTAAAACCAATTACCCATTTTTCTTTAGATTTAGTGCTTCTGCTCACCAAGCTCCCTAGATTTAGATGAGGTTGCTTCTCTCTTGTGGGCCATAAGCATAATTCCTCACCTCTTAGGCATTTCCTTAATCTTGTGTTAAAGAATCATATGCCCTAACTTTCTAATGAAATACAACTCTAATAAACTAAATCAATTTCTAAAATGTAAAGCCCAATTATAGGATAGTTTGAGCTTCCTAGCATCGTGGACATTTCCTACTTATCTTTCATTTGGGCTTTGATAATAACTCCCTCTTTTGATCAATCCCATTTTGATCTTCAAACATAAACCAATCAATTGATATTCCTTTCCTATTGAATTGTTCAAAGACAATGATCATTTAACTTAATCAAAAGTTTTCATAAAGGATTCTATCCTTTAGGATGTAATTAACTACAAGAGCTTGCCCCTATAGCGAACTTAACGAATCCATTTTAAAATAAACCATGCTTTGTTTTTCTATTTAAAGTAGGGGAAGAATCTCTGGTACATATGCAGACCCATCATCATTAGGAGTCCTTATTGAGATGGTTGGTTCCATTAAAGGGTAGTGACTTCTATCTTTCGAGATAGTACACTATTTTCTTGATGATGTATCTGATCTCCTGAATAAGTACATCCACGTGCTGTGGCATCCTAAAAAAATGAATTTCTATAGTTTTCCTCTTTCTTTTCTCTCCATAGATTTCAAAGCGATTCCTATAAGGTATTTATTAACCAATAGATTTTTGACACTGGTTGGTTCCTCTCTCCATCTTCAAGAAATGATCATTTTCTTTGAGTATCGATAGTGGATTTGTACTTTGGTATGAATCCAATACTATCCTTCTTCCGTTGGCACTTAACTCATTTCATTCTTGAGTTAAGCTAGCCAACATCTTTAGGGTTTAGGACCGCATTCCTTAGTGGTCTTAAAACCCCATTGTTCTTCGATGGGTAAAATAAAAATATTTAAATAAAAGAGAAAACATTTTAAAGACTTCCTCCTTATCATCTTTATGATAAGGAAAGGTTCATCATAAAATAAATAAATCTTCCATAAAGAATTTTGCTTTTCAAAAGCACCTTTTCAAAAATGCACTTAATAAAAAAAATTTTCCAAAAAATTTTATCACCCCCATTTAACAATTCTCATAATTATTACATAGGATTTTCAAAAATAAAATTAACAACAATTTTCAATAGCACAAATGAACATCTTCTTTCAATTCATTTTGATGAAGATTTCATTTTCAAAATAAAATGAACAATTATCTTCCAAAAAAAAAAAATGAAGTTTTAAAGCACAATGAACCTTTCCATTCAATACACTCACACCATTGAATGGAAGTTTCATTTTCAAATAAAATTATTATTTAGTTTTATTAGTTATTAGTTTATTAGTTTTAATTAGTTTTATTTAGTTATTTACTATTAGTTATTAATTATTTAGTTTTAGTTAGTTATTAGGTTTAGTTATTAGTTATTTTAGTTAGTTAGTTTATTTTATTAGTTTTAGTTATTTAGTTTATTATTATTAGTTATTATTAGTTATTATTTATTAGTTAGTTAGTTTATTAGTTATTTATTAGTTATTAGTTATTAGTTTATTAGTTTATTATTATTATTATTATTATTATTTTAGTTAGTTATTAGTATTATTATTAGTTTATGATTTTAGTTATTATTTATTATTTTATTAGGTTTTGTTTAGTTTTTTGGTTTATTTTATTATTAGTTTTAACTTGTTATTAGTTAGTTATTAATTTAGTTTAGTTATTAGTTATTATTAGTTAATTAGTTTATTAGTTTATTTATTATTTATTTTAGTTATTATTATTAGTTTTTAGTTTGATTATTTTATTAGTTATTAATTTATTTAGTTTAGTTATTTTATTATTAGTTATAGTTATTAATTCTTTATTAGTTAGTTATTTAGTAATTTTATTAGTTTAGTTAGTTTAGTTTTATTACTTTTTAGTTTATTTGTTATTAGTGTATTTAGTTTAGTTATTAGTTATTAGTTTATTATTTATTATTAGTTATTAGTTTTTTATTTAGTTATTTTGTTTTATTATTAGTTATTAATTTATTAATTATTAATTTTATTATTATTATTATTATTATTATTATTATTATTATTTTAGTTATTAGTTAGTTTTATTTTGTTAGTTTAGTTATTTATTAGTTTTAGTTATTTAGTTTAAGTTTAGTTTTTTAGTATTTTTATTTAATTATTATTAGTTTTATTATTTTTTATTATTATTTATTAGTTGTTCATTTATTATTTATTTATTATTATTAGTTTTTATTAGTTATTAGTTATTAGTTTAGTTATTAATAGATTAGATATTTAGTTATTTATTAGTTTACTTTATTAGTTAATTATTAGTTTTAGTTATTAGTTTAGTTTTTATTATTTGTTTTATTTATTTTATTAGTTATTTACAAGTTAGTTTATTATTAGTTTATGTATTATTTATTTAGATTAGTTATTTTATTATATATTATTAGTTTATTAGCTTTATTAGTTTTATCATTGGTTTTAGCTAATTAGGTTTTAGGTTTTTAGTTATTATTATTATTAGGTTGGTTATTATTATTAATTATTAGTTTATTAGTTATTTATTAGTTTAGTTAGTTTACTATTAGTTTAGTTTTATTTGTTAAGTTATTTAGTTAGTTTTTATTAGTTATTAGTTTATTAGTTAGTTAGTTTTATTAGTTTAGTTTAGTTTTTTTATTAGTTTTATTAGTTTAGTTAATTAATTTATTTAATTTTTCACCATAATAACAATACAAATTTTGAAATTAATTCAAAAAAAGATCAAACCCCTCCTCACACATTCACAACTTGCATTGAGATAAACGAAGATGCAACATATACAATGATTATCAATATTTTGAAATGGTATCATATCAAACTAAGGAAAACAAATCCATTCTTGATTACCAAAATTATGTTATCCATTGCAAACATATTTTCATTAGTATAAAGAGATCTTCTAATGTAAAGAGCATTTTAATTGTTAATTAGCAAATCTCTTCATGAAAAGAGATAATAAAAATAAATAAAAAAAATACCAAAGATCCACTAAGTTATATCCCATGAAAAATACTATTATAGCAATTTGTTTAACATTTATATTCAAGAAATTTAGACTTTTTAATGATTTAAGATTATAATATCAAATGAAAAAAAAGAGAAGGGCAACTAGGACTTTGAACACTTTACTTATGAAATATGAAATTCCTTTAAAGTTTTAAAAGAAAAATAAAATAGAAAATATTAAATCAAAGAATAAATGTTAAAGAAATCACCAAATAAAGAGTATTCTTCAAAAAAGAAATAAAAGAAAAAGGCCGAGATGAAATGCCACAAAAGTACCAAATTTTCCTAATATCATCATTAATGATTAAATTTGGTCCCTTGTGAATAAAAAATAATCAAGTGGTCTTCATCGCTTTTTATGATATCAACCAAAATTTTCAAATAGACGATTTCCCACTTCCTATGCTAGAACTCATGGTTTTTTTTCTCACATTCAATATCACATCATTTCATGATATAGTCTCTTTTATAGATGAGTCATCAAAATATAATGAAATTAAAATGATAATGAAAAATGATAAACTCACTAAAATGCACATTTAGAGTCTTAGATAATTCTGCATTATAATTCGATGTCGGGCACTCAAAATCAATTTGTTTAAGATCAAAACTATCTTGGACATATCAATAACTTAAAACTTAAAGCAACAACTTTTGCTCAATGTGGTCCGGCCTATTCAAAGATTCATTTCCAAACTATAATGTATGTGCCAACACTTGTGAGATTTGAATGGGGCAATATATCTTAGGTAGTGTTTAACATCAATCAATACCTACTTTAACCACCCATTTTAATAACCCCATTTCTTGATGAATTATTGAGAACTTTGCTGATCCAAATTAATAAGAACATGAAAGAAATTTTGAATCACACCTTGATGAATTATTGATCATCTTCGAGTGACTAAAAAAATTTGACCTTAAAAAAACTCACTTAAATGGACGTTCAAAATATCTTCAAGCCAGATTTTGAGCTTCATAGTACAATTTAGGGGCAATGAAATTGACTCCTAATCAAGAATAACTTAAACATATTAGCGCTTAAAAACCAACCTCTTAGTTATCTTCCATCCCTTGTACAACTAATGAAAAGAATATTTGAATGACATATTACATGTTACACAATGTATGACAATATTAAGCAATACATGCTACAATCACCCATTCTAGCACTACAATTCTAGGAGGTGAATCATTGATATAACTAGCACTAGACGAATCATTGGATGATTTGTAAGCCCTAATTATGAGCACAAGAAAAAAATGCCTTTTATTAAACTAATCATTAATTGAAAACAACATTGGTTGACTCTAATCTTCACAAAGGTAATAGCTTTGGCATCATAAGCTCCAAGTATAAGATCACCCTAATTCCAAAAGTAAACCCTCTATAATACTTAGTTGACTAAGATTACTCTATTGGGTCAATTAGCCAGATGGTCAAGTGATCCTCTTAGCATTACATTTGTCACACAAAAATTGATCAAAGAATAAGTATTTGTGGAATTCTTGGAAACTCGACTTATATCAACTAATAGATCACGCACTTATGATTCCCCAGACAATGATGCATTGATTGTAGGCCTAGAGTATATATTGAAAAAGGTATTCAACAAATTGAAATAGTTATTTACTTGTGTAAATAATACCCTATATCATTGCTTCTTGACCAACAATCCCTCATCATACAAATTAAAAAACATGAATAGTTATTTACTTACGTAAATAATATCTTATATCATTGCTCATTCAATTAAATGTAGATGCAGTGCATTAACAAAGAGGAAAACTAAAATGTAGTAAGTAAGGTCCATGAAAGATACTATGAGGTACATCAATTTGGCCCCAAAATGAAAACTTGATTCGAAATATTTGGGTACAACTATCTAACCATGATCAAGAATTGCATGGTTCATGCACAAAAGTGGCATAAATGTCAAATACATAATCATGCCCAACTTCGGACAATAACATCGTGGCTCTTTGAATGCTATGGATATCATTAGCCCAATACCTTATCCTAAAAAAACATAAGTTCATCCTAACAACTTAATGAGACTTCTCAAAGGTAGTAGCAACACCCCTAAAAAGTCAAATTAAATTATGTGATGTTATTCTTTTGAGATCTCATTGTAGGCAAATTTGACATGCAAAGAAGAATCATATCACACAACATTAATCAAAAACAAAAAAATCTTCAATTTTTCTTGTCCATGATATGTTGGTCATTTGACAATTGATTGTCTCCTGTCATCACATCAATGGCAAATTTGAGCCTAGTTGGCAATACTACAAAGTCATTTAAGTATTACACCAAGATGGACCCTATAAACTCATTAAATCACAAAGAGAGATTGTATACTCAGGTCATTCATCACATGTCAACTCACCATCAACTCGATGACCAAAGCATGCATATAAGATGGCCCTCGGCAAGCTACTCAACACATGCTCAAATAGCCTATCTGACTCGACTAATGGACTTGTCTGGTGTACCCAATATGGGACCTCCATATTGACATCTTATTTGAAAAAAGCATAAAAAAAGTTAATTAGTTTATTAATTTTGTTTTAGTTAGTTTAGTTAGTTTAGTTTTAGTTTTTATTATTAGTTTTAGTTATTAGTTACTTAGTTTAGTTAGTTAGGTTTTATTAGTTATTAGATTTAATTTTATTAGTTTTATTTATCTAATTTAGTTAGTTTATTTTATCATTTATTTAGTTATTTATTTAGTTATTTATTATTATTATTAATTATAAGGTTTTATTAATTATGTTTTTGTTTTATTAGTTTAGTTTTTATTAGTTATTTAGTTATTTAGTTATTAATTTTATTATTAGTTATTTTTAGTTAGTTATTAGTTAGTTTTTAGTTAGTTTTTAGTTAGTTTTATGTTTTTATTAGTTATTAGGTTTATTAGTTATTATTATTAGTTATTATTATTAGTTAGTTATTAGTTTTAGTATTTAGTTTTATTCATTTTATTAGTTATTAGTTATTTTGACTTTTTATTTTATTATTAGTTTTCAATTTATTGGTTGTTAGTTTTTTAGTTTTATTTATTAGTTAGTTAGTTTAGTTAGTTATTATTAGTTAATAGTTTAATTTTTAGTTTATTATTAGTTATTAATAGTTATTAGTTATTAGTTTATTAGTTTAGATTTTATTAATTTTATTATTATTATTATTTATTATTTATTAATTTTTATTTTATTAGTTATTAGTTTTATTAGTTTATTAGTTATTTAGTTTTCTTTAGTTTTTAGTTATTAGTTTTTTTTATTATTAGTTTTATTGTTTTAGTTATTATTATTATTATTATTATTATTATTATTATTATTATTAGTTTTAATTATTTTTAGTTATTAGTTTATTTTTTTAGTTAATTTTAGTTTAATTATTATTTATTATTATTAGTTAGTTTTTATTAGTTATTTATTTATTAGTTTTGTTATTAGGTTTTCATTATTATTAGTTATTAGTTATTATTATTTATTATTAGTTTAATTATTAGTTTAGTTATTAGGTTTAATTATTATTATTAGTTATCATTATTTTATTAGTTTATTTTATTATTATTATTTATTTAGGTTATTAGTTTTATTTTATTGGTACTATTATTTAGTTTTATTAGTTTGTTAGTTCAATTATTATTTTTAGTTAGTTTATTATTTAGTAAGTTATATTAGTTATAAGTTTATTAGGTTTTTAGTTATTTTTAGTTTTATTAGTTTTATTATTTATTATTTATTAGTTATATTAGTTATTAGTTAGTTATTATTAGTTAGTTTATTATTATTAGTTTTTAGTTATTTATTTTAGTTATTATTAGTTTTATTTAGTTTTATTAGTTATTATTATTATTAGTTTTAGTTATTATTAGTTATTATTATTATTTAGTTATTAGTTATTATTAGTTTTTATTAGTTTATTAGGTTTTAGGTTTAGTTTTGTTATTATTATTAGTTTTATTAGTTATTAGTTATAGTTTTTAGTTTATTATTATTTAGTTTTATTAGTTTTAGTTTATTAGTTTTAGTTAGGTTTATTATTTAGTTTATTAATTGTTAGATTAATTATAATTAGTTTAGTTTATTATTAGTTTTTTAGTTTATTTTATTAGTTTATAATTATTACTTAGTTATTTAGTTATTATTAATTAGTTATTTATTTAGTTATTTTTAGTAATTTATTTATTAATAGTTTATTATTAGTTAGTTAGTTAGTTTTCTTAGTCATTTATTATTATTATTATTATTATTATTATTATTATTATTATTATTATTATTATTATGTTATTGGTTATTAATCATTAATTAGTTTAAGTTAGTTTATTAATTTATTAGTTAGTTCTTTAGTTATTTATTATTATTATTATTTAATTAGTTAGTTATTAGTTTATTATTATTAATTATTAGTTAGTTATTATAAGTTTTATTTATTAGTTATTAGTTTTATTATTATTATTATTTGTTAGTTTTAGTTAGTTATTAGTATTTAGTTATTTGTTTAGTTATTTTTAATTTATTATTATTAAGTTTTAGTTTTATTATTTAGTTATTAATTAGATTAGTTTTATTAGTTTTAGTTTATTATTATTATTATTTATTTATTAGTTTTAGTTAATTGTTATTATTAGTTTATTAGTTTTAGTTTTTTTTATTAGTTAGGTTATTATTGGTTATTAGTTTAGTTATTATTAATTTGTTAGTTATTATTATTATTTTAGTTTAGTTATTATTTTTAGAGTTATTTTTAGTTTGTTTATTATTTAGTTAGTTATATTAGTTTTAAATTTACTCAGGCTTTTTAGATTATTATTATTATTTTATTATTATTATTATTTGTTTATTAGTTATTAGTTAGTTATATTAGTTAGTTTATTATTATTATTTATTAGTTTTTATTATTAGTTATTAGTTATTATTATTAATTTTAGTTATTATTAGTTATTATTATTATTTTTATTAATTAGTTTTTAATTTTATTATTTATTATTAGTTTTTATAGTTATTATTAGTTTAATAGGTTTTAGGTTTAGTTTCTTTATTATTACTAGTTATTATTAGTTATTAGTTATTAGTTATTATTTTTTTAGTTTATGTTTATTTAGTTTATTAGTTTTAGTTAGGTTTATTATTTATTTAGTTAGTTAGTTTAATTAGTTTAGTTATTATTAGTTTAGTTTACTATTAGTTATATAGTTTATTTTATAAGTTATTAGCTTTTATTAGGTTTTAGTTATTTCTTTGTTATTTATTTATTTAGTTATTTATTTATTTAATTATTATTAGTAATTTTTATTATTAGTTATTAGTTTAGTTTTAGTTAGATTTCATTAGTTTTTATTAGTTGTTTATTATTAGGTTTTAGTTATTAGTTATTAGTCATTAGTTAGTTTTAGTTAGTTTATTAGTTAGTTTTTTTTAGTTATTAGTTTATTATTTTAGTTATTAGTTTATTAGTTTTTTAGTTATTAGTTAGTTTAGTTTATAAGGTTTTATTATTTTTATTAGTTATTTAGGTTTTAGTTTAGTTTTTAGTTTAATTAGATTTTATTTTGTTTAGTTATTATTTATTTTATTATTCATTTATTAGTTTTATTATTATTATTATTAGTTAATTTTAGTTTTTTAGTTATTATTACTTTTAGTTTTATTAGTTTTCCAGTTTTTATTATTGGTTATTAGTTTAGTTAGTTATTAGATTTTATTAGGTTATTTGTTTTTATTGTTTATTAGTTTTATTAGTTAGTTAGTTATTAATTTTATTAGTTTAGTTTTATTAGTTAGTTTAGTTATTTAGTTTATTATTATTAATTATTTAGTTTTATTATTAGTTATTAGTTTATTTTTAGTTATTA
Source organism: Cymbidium sinense (assembly GCA_021442155.1). Classification (NCBI taxonomy): domain Eukaryota; kingdom Viridiplantae; phylum Streptophyta; class Magnoliopsida; order Asparagales; family Orchidaceae; genus Cymbidium; species Cymbidium sinense. Next base: position 177,831 of record JAKCPB010000572.1, read on the forward strand.
TTTAGTTTAGTTTAGTTTTATTAGTTAGTTATTAGTTAGTTATTAGTTTACTATTTGGTTATTAGTTATTATTATTACTATTAGTTTAGTTATTATTTTATGTATTTATTATTAGTTTAGTTACTATTAGTTAGTTATTTAATTATTATTACTTTATTTTTATTAGTTATTAGTTTATTATTTATTAGTTATTTAGTTTATTAGTTTAGTTTTAATATTATTTTATATTATTAGTTATTATTTATTATTATTATTATTATTATATTATTATTATTATTATTATTATTATTATTAGTTATTTATTATTGGTTATAGTTATTTAGTTTTAGTTTATTAGTTTTTTAGTTTTAGTTATTAATTATTATTAGTTTATTTATTAGTTATTATTAATAGTTAGTTTTTAGTTTATTAGTTAGTTTTTTAGTTTTAGTTATTATTAGTTAGTTTTATTAATTATTAGTTTAGTTATTTTATTAGTTATTTTATTATTAATTTTAGTTAGTTTTTATTATTAGTTATTATTATTAGTTTACTTAGTTTTAGTTATTAGGTTTATTAATTTAATTAATTAGTTATTTAGTTATTATTATTATTATTAGTTATTAGGTTAATTAGTTTTAGTTTAGTTTATTAGTTTATTAGTTATTTACTTATTAATTTATTATTTGTTTTATCTAATTATTAGTTTTAGTTTTAGTTAGTTTTATTAGTTTTATTTAGTTATTAGTTTAGGTTTTATTAGCTAATTTTCAATTTATTAGTTTATTATTATTACTTTTACTTTTATTAGTTAGTTAGTTTTTATTATTAGTTTATTACTTTTAATTTTATTATTATTAGTTAGTTTAGTTAAGTAGTTATTAGTTTAGTTTATTATTATTATTATTAGTTAGTTTTTAAGTTTTATTAGTTTATTAGTTAGCTAGTTTTAGTTTTTAGTTTAATTTTTAGTTTAGTTATTAGTTATTTGTTAGTTATTATTAGTTATTATTAGTTTAATTTAGTTATTTATTAGGTTATTATTATTAGTTTATTAGTTTAGTTAGTTATTTTAATTTTATTAGTTATTCATTTAGTTATTAGTTTTTTTAGTTTATTAGTTAGTTATTAATTTAGGTTTAATTATTAGTTTATCAATTTTATTAATTTTATTAGTTAGTTAGTTTATTAGTTTTAGTTTAGCTATTAGTTTATTATTTTATTTAGTAGTTTAGTTTTATTAGTTATTAGTTATTTAGTTATTATTATTATTATTATTATTATTATTATTATTATTTATTATTATTAGTTATTAGTTAGTTATTATTAGTTAGTTATTATTAGTTTATTTAGTTTAATTATTTGTTAGTTAGTTTATTATTATTAATTTTAGGTTTAGTTATTAGTTTAGTTAGTTTTTAGGTTTATTAGTTTTTTTAGCTAGTTTCTTAGTTTATTATTTATTAATTTATTTTTAGGTTTTTAGTTATTAGTTATTTTAATTAGTTATTAATTTATTAGTTTTATTATTATTGGTTTAGTTATTAGTTTAGTTATTATTAGTTAGTTAATTATTAGTTAGTTAGGTTATTTATTCGTTAATTAGTTTGTTATTAGTTATAAGTTATTATAATTAATTAATTATTTATTATTAGTTATTATATAATTTTAATTAGTTTTATTAGTTTATTAATTAGTTAGTTATTAGGTCTAGTTTTATTAGTTTATTAATTTAGCTATTTAGTTATTTAGTTTTATTAGTTAGTTATTAGTTTTAGTTATTAGTATTATATTATATTTACATTTAAGCTCGTTTAGTTATTTATTATTAGTATTATTTAGTTATTAGTTTATTATTATTAGTTTATTAGTTTTATTAGTTTTTAGTTTAGTTAGGTTATTAGTTAGTTTAATTATTAGTTATTATTTTAGTTAGTTATTAAATTTATTATTATTAGTTAGGTTATTATTATATGTTTTATTAGTTACATTTAGTTATTAGTTACTAGTTTTAGTTTTAGTTATTAGGTTTAGTTATTAGTTTAGTTTTTATTAGTTATTAGTTTCATTTTATTATTAGTTTTTTAGTTAGTTAGTTAGTTAATTTAGTTATTAGGTTTAGTTTTATTTACTAGTTAATTTTTAGTTTTTTATTAGTTTTTTAATTATTAGTTATTAGTTATTAGTTATTAGTCCCTTTATTATTTTATTATTAGTTATTTGTTAGGTTATCATTAGTTTAGTTTTAGTTTAGTTTTTTTTGGTTTTATTAGTTAGTTTTATATTTATTTGTTTAGTTATTTAGTTTATTATTATTAGTTTTAGTTTTAATTATTATTAGTTATTAGTTATTACTTATTACTTATTATTATTTTATTAGTTTATTAGGTTTATTAGGTTTAGGTTTTAGTTAGTTATTAGTTTTAATTATTATTTAGTTATTAGTTAATAGTAATTAGTTTAGTTATTAGTTATTATTATTAGTTAGTTTTTATTAGTTTTTAGTTATTTGATTTGGTTATTAGTTTATTTATCTTTAGTTATTAGCTTTTATTTATTATTAGTTAGTTATTATTATTATTATTATTAGTTAGTTTGTTTAGTTATTTATTTAGTTATTATTAGTTAGTTATTATTATTTATTTATTATTAGTTATTAGTTTAGTTTTTATTAATTAGTTTTTAGTTAGTTATTATGAAAGTGGAATATCCAATCGAAAAGTAACCTGGGTAGTGTCTAAATGGGGTCACAAAGGACTTGATCCAAATAGAGTTCCCATAGGGGATAGTGCCGCTAAGAGCTTAATCCAATACCCTAGAGAATATGACATGGATAATCATAAATTCAATAAGTATTCGGTGTCCAACTCAAGGAGAATGCTCGGGGACTCATATCTGGCAAGAGTGGTGTACTCACTAGGTGAGTCGCTATCAGCATAGTGAACATCAACCAACCTAAGGTACCTGTCAGTTTGCAACAATCAACCTAGGAAGAAAGCTCAGGAACTCACATCCTCTTATAGCGAAATTGACTGCTGGGATAGTCTGTCTTCGGCTCGACTGGCGCTATCCGACCTAGGGTGACTACTGAGCAAATGTCACTGGGAGACTTATCAAGTCAAACATAGTCAAGAAGAAAGGAGCCTTTGGGGGACTTATCCTAAACCTCAAATATACTCAACTTAGTTAGTGCATGATGGCTAGTTCAAGAAGAAAGCATAGGGGCCACATCTTCTTAAACAAAGTCAAAATGAGGTAGCTTACTAGCTGGGCAGTGAAGACTACCAAATTAACAAGGCACTCGTTGGTTTGCAATGGTCAAGTTAAGAAGAAAACTCGGGGACTCACATCTTCCAACCAATGACTATTGGGGTCACATACTATGGCACACATACATGCCTTGAAATGGCCACATGGGAATCATGCCTCCACTTGTTTTGAGCACATGGGGAGTTCACCATTCCACTCCTCTAGCTAAATCAAATTCAATGACTCATCTAACAACCTAACAAACCCACTAAATCAAGGCAATTGATCAAAAATGGTGTTGTGTTCCATATCCGATACAAAGGGGAGATATACTCCCCCTAATTCAATTCAAACTACACATTCCTCAATTCGATTGAACCTAGGAAAGTCAGAGAAGCAATTCCTCAGCCTCCCCAAGCTTCCTAGAGTGAAATCAAACTTCATCTTCTCAATTTTCATAGAGTGAAAATAGGGGAGCTCCACCAAAAACCGAATTCACTCCACACTCAAAACCAGTGCAATTCCCTTTGCGCACTCCCTCAGGGACCCCAATCAAACTCACCCAATCTCTTTCCTAAGTTTCTAACGCAAAGGAGGATCCATCTTGATCAAGACCGAGCTCAAGGCAAAGGGGAGTTGGTCCATAAAAGCATCCACTCAATTTCAAGAACTCAAACCTTCAGCAAAGTTTTGTCTCAACCATTTAAGCTTCCAAGGGAATCGTTGCGTGATCACCGCAGGTTAGCCATTTTTTGAGCTTAATCTAGCTATGTTTTGGAGCTTTGTGAAGTGAATGTTAATCCCATATAATTTTAGCCATTTGATGTGATCTAGGTTGAATGTTGATGGTGTGAGTTGAGTTTCATTCCAATCCAAACTCAATTGAGCTAGGATCATGGCCGCAAAGATGGATGGATCTCCTTGCTCATGAGAGTGGGGATGAATCGTCCCATCGCATTTTGGATGGTTGGATGAGATTAAAATGTGTAATATCCATATTTTTTTCCCTCAAATTCACGGCTTTAATCTCAGCCGCCTGATCCTTTATTGGATGGTCGAGGAAAAGTGCGTTGCCACTACGCGGCACTATGATCTGATTAAATACCCAATCCCGCTGCAAGCGGTAAACGCTCAGCACACGGCAACACGGATTAATAATATAATTAGGATTAAATAATTTCCAATTAATTACCAAATCTTCTAAAATTCATTTCTAACAGTAGAAAATTTAAAAAATTAAATAAATTGCATATGAAAGATAATTGAACATAGAATATTTTAAAATTGATTTTAATTAATTTTGAATGGTTCTTTTCTCTGAATTTGGGTTTTATTGGGGATGTTAATTTTCTAATTACCATTTAATTACTCCATTGATTAATCCCAAACTTTTTGTGCATTATTAGTAGGATGACTCCTGCCTTCGCTAATTTTCTTGGGATTTATTGGTGGCTTAATTAGGGGAATTTCTAGTCTAATTACTCCCTTAATGTAATTAAGCTGGCATAGTTAGTGGTTTAACCCTTGAGTTAATTAAGTTTTAATTAAGTGAATGTGTGGTTTAGGAATAATTTTGGGGTACTTTCCTTGAGATATTCCCTAAACCCCTTTTCTTTTAATTCATCCTTAAGGGTTAATTCACTAATTAGCCACTTAATTAATTTCATAAATTCTAAAACCTTTAAAACTTAATTAATCTATCTTGGATAGATGCTTAGGTGTTTAAGAGCCAAAGTACATTAAGAAAATAAAAATCCAACTCACATGTGTGAGAGGGGTTATGAAATTACTTAAGTTAAACCCCTCAGTTTTATTAATCACTAATCATGAGCCAAATTACATTAGGCATTTTCTTCATAGGAGCATTGCAAATTTAAATTCCTTGTGAGGTTTTATGTCTTCTCATTGGCTCATGATTATGTGGTTAAATATGCTAAGGTGGTATAGGTAAGGTGTAATTAATACACTTAATTTATACCTTAACCTAATCAAAATATAAAATGGATCTAATCATCTAAAAATAGAACTTAAACATCATACACATGTGGGAATGGGTTAAGAACAGCAACTCACATTTTCAAATTAAATCAAAGTCAAAACAAAACTAAACCTTCTTTAAAAATAATTTTTTTTAAGATTTCTTATTTCATAAGATTATCTTTAGGAATTAATTAGGGTGAATGTGTTTACATGCTTTCATCATTTTAGTTCTTTCTCAACATGCTAAATGTGTATGTCATATGAATTTCATGCATTCATTCTTTTCAAAAATTAAAATGAAAGTGAAATGTTTCTTTTCTGTCAAATTGCATGTTTTGGCTAAAATAGAAATATGAGCTATTATCACTATTAAATCCAAATTATTTTCGAAATATATGAACTAATTACAAAAACTGAAAGTGTGTTACTTTTATTTTATTTATAAGCTTGCATGTGAGTAAAATATAAGGATGTGCTTAATGTAGTTTTCCTTCTCCCCTTTTAGCATGGTTTTGAATAAGATTTGAAAAAAATGTATAGTTCATGTGAAAATAACCTAGTACTTGCCTAATTCCATTTCCTATTCATTCCTATACTATTACTAAAGAAGGATATCTACACTTGTACATATAAATTGCATAAACAAAATAAACAATCAAGTACAAACTTTTGCATCTTTCTTTTCCATTTATTTTTTTGTACATATGCTTGTATTTAAGGAAAGTGGTATATTAGTCTCGATAACCCTGGGGTTGTGAGGCTTTAAGTAGCTCTAAGTAGGTCTTGTACCTTACATCCCTGGTTAACAATGATGTCGTACTCACTTATGTCTTTCATACATTCATGCTGTATGTGAAAATTGGATAAGAAACCCCTATTCAACTTAATGAAATCCATGCATAATAAGCATTCAAATTTTCTTAAGTAAGCCACTTAGCATTCATTATAAAGTGTGTTAAACATTCTCATTTATATGTATAGATATGCTTAGGGTTCATTCATATGCATATTATACATGTTGGGAAAGACTGAAAGTGATGTTTGCTTTGTGAATTTAGTTCACTTTACTTAATATTAAAATTCCTTTCTTTATAAATAGGTTTGTCTAGAGTTCATCTAAACTTAGGATTACTTAAAATACATAATAAAATATTCACTAAACAAAACTAAACATGAATCCACTTTAGAAATTACTTAAGATAGGGAAGGAAAGAGAAGTTCTCTCTCTTTTCCCTCTTTAAAACTTAGTAATTAATTATAGGATTCATTTAAACCAAACTAAAAATACAAAATAAAATCAACCAAAATCAATAAAATAACTTAGATGAAACCATCCTCAAACTTGAACACTTTCACATTTAAAAAATACAAACCCTAAAGCCATACTTAAGCATACCACACAAACCTTCTAAAGCACACACATTTAGACTAAGTCACCACTTCTAGCTTTAGGTTAGGGTAGTGCATGATTTGATGTTTGCTTTTATTTTGTGATATATGCTTTAGTTTGGATGTTAGGGTAAATGTGCATAGAATGAATGGTAGAACAATTTAGTCTAATCATTATTTTCTTTAGGGGAGTGTGCTTAAGGGACAATATAATAAAATATAATTGCTATGCATAATCTAATAGGCCGTGGACTTGGTTACCCATGTGTGGGTACTAAGTCCAATATACATGCTTAGATTTGTATGGTTTGTTTAGCTAATCTCTATTTGGTGTGTTAGTTAGATTTACTTTCCCATTTCATGTATTTTTGTAATTAAGATTTTAGATTGATTGTTATGGGAGATTAGGATGAGCATTGGTCATAAGATCTCATCTTATGCACCATTGGAGCAACCACCTTCCAACCATCCAAAAGAAGGAACCAAAGAAGAAAGAAAATAAAAAGAAGAAAGAAGAAAAGAAGAATGAAGAAATGAAACTTGAAGACCCCCATAACATTGAATTCCTTGCTTAATTGTACTTAATTCATTTGTAATCCGGTTGTAAGGGTAGAGCTCGCTACCCAATTTGTTTTGTTTGGCGGTGGTGCCTACCACAAATGGCCTCTTATTCTTTTGCATTAGCTTTATAAATTGATTGATGATTTATTTAGCTTGGACATTAAGATAACATCATTTTCCTAGTTTCATCCTTACTTGATGTATGGTCTAGATGTGGATTAGGCTCTTAGGGAAAAATAAATCTTCTACTAAATTTAAAATTCAAAATTAAAATAAATATCTCATAACCTCACCTAAAGCCTAGGCTAAAATTGTGATAAAAGAATTAGCAACCCTTAGTTGGATGAGTATTTCTTTTATAACATCATGCACAAATGCATATTATTTTCACTCTTGATTGGAGGCTTCCACCTTTGCAGAGAAACTTGGCTTGACCTTGAGAGCCATGGTGTGGAAACACACCTCCTCCTTCTCACCGATTTTGGCTAATAATCTTACTTCTCATGCATTAGGCATATGAATCTTATAAGTTTGAGTCAAATGATTGTTCAAAAATGAAAATAACATATAATATGATTTGCATTAGATTTAGGTCATTTGAAGCATGCCCTTACATGATTTAGTCTATTTAGGGAGTGAGTTTAAGGACTTAGTCTCTTTCTAAATAAATAACAGCCTAGCTATCTTGCATAAAGCATATGACTTGCCTACATGAATTTAAAATTGTAGGAGGAGTTAATTGACAGCCACCCCAGGCGATTGTAAGTCCAAGCAGTCAGGTGATTTGTCTTCTCTTGCGAAGGCAAACCAAATACCCATTATCTCCTTAGATTTAGGTCATGCTTTTGACCTCACTAAAGCTCCTTAGATTTAGGTTCTAAGATTGCTTCTCCCTTCTATGGACCATAAGCATAAATCCTCACCTCTTAGGTATTTCCATAATCTTGTGTTGTGAAATCATAAGCCCCAAAAATTCTAAAAAAGTTAACTCAAATAATAATTTAATTTCTAAAATATAATGCCCAACCATAGGATAGATTGAGATGCTTGCTAGGTTTCCTAGCATCATGAGCATTTCATACTTATCTTCATTTGGCTTCAATAATAACTCCCTCTCTTTGATCAATCCCATTTGATCTTCCAAAATAAACTAATCGATTAATAGTCCTACATATTGAAATCTTTAGAGACAATGATCATTTACCTTAATCGATAGTATTCCTAAGGTATCTCATTCCTTATGATGTAATTAACTATGGGGGCTTGTCCCTGTAGAGAACTTAATGAACCTGATTTAAAATAAATCCTACTTTTACTTTTCCATGTAAAGTAGGGGAAGAATATTTGGTACACATGTAGACCCATTGTCCTTAGGAGTCCTTGTTAAGGCGAGTCAATTGTAGGGTGGTGACTTCTATCTTTTGAGATAGTACACCTCTCTTCAATCATACCCGATTACCCACAATAATAACATTTACAGATTTACGTGGTGTCAAAAATGCATAAAAAGGATATGTATGTTTCTATCTTCATTTTATCCCACATGGTGAAGATGGAGGTATATATTATTCTTTAGAAATTCTCTTTCATAAAAATTTCACTACAAATATGCACACAATCATGAGTCCGCCTTGACCAATAAGCTCCTCACATTCCAACTTCCAAGCTTTGGGAGAGACATCAGCATCGATTAATGATTTTTCCCTTTTTTTCTTAGTCTTTGGACTAAGAAGAGAATGTTGTTTGGGGATTTGGATATCTCCTTATCTTGGGTGGTCTTTCCAGGGATTTTAAGGATTGAGTCTTGAGGTCTAATGGATGAAGTTTTGGAAGGAGAGGCAGCAACCGAGCAAGTTGTGATGTTATACATGGAGTTGAGAATAGAGGAGGCATGGGTTTCTATCATCTACTCATTCAAGGCAGGATCAGGTTCATTCAGATCTGGACAAGGAGGGGATTGGGCTGGGAGTTGGTTAGGGTCATTAAATGAGGTCAAGATATGTAGAGGAATATTCTCTAAGGTAGCTGTTCAACCACCGTGGGAAGAGTTGTTATTTCCACGGTTGTTCAGGGGGGAGATGAGGAAGGAGGAGTAGCTTCTTTAGGAGTGACAGGAGCAACTCCAGTGGGGGGTCGGGCTAGATGGGCTTGAGGCCTTCTACTTCTGCTACGCCCCCTAGCAAGAGGACGGGCTATTGGATTGAGAGGGCAGCTCGAAGGATTGTGGGAGAAGGTTGTGCATTTAAGGCAAGCACTAGGTTTCCAATCATAAAGAATGGCTAATTCATATGTCAGCGCATTCAGATTCAATGAAACAGAATAAGGGAGCAAGGAAGAGGGATGCACTTGGACACAAATTCGAGCAAAAGTAAGTCAAGATTTAGATGTTGTTAGGTTGTCAACTGCAAGAGGAATACCCACTTTTCTTGCTACCTTTGAGAATCCCTCTTCGTTCCAACAACACAATGGAAGATTGGGTAGCATTATCCACAATGGTATTTTAGAGAAGTTTTCCTTGATCAGTCTGAAATCCCAAGATCATTTCCTGAATATAAATGACCTTCAATTAAGGAAACAAGGCCCACTATCCCACAAGATCGAAGTTCTCCTGAGAACTGAAATAGAAAGAAGTCACCCTCTAGGGTAAGCAGGTCGAGATGCCATTTGAATGTCCATTTCCATTTAATAGCAGCCAAGAGAGAACCATAATATGGGCATTTTACAATAGCGTGATCGACTAATGAGAGCTCCCATTCCTTTTGACCCACAATAAGCTTAACCTCAGAGAAGATGACTTCAGACTCCAAGGAAGGGATGTAGGCTAAAGAAATAGAGTTTGAGTTTTCCTTATGAGAGCTCAGGAGAGCTTTCTAGTTACAATAGAATGGGACTGACGATTGGGGTAAAGGGTGCAAGCTAGCCATAGGCCCGGAACCTAGAGGAGGGGATAGGCGGGGGAAGGATGGGGTGGATGCAAAATCCATGAACAAAAAAGAGGAGAGTGGAGGAAAACCAGAAGAAGAGGTTAGGGCAAGCTAACTTGAGCGAGCCCCAACCAATGCCAGAGGCAAGGAAGTAACTAAAGAACAACACGAACCACTAGAAGAGGAAGCAAAACAACAAGAAGCCAAATGAAGAAGCCATTCAGCACCGACGAGGAGGAACCGAAAACCCTAAAGCCACCATGTCCTCCCCATCACTTCTTTCCAAATTTCCATGAGAACATCTGCCCGTCATTAAGAGATGAGTGTTTGTCTCAAAAAATTCAATATTTTAATGTGTTTTACTCTCAAATGATTTTTTTTTTTTAAAGTGGAACTATAAAGCTGAAAATTTCATCCAAAAAGTAGTAATAATCAAGAGGAGTGAAAATATAAAAATTTATAGCAGTGCCTTAATATGACTATAATGGCTCAATTTTGAAGTTCTAAGAAATCTCCAATCAATGTATATTAATTCTGCTTAATTATGGCTAAAGAGATCATTAAGCATAAAATTATAGATATTTTATAATTTTAATGATGCTTTTGCTAATGTTTACATGACTACAAATTTTACTTGCATCCTTAGATGAATTATAATTAAGATAATATTTTTATTTAATTTATATTTAGAATTTGTACTATGCGGGTAACATTGAACTAATGGCACCTGCAACTATCATTTTATTAAAATACAATACTTATGTATATAAGAAATGCATCTATATAAGATGTTCTTCAGCGAACTCTTTTAGCCTTCTTCATCTTAGTTTCTTCAACTAAGTTAATATAGAGAAATGTAAGTTATACTCAGCAGGTCTATCATCTCTTTTCTTTTATTTCTTATGTACCTACCTAGCAAAAATCTAAAGCAATATATATATATATGTATATATATAGAGATAATATATATATATATATATATATATATATATATATATATATATATATATATATATATATGTATATGTAATTATCTTTCTTAGATCTTATCATAATTATGTTTTTCATTGAAGGAGCTCACGAAAATTAATTTGAATATCTAAAAAGAACTATTAATTACACGAAACATATATGCAAATATGTAATATTGATGTATAATTTAAATTATTTTGTAACGTCAACTCCTTGACTAGCTCTCTCTCTCTCTCCCTCTCTCTCTCTCTCTCTCTCTCTCTCTCTCTCTCTCTCTCTCTCTCTCTCTCTCTCTCTCTCTCTCTTTATTCAAAAAAAATCATTATTATTATTTTCCTTCACACCATCTCTATATATATATATATATATATATATATATATATATATATATATATATCTTTTAGGTTTATAGAAAACATGTAGAAAAAAAAGAAAAAGAAAAAAATAGTAAAAAAGGAGAAGAAAAGATGAAGAAGAAAAGAGAAAACAGTGAAATATATTGCATCACTGCATTGCCGATAAAGAAAAATTTAATATTTGAATGTGTGAAAATTATATGCATATATATGTGCTTCTTTTTGCAGATTTGAAGGCCTCATCATGCTCATCAGGGCGTGACAAGATGAAAATCGACCGAGGTGTTTCAAAATACCGACCGCCACACTCATCAGGGCGTGACGGGTAGGCCTATAATCTGTTAGATGTGGCACCCCTAAGCCGAAATACTGCTAAAATTTTAACTAAATTTTGGACTTAAGCGAAAGGGGGGAGAATAATATTTGCATATATATTTTCTTTTATGCAGGTGATTGAAGGCTTCATTATGCTCATTAGGGCATAACAGGATTGAAATTCGGCTGAGTTGCTTCAAAACACCAACAGTCACGCTTATCAGGGCGTGGCGGGTAGGCCAAAATAGTTACAATGTAGCCCCCTATGCGGGGATAACGTAGGAATATTGCTAAAACTCTGCCAGATTTTGGATTAAATTCTGGACTTAAAAGAATCAAAATTCATCTAAAATCAAATTTAATTATATTAAATTGAAAATTCTAATAGAATAAATATAGAGGTAAATATTAAATTGAAATAAAAATAGAGGAGATTATAATGAACTTTAAAAAAAAAGGACTTTACAAGTGAGGCTTGAAGCTAACTCTAAACAAAACTAAAAAAAAGGACTTTACAAGTGAGGCTTGAAGCTAACTCTAAACACATAAGAAATTTGCAATAAATTTGAAGTTTGGTTATATATATTTATCCCTTGATGTGGAATTTAAAATAAACTCAAATTGGGTTTGCTCGCTTTTATATGAAGATTGGATAACTCTCATAAGTGCAAGAATATTATTCGATAGCTTACTCAAAAGCATAACTTGTTGGCTTACTGATAGTCATGAATGCTATATTCCAAGTCTACTTGAATTTGTATTTCAATACAAAACTAAATCATAAGAAATTTGTTAAGTGTTGTGTTTATATATAAAAAAGGGGGAAATCAAATGAAATTTATAAGAGATATATGAAGAAGTTAAATGACATGTTGGCAAGCATAGTTAAAGCTCCTTAATGCATGATTGAAAGTCATAAAGGTTCATTATATTTGCTTTAAACTAATTGGAAGATAAATTCTCAAATATGAAAAAAATTTAAACCTGCTCATAAATGAATTTGAAAGCTTGGAGAACTGAAAAATTTAACAAGTAAACTAAGTGCAAGCAATATTTTAAACTACAACCTAAATCAAAATTCCATCAGATTAGCAACACATCGTACAAGCAAACAGAAGTCGTTAATAAAGGCTTCAATTGAACTCTTGCATGCATTATAAGGCATGATTAAAATTCAAATTCAATGCCTTAAAACTATGCAAGCATTCTTAAATACATGAGCCCGTCCTATGCAATGCTTAAACTTAGTGTCTAAAGATGCTAAGCGGGTTGCTTAAATTTTGAGTGCAAGTAAAAATACAATATTTTGAGTGCAAATATAAATCTAATTCTACTCCAAATCGCCATCAGATATGTAATTCTTGGTATAAGTACACAGAAGATGACACTAAATTAAATTCTGCATGAATGAAGGAGCTTCCTTCAACCCAAAAATTAGAAAATTCTTATTCTGATTATGATTTTCAAAATAAAAGTACTTCATTGATTAGATGAAATTATCTAAGCTAAAAAATATTTGCATGTGCTCTGACATAGATATTTAGAGTGCAAATTTAAATACCTGAAAAGGCTGCACAGGCTAAGTTGAAATTAATTGAAAATATGAATTAATCTCATGATTAAGAAATAAAATTATCTAAATTATTAAACACAAGCATGGGCCCCAACACTATGCCGAATGCTTAAATTTAGTGTTTTAGGATGCTATGTGGGTTGCTTCTCGATATGGTCTTAGGACCAGGTCCGGGTTAACAAAACCTAAAAATTTGATAATAATATTATAAGAATTTCAATTTATTAAAACATCTGAGAAGCTAATTCTATCATATAACAGTAGATATGATCCTCTATTATTAAACTAATAGAATTGATAGGATCTAGAACAATAAATTAAATGATCAAACAATATATCTACTCCAATGATGGTTGTGTTGAATGGTGATTTCAACCGGAGGGGATACTTACCATCAAAATATGCTTGTAAGCTCAAATTTAACTAATCAAATTCAAGGGTCAATATAAATATAAAATCAGATAAATTACTAAGTGTTAAATGCTTAAATGAAATTCAATCTCTAAAAACTTAAAGCTAAAATCTAATCCACCTTCCACAACTGTTTGTTAAAGGTGATATATTAAAAAAACTCTAGCTCACAAAAAAGCCAAAGTCAAATCAAATATTCTACTATGTTCACCCACAATCAATCTTAGGCTAGTAAGGATGTGGCTCGTATCCTCTGACTATATGGCTTGGCCAGTAGGCTCCACATATGATGTAGTTACGACCAGAGTCATTTGATCGGGTGGTTGATGTCAAATGACACCATTATATTACGATCATGACTATAGCCCGTATGCTCCCAATGGCTCTGCCCTTTGAGTTTTAAATCATAGGGTATACCTGATAGGGAAAAAATCCCTCTATTAGCTAAGATGGACTTAAACTTGTCTTTTTAAACAAACACCACCCCTAGGTCTACAAGGATTTCTTGGATGACATAACCCATGTGTTGCTGATAAAGATCATTTGGTCAGGTTGGGTCGACTACCTCCTCTAACTACGTACACTAGGGACCGCAACAGCCCGGGATGATGGAACCATGGCATCTAGATTGGGCACGTCATCATTCCCTCAACCATTCGCTTTAAGCTAATAATGATGAATTTCATAAATCCTAAGTTCTAAAACTCAGCATGCTGCTATTATACTCTACGCATTAAGCGATTTAATGACTAGCCTTAATCGAAAGTCCTTTCTCACTTATTGGGATGTAATTAACTATAGGTGCTTGCGCTTATAGGAAACCTGGAACTAGATCTAAAGTCCTCGCAAAATGAGGGTGAAATCTATAGGCAGTGTCTTATCTACTATTCCATCTGCCTTCTAAAAATTACACTGACATCTTAAATCAAACTCTCTTCATATTGCGAGAGGTCGGTGGCGAATTTTTGGTGCCCATAATTTTAAAAAATGATTAGTTTGTTTTTATTGATTTTTCATGGGATGTACAACTTATACTCAAATATGTAAAATTGATGTACAACTTAAATTAATTTGAATGTCTAAAAAGAACAAGTAATTACATGAAACATATATGCAAATATGTAATATTGATGTACAACTTAAATTATTTTGTAACAGCGTCAACTCCTTAAAATATATGCAAATATGTAATATTGATGTCTAAAAAATGAATATATATATATATATATATAGAGAGAGAGAGAGAGAGAGGAAATATGCTTAAATAAATTTTAACTCTCTGAACTTTGGCCACGGGTTATCTGTAAATGGACGGCTTGTAAAAAGGATTATAGGTCAGAATGAGGAAGACTGTTTAGCCTCAAATTGACAAATTTAATATAAAAAATCACTTTTGTCAAGATCGTACTTAAACCAAACCATTAATCTTCCAACGATAAAATTAAAATGATAAATAAATAAATTTCTCCCAAAAATAAAAAAAGTAAATTATTTTAAGCCGACACTGTTTTCAAGCTTTCTCCTTAAAATCTTCTTTATTAAACAAAGAAGGATTTGCATTGTTTGATTTAACTTCCTAAACATTTCAAGATATTATAGGAAAACTTATGATGTTAGGGTTCTTAATATTCACATTAGCATCAAAAGACAACAAAATGTTTTTAGAGACCTTTATATATGAAAAAATAAAGCAAAAATCTTTATTGTTATAAGAAAGTATTTATCACAATTCATAAAATAAGATGATATAGTCCAATAATGTTATAAGCAAGGCTTCAACAGCCATGATTTACTTATTTGGAGAATAATTTTATAGATATACATAAATAAAACCATATGTGAGTTTATTTTATAGCATTTCTCTTTATTTATTGCTTATTTGTAAATAATATGTATTGAAAAGTTGATAATTTTGTTTTTAAGTATTTATTATCAAAGAAAAATCATTCAAAATTAACTATGATTTTTATCACTTCTAATCACATAATAGTTCTTATAAATTTCTAAATTTATTTTTTTAAATTTAATTTTAACTTCAAGTAGCTAAGCCTTTGGACTATTTAAGTTCAAGTTTGTTTGATCTGATATCAATAATATTTAGAGTTAAGTTTAATATATATATATATATATATATATATATATATAGGATACATCACAATCAAATACCTTCTGTCCTCTTTGTCAAGTATAAAAATAAGATTTTCAATAAAGTTTAAATTACTCTCAAAATATTTAACATAAATTATACCTTTTATTTTATTGGATTCCTCTCTAATTATTGAATAAGAAGAGAAGCTATTTATAGTTTTGGGTTCTTGTGTGATTTATTGTGACTTTTTGAAGCTCGAATTAATTATTTCATTTTATTTTTGAATTTTTCATATATATATTTTGAGAGTAATTTAAACTTTATTGAAAATCTTATTTTTATACTTGACAAAGAGGACAGAAGGTATTTGATTGTGATGTATTATTTTTCCTTGTATTATAATGTAATATTTTAGGTTGGTTGTTATGATTTATTTTTTTCATAGACCAAATGTTAGGATGTTATTTATTAGAACGTTTTTTTTTTTTTTTGAAAAGGTTATACTTAAAGGGGCACTATAATAATTTTAAAATTGACAATCTTATTCGTAGGACCTTATTTGATTAATTCCCTAAACATGGTTGATTAGTATAAGTAAGCTTGGCATCTACTTGTGCTAAGTCTAAATATATGTTATATAACTACTTCTATGTATGTTTCTACCACTGACCTCCATTTTATAAAATTTAATTTGGTTTAATTTTAAATTTTCAAATGTCATTGACACTAGAACTAGGTTAGGACATGGGATTTATGATGAGCAGTGGCTAAAAAGTAAAGACTTGGGAGGCCCTGTGATGCTTGAAATGCCAATACCATGGCATAGAAGAAACATTGATGTTCAATGTATAAGAGCAAAGTTCGACTATCCTTTTTTTTTTATCTGGGGTGTATAATGGAACTTGATCACATTAGGCTATCATATATTAATTTAATTATTTGGTACAATGCATACTTTATATTGTTCACTAGAATTACATGCTTTTACAAGCTTTCTTTCTATGATGATGTTTAATGTATATAGCCTAGATTATCATTAGGCTCTCAAAAAAAACTTTCTACCTAATTAAAATTAATAAACTCATAAGTTAAATTAAAATAACTCATAAGTAATCACATTTGAAACCCTTGGGATTAATGAAGTAGAATGACAAGAAATCCCTAAATTTGCATAATCAAAATGCTTATTATTCTATTTCTTTGTAAAGGCCCTTCACTAATTACTCAAAGCATCTGCCTAGTGAGGATGGCCACCTTTTCTTAGGAAAGATTACCTTCTAATTTGATTTTGCCTATAATCATTTCTAATATATATATATATATATAGGCATAAGTTCATACCCAAATCTCTAAAATAAACTTGGTGTCTAATAAAATATGAGAAATTATAAAATTGATGTATTAATTAAGAACATTTCATACCAGACAAGATCTTGGATTAAGGAGTGAGTTTATGTTTCTGGATTCCTTTCTAGATTAATAACAACTCAACTATCTTGCATCTTATAAGATTGGTCATATAGTTTTAAAGTGTAGGTGGTGTTAGTTGGCAATCCATCAAAGCATATTATAAGTCTAGAAGAGTCGATATAGGTTCATATTCCCTTGTGAAAATAAATTTAATTTTTTTTTCATTAGACTAAGTCGAGCTTCTAGTTTTTCCTAGAAGCACCTTTAATTTTAAGATATGAGGCGACTTATTTTTTCTTGTTAAGGGTTTAAGTCCTTATCTTCAAGCCTCTCCATAGTCTAATGTTATTGGAATATAAGTCTTAAATTTCTAATAAAATATTAACTCAAACTAAAAGAAATCTCTACTTTAAAATATAAAGCTCAATCATAGAATATATTGAAGTGCTTATTAGGCTTTTTAGTATCTAAGTGCTTCCTACTTATCTTCCTCTGAAATTTGATAATAATTATTCCTAATTGAGCCATCCCACTTGACTTCCAAGTTAAATAAACTTGACTTAAACTTTGAAATTAATAGATATAATAGATAACTACATTAATCAAGAATTTTCTTGAAGATCACATTATTTATAATGTAATTAAATGAAGGACTTGCTCATATAGGGAATGCGCAACCTTGTTTACTTTCATCCATGTAGGACAGGGAAAAAATCTCTGGTATATGTAGACCCATCATCATTTGAAATCCTTATTATGCCATTGAATCTTTTTAGGTGATATTTCAACCTTTTGAAGTGGTATATCACTTTTTAATGTTATATTAAATTACTCAAATAAGAACCTCAAAAGTAATTTTTTTAGACGAGAGGCTTCAATTGCAATCAATTGATTAAGAAATATAAAACAACCCTTTGGAAAGATTTTAAATTCATTATTGAACCCTAGGATTGTAATATTAAAATTTTGTAATGTAGAATAATCCCATCATATTTAATTTGTTATTTATTTATTTTTCACTTTTTGAAAATTGCAAGTATTTATCATAATTCAAACAATTAGAATATGATGTCCATAGTTACAAATTTTTTATGACCATTTGACGTATGAAAATACATCTAATTTTTTGTGCTTATAATTGAAGCAGATGCATAAATGAGACAAGCCTAATTTACCAAGATTATGAAATTTTGGAATCATTAAAATGCTAAGTTGTCTAAATAACATTCAAGGATTAAGTGAGATCGATCAACATAAATACATTGTTACTATCCATTTAAAACTTTTTTAGCTAATATTTTTTAGTTATTAATCTTGTACATTAAGATAATTCTCACAAATGCATTTTCACATTTTTGCTGATAATGAAAACTTCATTCCAAATTTTCTCATTATGAACATTATAGGTAATTTACCAAATTTCAAAGTGCATTGACTCAAATTAATTCTTTGCACATAGGAAGGCAAGCAAACATTGAATATATATATATATATATATATATTCTTTCTCTCTCTCTCTCACTTTCTGTATCAGAGATGTCGTAGCCCTTTTGAGTGCTATGTTTTTAACCAACACCACCATTATCTTCCAAAAAAGGAAACTATCTATTTCTGGACTAAACAACTATCAAAAAAAGGTAAAAAAGCCAAAACCGACATAATTAAGCTCTGTGGGTCGAGTAATTAAAAGTCCTCATCATATTCAGAGATCATTCAAATAGCACTCCGATTCTCCAGAAATTACTGTGATGACAATGTATATAATTTATAATATAATGAATGCATTTCTTCACTTCTTTCAAATTTTCTCGTTATCAAGACTGCTATGGGGAGAGGGAAGATAGAGATAAAGAGGATTGAGAACACTGCCAATAGGCAAGTGACCTTCTCCATTAGGAGAGGAGGGCTTCTGAAAAAGGCTAATGAGCTCGCTATTCTCACTGATGCACATATCGGCCTCATTATTTTCTCTGCTAGTGGAAAGCTCTATCAATACAACAACCCAAGCATGAGGTTTGTGATCATCTATATTATATCTACTTCTCGAGATATAGGACAAGATTTTTATATTTATTTTGTTATGTTTGAATTGTGGTTTATATAATTTTAATTTATTTTGTTATGAAATTTTTGATCAAAGATGTTAGCAAATTCCACAAGCTCTTGTGATTTTTAACACAAAGGAACATGTTTTTAACTTTTAATATCAAATTTATTCAGTCCTCTCCCTTTCTCTCTCTCTCTTTATTTTATTTTAATGACTCCGGATTGTAGTTCTCTTTGTTGATTAGGATTATGTTAGTTTTGATTTTTTTTCAAATATTGCTTTCTATTTAATTAGAAGAATGATTATGCCATTAGTCTAAGAATCATGTAAATAAATAAATTTTAGTGCACCAAAAAAAAGAGTGCAATATTAGAATTTTTGCTTTTAAACAATAGATCATTATGGAAATCTACTAAAATATTTTCTTTTCATTTTTTGGTTAGTCTAAAACATTAATTTCTTTTCAAGTTATTAAATAATTAAAAAGCTAAATAAGTTATCGGTTTAGTGAGGAGCAGAAAAAATTATAAACGATGAACACAGTAGCATACAGTTGATTGAAGAGTTGAATAAGTTACAGATTCGTAGGTGACTAATAAAATAGGAATAAGAATTGATAATTTGAATACATTATTTGCGGCTCTACATAGTTTCTATAATGTTTTTGACAAGATAGTAGTTAATTAGCAAATTATCTGAAATTAATAATGTTAATAATAATAATATTATTATTATTATTATTATTATTATTAACATTAATATTATGTTAATAAAAATAATAATAATAATAATAATAATAATAATAATAATAATAATAAAAGATAGTGATAATTAGCATTTGATCATTAGATAAAGTGACTAATTAGCTGGTTTAGGATAGATAACACATTTTAAAAATAGATGAGTTTATTTTCATTAATTTTTGATAAGAATTTGCATCGCAGATTCATTTAACTTCATAACTTTATATTAGATGTTAATTTGCTTACAGTGTAACATGTAGTTGTTTAATCTTTAGTTGCAATTATTATTAATTGCAGCATGGAAGAAATCATAGAAGAATATATGAAAGCTAAAAACATCGACTTTGAGGACTTTAGCAGCCACCAGGTATGACCTCCCAGTTTAAGATTTTTCTATGATCTAAGCTTAACAAACATTCTAATCTAATGAATAATATTGGGATTAGTATTTCTAGTATAAGTAATGTACTTAGTATTTATATTAATCATTGGCAAAAGAATTTTTATTGTTTAATTGAAAGAGAAAATTCTTTTGCTTATATTTTTCTTAATTTTTGCTAAATCAAACCATAGTTTCTATTAAATTTGCAGCAACTCCACTGTGAGATGATGAAAGTAAGGAATGAAACTGATATGCTTCTAGTGTCCATTAAGCAGCTTATTAGGGAAGACTTAACTGGCCTAACTATTAATGATCTCAACAAACTGGAAGAGCAACTTGAGTTCTCGGTTGCTAAGGTTCGTACACGCATGGTAATCACTTTTTTGTAATTAATTTTCAATTCTAACAAAATTCTTGCAATGAAAACTACTATATTTATTTATTTTAGTTGAAGAAAAATAAAATTTTTGTATATCTAACAGTATCTGAACTTATTCTACTAACTTAAATTAAAATATTGCTAGGAGTTTATAGTATCCAAATCCAAAATTCATCTTCTATTGACATTGGTCAACTATAATTTATGTTCACTTAGAACATTTTTTAATTCATCTCCCTTATTCACTCCTTTGAATCACCGAAAGCTAACAATTGAAATAAAATAAACAAATAAAAAAAATAATCAATTGATGACTATTTGTTGTTTTAACTTTAGCACATTTCACTATGATAATGATGATAATATTATTATAAGAGAAATTCATTCTCTCATGTAATTTCCATTTCACCTTTTTTAACCTTTCTTGTACACATTAAAACTCTAATAGTGGCACCCTCTTTAAGTAATAAAAATTTAGGTCTACCTTTGTATTGTCTCTACATAAGTCATTTCTTTATGGAATATTTATTAAGCTTCACAAGAAATTTATCTCTTTCTCCTAATGTATGTATGTCTTGCACCTTTTTGTTATCAAATGATATATATGCAACTAGCTAAACATATTTGTGCTTAAATTCAATAAAAATTAATGAAGCCTAATTAATATTCTAGTATTGGGATCCATTATCAATCATCATCATATATATCAAAATGTAATCATATAAGAATAATGTTAACTCAAATGTTACCCTAGTTATATTTTTCATTGTAGGAACTCACTAAATTAATCTAAATTTATCCAAAAAAAATATTTACATGCAACATATATACAAATATATAATGTTGACATACATTTTAAACTATTTTTAATAGCATCAACTCCTCCATCAATCTTGAGAACCTCCACCGACAAGTAAAAAAAAATTCTCTTATATAATGGATCAACTTCATTAATCTATCGATCAAAATCCTAACCTATTACATGCATGTCTTGTCAAATAGGAGCACAAATTAGAAGATCATAATAACTATTTATATAGAGCTATAAGCTCATAAAAAGTCAACATACTTGTGAATTTGATCCATCAATTTTTTTAATGAATTTATTAAGCTTATTATACTACTTTGATTTTTTTTTAAGATAATGTTTGAGCAACAGAAGGTGATGGAGCAACAGTTGATGATAGAGGATCACAAGTTAAGGGAGATGGGTCTTCTTGAGCCCATTGGTCAATATCTCGATGATTCTAGAAGCTTGCTTCAGTTGGGCACACAAATCCATCAATTTCATTTGCAACTTGCCCATCTTAATCTACAAGATACTGAACTCCATGGCCTAGGACTCCATCTCTGGTAAATATTCACTCAATTTTACTTAATGACTTGTTTTTAAAGACTTGTTTTCTAAGGTGCATAAATATTGATAAATAAAATGTATATGTTGTCTTATTACTTTTACATGTGAAAACTAGCCGATCTTTGTTGGAATTGAATATTCTAAGACATACACAAATATTAGTGAAATAGAGATCCAAGAAATATCTATGAGACCTTTCACATAAATATTTTTAGTAATAATAATTCCTCATAGAATTTCTATAAGGAACTCCTCAATGGTTTTTTATCCAAATTTTTATATGATATACTAGCTAGCTATTTAGTTTTTGCTAATAGTTGTCAAAGAATTAGCAATTTTGACGATTCAATTTTTATAAATTTTTTCTTAGAATTATTTATGTCATAATTGCATATAATCCAAGTGAAATTTTTTTTATTTGTACATTCGGACATACGTTCTTAAATGTTATTTCATTTCTTTTTATGTTGTAGAGTCACAACTTGAAGGAAGAAGACATGGAAGCTCCTTAGAAGCAACCCATGGGAGCAACAAAGATCCTTATGTGTGTGTGTATCCAATACTTAGATATTATATAAGATATAATGATATAAGAAATTTCTATTATTAATGGTGTGTGACTGAAATGATATTTTTAAGTGTTACAAAAGTATATTATGTGCTAAAAGATTGATGATTGCATTACTTCTACTTGATTGAGATTAATCATTCATAACCAGTTCGAGCAGGAACCAAATAAATATTATTAATATTTTATCCATCAAAAATTCAACATGGAATCAACACATAATATGATAAGATTATGCAATATTTATGATTTGTGTTGTGCTGAGGTGTTGTAATATTTTATTTGTGCAATATATATATATATATATATAGTATTAAATTATTTGAGAAATTTACATCCTATTTCTATCCTTTTTTCTTTTAAAAGGGTTATATTCATGTGTTTTGTTTATCATACACCATCGCATGTTTTAGAATTATTAATATATTATTTACTCATCAATTTATTAGAATGTTCATATGCTAAAAAGTGGAGAATAATTATAATTTATTAATTAGTTTATTACAAAATTAAGCTTTAAAATTTATTATCTTAGATAATTTTAAGTAAATATTTGAGCTCTAATATATTTGAAGTTAAGCTTCTTAAAATAATTTTAAATTAGAGTCTTAATGCTTGCAAACCCTGCATAAAAAGATAGAACCCCTTAAAGTTATTATCATAGAGGGGATTGAACCTCAGTTGTCTTTTTCCAAGGCGTTTATTGGCATTATGTGATTTGGGAAGAAACTGCAATCCTCTTCTCCATATAAATCCCTCAACTCTTAAATTTAATTTCAATAAGAGTCATTTGTATTGATGTGAATGCCTTTCAACATTATTCCCCTAATTAGCATCATTGTTATCCTTCTAATGAGGCTCATGCCTTGTTAACAACCCTCATATTGTGACACCACCTGTACTTTTGTCATGCAGTATAGGTCTAAAAAATCTAGGAATTAATTTTCTTCTAACCACTTGTTTTACCCTAACACATCGAAACTAACCCCTAAAATGTTTCTCCCTTATCACATATTCAACCATTATGTCTTGTCATAAATGATCATTCTTTGGTTTATCCTCAATTGCAACCTTTAGTTCTTCATCATAAGGTTATATATGTCATATCTCCTTCACATTGTACTCCTACAATCAAAAACTAATCATTTATATCAACTTTCCACATTTCAGTATTCGCTTTATGAAACATAGCATTTTTTACTCGGTTTCTTTTTTTTCCTCTTAAGATCAATTCAACCATAGCCTCTCATTCTAGACTATTCATGGCTCGAGTTCTAGATTTGATGGACATTTTTTATAGCTCTGAGAAGAAAATCTTGTTGGATCTGAAAATTCTTGACTACATTTTAAAAAATGTAATATTATCAAATCCCTTCATTTTGTATCAATTATCATGTTTATGATAGTTTATTCGATGAATGCTTTCAACTTAACCCCCTTTTGAATAACTTAGTTAAAGATCTACATGAAAAATCCAAATTACTACCTTTCTAATATTGACTTCCCATAGGGGGAGTCAGGTCAGCTTTCATTCCACCATTGAGTCAATTCAATCATGGAGTTTGACCAACATTCCAGATTTTTCTTGAGTTGCTTTGGCTAGAAGTCTATTAGGTTTTTCTGAGACTGATACACCTAGGTTCAAATGATAATCTCAACACTATAAATGAAAAACACAAAAACCTAATAGCATTCCCAATAATCTTAGTGGGCACTTACTAGTATTTGTCTCAAAAAACATTATATCACACCGTTCAAATGCCCTTCTATTCATACCCTTCTCCATTCCCTTGGGAGGGTTAATTTAAGAATTCATTTAGAAAGCATCTTAGCTCTTAACCTAGCCATCATTTACTCTAGTCCACTTAATTTATTAATTTTCCCTTCCATTCTAATCATAAGGAAAAATAAAGAAAAAAAAATGTGATGCATCAATATTTATGAAAAGGCCTTAATATGCTCTTTGCCACTCCATCATAGTCAAAGCATTTACTTCAACAACAAAGACAAATCATGACCTCTAAACCATTATTTAGTCAGCCCGAGTGATCTTTTCACACATTATTTTCTTTAAATTTATTTGTCATGCACTTATGCTCATGTTTTTTCCTCTAATGACCACCCCTTTAATAAGGTTGAAACAAACTAAACCATCAACATCCCTGACTCCATGTTACCAAAGCCATCATCACATGATAGATTCACTCTCATATGCATATGATTCAACTGAGTTATCAATAAGGTGACCATAAAGTGAGTCAAAGTCAAAAAGGGCTAAGAGAGGAGGAGGAAGAAATTCTTTTATATGTTTAAGAGTCTTTTTTTCTCATCTTTAAAGTTTTATTGTAATTCATTTATAAAAGTGTGAGCTCCAAAAATTTGCCACAGACCTCTCAAAAATTTCTAAATTGATTATTGAATTGAAATTGAAGATAGTATGATTTGAATGTGTCAGTGTAATTTTCAGAAGGCGGATGGAATAGTAGATAAGACACTACCCAGAGATTTTGTCCTCGTTTGGTGAGGACTTTAGATCTGGTTCTAGGTTTCCTATAGGCGTAAGCCCCAATAGTTAATTACCCCTCCCAGTAAGTGAGAGAGAACTTTTAATTAAGGCTAGTCATTAGATCACAAAATGCGTAGCGTGTAGTAGCAGCATGTAGAGTTTTTAGAATTTAAGATATGAAATTCATCATTTTAGCTTAAACCGGATGGCTGGGGGAATGATGATGTGCCCAATCTAGATCTCATGGTTCCGTCATCCCGGGCAGTCACGGTCCCTAGTCTACTTAGTCAAAAGAGGTAGTCGATCCAACCTGATAGAAGGATCCTCATCAACAACACATGAGTTACGTCATCCAATAAATTCTTGTAGACCTGGAGTGGTGTTTATCTAAGGAGAAAATCTAAAGTCCACCTTAGCTGACAGAGGGCTATTTTCCCCATCAAGTATACTCTATGATTCATAACTCAAAGGGCAGAGCCATTGGGAAGCATACGGGCTATGGTTGTGATCGTAATATAATATAGTCGGATTGGCCAAACCACCTGATCAGAGGACTCTGGTCGTAACTGCTTCATCTATGGAGCTATTGGCCAAACCACCTGATCAGAGGACTTTGGTTGTAACTACTTTATCTGTGGAGCTATTGGCCAAGGCACGCAGAGGACACGGGCCACATCCTCACTGGCGTGAGATTGATTGAGATTGAATATAGCAAAACACTTGATTTAACATTGGCTGCTTTGTGAGCTAGAGTTTTCTAATTGGTCACCCCTGAAAAATAGTAGAGGGAGGTGGATAGATTGACTTTTGATTTAAGTTTTTAATGATAGAATTCCATTTAAGCAATTTTAGATTGATATTTGATTTGATTTAAAAATTTGATTAATTTGAATGTATTTAATATCTTTAGATCCTCTCAATTCTGTTTAGCTGCAAGCAAAAGATTAGATCTACTATCACTCGATAGAATCAGTTTCTCAGATATTTCACTAATTTGAAGCTCTTATTATAAGCTTTTAGGTTTTGTTAACCTAGACCTAGTCCTAAGACTAAATCGGGAAGTAACTTAATTTGATTGGAAAATTTGATTAATTTGAATATATTTAAAAGCTTTAGATCCTATCAACTATGTTTAGCTGCTAATAGAGGATTAGATTTACTATCACCTGACAGAATCAATTTCTCAGATATTTCACTGATTTGAACTCTTATTATAGGTTTTTAGGTTTTGTTGACCCGGACCCAGTCCTAAGACTAAACCGAGAAGCAACTCATGCAGCATCCTCAGACACTTGAATTTAGGCATTCAACATATTATCAGGGCCCATGCGGGTGTATATTAATTTTAGGTAATTTTTTGTAGGTTTTTAGGTTTTGTTAACCTGGACCCAGTCCTAAGACTAAATCAGAAAGCAACCTACGCAGCATCCTCAAACACTTGAATTTCAGCATTCAGCATAGTGTCGGGCCCATGCGTGTGTATTGTAATTTCATATAATTTAATGTTTGAATTATTAGATTGATTTTAGGTTTTTCATTTAATTCCAACTTTAGTCTGTGCATCCTTTTGAGACATTAAAATTTGTACTTAAAATCTCTATGTCCGAGCACATGCAGATGTTTATAGCTTAGATAATTTCATCTAATTAATGAAATCATTGATTTTGAAAATCATAATTAGGATGAAATTTCTTAATTTTTGATTAAAGGAAGCCCTATGATTTTTGTAGAATTGGATTTAGTATCACCTTCTGTCTGCTTATACAAAGAGTTATAGATCCGGTGAAGAAGGCATTGTGAATTGATCTAATATCTTATTAGATTTTTCAGATTAATATTTAATATATTCCAATTTAGCTTGAGCAATCTTTTCAGACATTAAAATTTACACTTGAAATCTCTATGTCCGAGCACATGCAGGTATTTATAGCTTAGATAATTTCACCTAATCAGTGATTCCATTGATTTAGTATCGCCTTCTGTCTGCTTGTACAAAGAGTTGCAGATCCGGTGGCGAAGAAGGCATTTTGATTTAGATTATAGTTTAACACACTACTAGCACTTAGTTTACTTATTGAGTTTTTGTAATTTTCCTAACATGATTATGCTCAATTTACATCAATTTTGATAATTTATGCCGGTTTCAGTGTTTGTTGCTTTTTCCCTACTCATGCTTATTAGTTAGCATATTAATCACCTTCACATTTGTATAAGAATTATTAAACCCATTTTGGATTCATCCTGAGGTTTTGAGTTTATTGCAAGTTTGTTATGAGTTTAGCATTAGTCCCCCCTTAATTCTAATTAAAGCTTGCTTAATTTTTAGGAATTTACAAGAAAAGGGAACTCACTTTTATCACTACAATTTAAGTCATAGAGAATTGCAATTTGAGTTTATGAGTTTAATATTAGCCTTCCCCAAATTTTACTTGCATTTTAAATGAGCGTTCCATTTTTTTAAAAAAAATTTTGCTTTAAAGGCTTCCCCTTTTTTGTTTGATGTTATTAGTTTAAAATTAGCTGCTGGTTTCTCTACTTAGTATTCTTAAGTCAGTTTATTTCACTCTCCCATTTTTCCTAAGTCAAAAGATTTAACACAATTTTGGCAGCCTCCTGGCATCATCCCTGTGTAGGGGGCTGCATCGGGGGTGTTTTGGCTTGCTCGGTATGCCCTCTTGAGCGTAGCAAGTGGTGTCTTATGACACCGCAGCCAATTTTTCATCTTGTCGCACCCTCTTGAGCACAATGAAGTCTTCAGACCTGAAAGAATACATATAGTGCAATATATATTTATTCCCCACTTCCTTTGTTTTTCGAAGTCTAGAAATTAGACATAATTTTGACAATATTTCATCTAGGGGGAGCGACATCTAACAAGTGTTTGGCTTACTCGGTATACCCTCTTGAGCATAGCAAATGATGTCTTGTGACACCATAGCTTGCTTTTCATCTTGTCGTGCCCTCTGAAGCACAATGAGGTCTTCAAATCTGCAAAGAAACACAAGCATATAATATATATCCATTCATATATCCCACATGTTCTGACTTATTTTGCGACGCGCTGCAGTGCTCGACAAAGGAACGAGGTTGGGTTGCGATTGGGAATACAAGACAAGGAATGCGACTAGAAATCGAAACAAGAATTCGCCTCTTGATGATGTTCTTCCCCCAATTTGTGGTGAAGCGAGATGGGAAAAAGGTGAGGAATGCGATGCCAGAAATCGAAAGAAGAATTCGCTTCTTGACGATGTTCTTCCGCCAATTTGTGAAAGTGGGATGGGAAAAAGGTGAGGAATCGACACTAGAAATCGAAGGAAGAATTTTCCTCTTGACGATGTTCTTCCCCCGATTTGTAGCGAAGCAAAGAGTGAAAGGGTTATGGGGAGTGCGACGCCAAAAACTGAAGGAAGAATTCACCTCTTGATGACGTTCTTCCCTCGATTACGGTGAAGCAAAAAATGGGACTAGTAAAGTGAGGCGTGCGACACCAAAAACTTAAAGAAGAATTTGCCTCTTGACAATGTTCTTTCCCAATTACGGTGAAGCAAAAATAACAAAATTTGGATGGTTTATTTTGGAAGGTTTACAGAATGAACAACGGTGGTATAGGAAAGTTGGATGTCGGTGGATCAGCCTAGAATGGGATAATATCGATGGGTCGGAATGAGTCAGGCCTTTATGGGTCGGAATAGTTTTGGGGCAAACCGAAGGGCTAGGCAAGGTCGAGGGTCAGCGGCGTGGAGGCTCACGCGCATATGGCCACGTGGAATGGGTGCGGCGGCCCGAGAGCGTCGTCACGCGGATCAATGGGCAAAGGATGGAGACCACTGGGCACCGAGGAGGGCCAAAGGGTCACCTGGTCATGCCATGATCACCTGCCCGCTGGGCGGAAAAGTGATGGTGGGTCGGCAGGATGGGCCACACAGTTTGATGGTGGATCGATGCGCTTTGTACGCCTGGATCGCATCGCATGACGGTATGGTCCCAACGGTCATGAACGACCGCAACGCTGGTTAACGTGAGAAAAGTGTCGGCCGGTGGGATGGGCTTCATCGCAGACCGGTGGGTCACAGGAGATGTGCAGAGGCGAAGGAAAAATTTACAAAAAAAAGAGGAGAATCACCTTGTGTGTAGAGAGGGAGAATACAGCAGAGAGAGAGAAATGAGTGGGAGAGAATGAGGAGGGAATCATGGAGGAATAGTGGGGGGAGTTGTTTTTTTCAGTTTTTTTTATTTCTTTTTTAGAAAACTGAAATTAAGGGGGAACGGTTGCTGCGTGAGGGGAAATTTGGAAATTTTTTTTTATAAATTTTGAATTTATTAAACAATTTAAATGTGCATTTCACACCGATAAATGCACATAGTCAATATATATATTGATTTAGGATAATTCCATTATTCTGAACGCAATGACACAATCTGTTTCTTGATCGACGCCGTTTGCTTCAAGTCGGCATCAAATTGAGTTAATTTCAACTCGAAATGCACATCACCGCTTTCGACCGCTCAATTTTTGTGCAGACTCATCCGAATTGAGTGCAAATAATCTTATTTGATAGATTTTGATATTTCAAAGCCAATGGCGTGATCAATTTTGTGAACAAAGATCGTTTGATTCTCATCGGTGCCTCCTGACCTAGATATGCGTGCATGCATGATGATGACTCGAGCACTTAATCGGTTGCTCATCAAGTCATGTAATATTTATATCCTGACTAATTTTGATGTTTTGAACATGATGAGGAAGTCCGTTCATTGATCGAAGGTCATTTGAGTTGATTTTGATGACGTCCAGTGCATTTCAGCCTTGATTTATGTGTTGTCACTTCAAATCACTTAATATTTGCATAGACTATTCTGAATTGAGCGTAGATAGTCTCATTTGATATATTTTGACATTTCAAAGCTAACGACGCAATCAATTTCATGAACTGAGTCATTTGGTCCTTGTTGTAGCTTCCTAACTTCGATATGTGTGTCGACACATTGATAGGTGGAGCGCTTAATCAATTGATCATTAGATTTTGCAATATCTATATTATAATCAATTTCAATGTTCTGAATGCGACAGTGAAGTTCGTTCATCGATTGAAGGTCATTTCAACCATTTTCAATGACATCTAGTGCATTTTGAGCCTCAATTTGCGCACTATCACCTCCGAAGTCTATCAAATTTGACTTGTGGGCTTGTCTTGACTTATGGAACATATGTGGAGGTCAACAAATGCTCCCCAAAAAATATGATTCACGCATGGAGTGAGTCACGTTTGTTGAAAACTGGTTGACCATTTGGGTTGTCCACAGAACTTGGATCATTTCGGCTTCGGTTACGATAGCTTACGAAGCTTTGATAGGATTTGTCATTTGTATGCTGCCTTATTCATGACATGCTACATAACGGGGATTGACCAAGTTGTCAGAATCGACTTGTTAGATAGATAAGAGTTCTTGCACTATCTACTGTCTACTTCAATGGCTTTGTTGAAGATCTCTTTCTTTTATGTCATTGTAGATTTGAGTTTCCTTGAACCCTAGCTTCATGCTTGGTTGGATTTGATGGAGG
Source organism: Cymbidium sinense (assembly GCA_021442155.1). Classification (NCBI taxonomy): domain Eukaryota; kingdom Viridiplantae; phylum Streptophyta; class Magnoliopsida; order Asparagales; family Orchidaceae; genus Cymbidium; species Cymbidium sinense. Next base: position 208,584 of record JAKCPB010000572.1, read on the forward strand.
AATTGGTCTGCTTATTTTGATGAAGGACTCCACTAGGGAATTAGTTTATCCATGCTTGAACGGATTTGAAATTCCTTCTATCCTAGCTTTGACTGACCTGATTTGTCCCTATTGACTTGTCAGGAAGTGTATGCACTCCATGAACCCTATGCTTGCTACTTTGATAGATTCGTTGAAGGGTACATATATAGGGTCAATGTTGAGTTATTAGTCTAACAACGTCGCTTTAACAATCAATAACCAAAATTCCTTTAGTTCGCCGTCGCTTTGTTTGAACTATGGAATTGCTTCCTTGGTCCTGTGTTTTCTGCTTTGACAGACTTGATGAGGAGATTGGATTTGATCTGTGCTTTGAGCTTGATCATATCATTTGAGAATAGATTGAAATATCACCTTGCAGGTAATATGAAGATTGATTAGAGCTGAATTGAGCGCTTCCTCAGCTTGCCTTGATCTATCGTTCAAGTAGAGAGATCTCTTAGAACCTGGTTGCTTGTAATCACTAAGCTGGATCTGGTTTGAGATTGAACAGCTATCATCATTGGACTGATAAGTAGGGGCTCTTTCACTGTGGCCTCTTCTTGCAGCTTGTTGAGTCAGGAGAACATCAACAACTCTGCCATATTTGGGCTTGTTGAGTTCAACCTTTAGAACCTACTCGAGTCTTCGACTTAAGTTGTAATGGATTGGTGTTTTTTCATCAAACTGACAAATGGGGCTCTTTCACTGTGGCCTTTTCTTGCGGCTTATTGAGTGAGGAGAGCATCAGCAACTCGGCCATTTATGGGCTTGGTGAGTCTGACCTTTAGAACCTATTCGTGTCCTAGACTTTAGGATGTAGAGATTGATGTTTCTCCAACTTAATTGATTGAAGCTTCTGAAATCGAGAGTCCTTTTGACTTGATCTCCAAAATTTGGCAAATCTAAGAGATAAATTTCTTGACATTTAGGGTTGTCCTTTCATGCGTAGAAAAATATTTTTTTTTGTTTCTGCAAGACTATGCAACTTAACAATAATAATTATGGATATATCCAAGGATTTTGGCGTACAGCTCGATGTCAATCTGAATAAGAATATATTTGAGGATCTCATCTTATGGCATGATGTCAACTCAAATAAACTTAATATAAACTAAAAAAAATGCTCCCTATCTTGCAGGGGAAATTTTGAAGCACATTTGGAAGAATTTTCAAGATGAAAATATACAAGTAAATCCATATTTGAATCGATGTACTCTAAATAATATTTTAACATACAACATTGATTTCATCTGTATATAAAAATCCAAAAATGCACCCTATATAACAGGGAAATTTTCACAGATAAGTTCTTTATATGGAGTATGTTTATTTAGGGATCTCGACATGAAGCATGATGTCAACCTGAATAGATATACTAAAAAAATGCCCCCTATCTTGCAGGGGGATTTTTATTATACCTCGAGAATGTGTTCGTCAAGTATAGTACTTTTTCAAGTATCGACCATTAATTGGCAGCATTGGTCTTCACCCTTTAGGTTAATGAGTTGGTATGCCCCTCCTTGATACACTTTTTTAATGACAAAAGGGCCTTCCTAGTTAGGCTCAAATTTTCCACCAAACTTTCAATTGGGAATAATTGGTCTTCTCAGCACCAGGACCAATTCTCCTTTTTGGAATGTTTGAGGCCGCACCGTATGGTCAAAAGCCCTGAACATCTTTGCTCGATAGACTTCCAGATTTTGATGAGCTTGTAGTCTAACTTCATCAAGCATTGAGTTCCTCCATTCTTAGACGAGCATTTTGATCATCAGTTATATTGTATTGGATGGCTACTCAAAGTGAAGGCAACTCAACTTCAAGTGAAAGAACTGCTTCAGTTTCGAATACCAATGAATAGGGAGTGGCTTTAGTCGGCATCTTGTAGGTAGTTGATACGCCCATAATGCCTCTACTAGCTTGGTATATCATTCTCTTTTATTTTTAGAAAGAATCTTCTTGAGTAGCTTGACTAATGTCTGTGAAAGCCTCTACCAATCAATTTGCTCTTGGATTGTATATTGAAGAGTATCACCAATCAATTTTGTGTCGATCAATGAATCTATAAATCTTTGCACTTTTAAAGGTTGTACTGTTATCAAAAATTATTCGACGTGGCACTCCAAATCTATAGACTACATTATGCGTGAAGAAGTTAATCACTCGGTCAGCAATAACTTCTGTAAATGGGGTAGCCTCAGCCCACTTAGAGAAATAGTCAGTCATTGTTAGGATGAAGCGAAGTTTAGCTAACGACGGTGGATCGATTGGTCCAATTACATATGTACCCCAACATTTGAATGACCAGGAAGCTATTATTGGGTGTAATGGATTTGGAGGTTAATGGATGAGATCCCCATGTCCTTGACACTCATGACACTTCTTAGCATGATTAATACAATCTCTCACCATAGATGGCTAATAATAACCCATCTTTTTGATCTTTACTACCATCTTGGGACTCAATTAATGTGCACCACAAAGTCCTTCATGAACTTCAACCATCACTTTGCTAGCTTCATCTACAGCTAAGCATTGTAGCCACATTTGTTCAAAGGATCTACGATATAAAGTGTTGTTGACGAAGTAACATTCTCTTCTCGATTTGAGCTATTGATTTATTATTTGATAATTTACCTTCTTTAAAGTAGTCAATGAAGGGTTGCCTCCAATCACGTGACTCTTCTACCGTAAAGGCTTCACACTACTTTTCTGAAGTAATGTCATTTTTAGCTCTTCTTGGTACAACTTCTTGTTGATTTTGGGGAGTTTGAGGAGCAACCTGAGTCGCATCCTGCTGGGTCAAATTTGGTAACCCCTCTACCTGCAGGGATTAATACTTTATTGGCTTTAAGAATCATCGAGTAAATATTCCGATCATGATATAATCACCATTCATACTTGCCATTTCCTTAGCTAATTTTGCCAAGCAATTGACTTTGCTATTCTTAGATTGAGAGACTCGAGTTAGTGTGATATTTGGTATCTGCTTCACAAGCTCAAGAACTCACTTTTGATAGAAATCTAACTCAAGCTTGTTAATTCTATAGATGCTAAGTACTTTATTTATAATAAGCTGAGAATCACCAAAAATGTGCAGGTTTTGAATGCCTATAAAAATAACATCTTCCAGACCTACCACTAATGCTTCATATTTAGCTTCATTATTAGTTCTTGACTCGGTCAATCCATATGATCCTCTCCTTATCCCTCCTTCTGGTGTTATGAAGATGATGACCTGCTCTTGCTCTTGAAAAATTTAGATGTTGGACTTGTTTGATCGAAAGTTGGATGGGGATCATCCTCAGCTCCTAGGTTGACTTCTTTAAGTTCATCCATAGTAGCTATTTAACCACCCTCTTTAAGTTCTTAGGTGTGGGCTTGGCTTCTACTTCTTCATCCTTTTTAAGAAGAGTTTCATGGGAATCACCTTCTTCAACACTATGAGTCTCGATCTCAGCTTCTATTATTTTATAACAAGCTCTATCTTGATGAGATTTGCAGATGAACCCAAGACCTTTAGTGATAAACTTATCACTTCATCATGATGCTTGAGGACTTCTTTGGCTCCACATCTTGTTAAATATTTGAGTCTTATGTTTAGTAGTTCCAATATGAACTCCAAGCTTATGCATCATTCTTCACAACTTCTGCAGATAGTATATTGACATTCTTGTTGACACTACCTCATCATAATTTTCATGTTGAGCAGGCTGTTCAAAATCTTGAGGCTGAGACTCTTCAGATTTATAAAATAGAGTTCCTGTTCTATCACTCTCACTCAACGGTGGCACATAAATTGTTATCAATTCTTCAATATTATGAACCTCCGGTGGACTGATTTCTTTAAAGCACTGCTGAGGGATGGGTATAATTTTGAGTGAGTCATCTGACTTTGCCAAGTGAGCTATCCTCCTTCATGCAGCCATCTGAACTTTATTTCCATAAGTAGATTCAAAATCACAATCTGAATAAGAATCACTTATTTCATACTCTACTTTTCTTGAGAGCTTATAAGTTCCCTTAGGTTTGACAGGAATATCTTCTTCTTCTTCTGTGCCACTTCCCAAATGAGGAACTGATTTTTTTGACTTAGGTACAGAATCAAGCACTTTGGGGAGCGTCGGCGTTGCCTTCTTTCCTCCTCTTTGCTTTTTCTCTTTCAATTTGTGAACTTGCTTTTTAGTTCCTGAAGTGGATTCTACCGCTTCAAGTGGCTCTGTTAGCTTAGGCTCTTTGAGGATGAAGTACTTTGCATCTTCATAGATCTTTGCTTCATTGATGGAGAATGGTTGTAGATTACCAGGAATTCTGAATTCTTCTCCTTCTTTTAGATACTTCATACATTGATGCATAGTTGATGGGACCATGCCATACTCATGCAGCCATGGCCAGCCCAAGAGAGCTCTAAATGATGTATCACCATCGATTATGTGAAACTTGGCTTCTATATATAAATCCTTGAACTTGAGCGGGAGAATAAAAGAACCCAAAATTTTCTGACCCTTTTTATTGAATCCATGAACCATCAATTTATCTCTCCCAAGATGTTGGATATCGAGTGATAATCCTCTCAATACCTTTAGACTCATGAGATTGATAGAAGAACCTAGATCAATCAATATGCGGATGATCGAGATGCCATCACTCTCTGCAGTAACATAAAGAGGACGGTTGTGATCTGCCATTCCCAACATAAGATCCTATTCAAAAAATGTGATTACTGGGAGATCTTGAGTTTGCAATACTTTGATCATGCATTTCTCAGCAAAGTAAGCTTCATAACTCTCCGAATCTTTGAGAGCTTGTATCAAAGTTTCTCAGAGGTCTTTTGACATCAAGAGAGCCTCGTATAGACTCAATTATGCAGGGATCTTTCTCAGATGTGATAGAATATTATAATCTCTTTTCTCATTTGATTTAGGCTATGTTTTAGGATTTCTGGGAATAATATCTTCATTGACTTCAATTTGTTTGCCTTTATCTTTATTTGTGTTTTCCTTCTTTGATCAAGGTGGTAAGACTTTACCACTTTGCAACTGAACTTGAATAACTTTGTCTCATTCAGATTTTTTGAAGAGGTAGTTTCTTCAAATTTCCCTCTTATTTTGGAAGATTGGCCAAAAGGTTAGACTCATTTTTCAACATCATATATTTCATATGTGATGATATCGATGAGTCTGACTCTTCTCCATCGGGAAAACATAGATCTTCATCTGAACTGTTATTGTCTTGTTGGGTCATTAAACAAAATTCTGACACTAGCTCCTCAGGCTCTTCTTGCTTTCCTGATAAAAATTTTGACAGGTTGGTCGAGTTTGTCTGACTACCCTTATCGTCTTGGAGTAACCAATGTTGAAGAATATCTAACATCACACAGATGATTTGGCATGTCTCTACCGGACAAGTCTCACCATTATCTTCTTCATCTGATTCAGCAATATGAAGTTTAGGCATGAAGTCTGCAAGCCTAAATGGTTGTCTTGCCGGCTGGTGGTACTCCTCTAGATTGTTAATGATCTTTTGATTTGTAGTTCTCTTTTTTATCTTCTTTTTCTTAGCCAGCTTCTTTGATTTATTAGGCTTGTGTTTGGTAGACTACTTCTCATGCTGTGACAAAGTAGAATTATCAGAATGCTGCTGAGAAGCCCAAATACTTGGTTTAGGCATCTTTCTTAAGTCCAATATAGGTTCAAGTGGTGATTTTCACTTAACACTAGGGACGTCTTTTAGCTACTTTAGCATCTTCACGGTCTTTTTGGAAACTACTGTTTGCCATTCTTCAGTATGAACTGATTTCTCCTTCTATTTATCATTGCTAGATGTTGCAGAAAAGGATGTAATTATGCTTGTAAATTCTCTTTTAGGGTTGACTAGAATATTATCGGATAGTGTAGATTCACCTCACCGATACTTCCTTTCTAGCCAATCTTCGAAGACATAATAATCTTTGATAGGGTGACTGATCATTCGATGATAAGGGTAGGATTACTAACTTGATCAGCTTCTTCAAGCCTTTTAATTTTTGGTAACTGTAGACCAGCTTTGATTGCTTGCCGAAATAATTTAGCCACACCATCCCTTCTGAAGGAATATTCTTTGTTCATCTTTTTTTCTCATCTTTAAAGTTTCAATGTAATTCATTTATAAAAGTGTGGGCTCCAAAAATTCACCACCGACTGCTCGATAATTTTTAAATTGATTATTGAATTGAAATTGAAGAGAGTATGATTTGAATGTGTCAGTGTAATTTTCAGAAGGTAGATGGAATAGTAGATAAGACACTACCCAGAGATTTTGTCTTCATTTGGTGAGGACTATAGATATGGTTCCAGGTTTCCTAAAGGCGTAAGCCCCTATAGTTAATTACCCCTCCCAGTAAGTGAGAGAGAACTTTCGATTAAGGTTAGTCGTTAGATCGCAAAATGTGTAGCGTGTAGTAGCAATATGTAGAGTTTTTAGAATTTCAGATATGAAATTCATCATTTTAGCTTAAACCGGATGGTTGGGGGAATGATGATGTGCCCGATCTAGATCCCATGGTTCCATCATCCAGGGCAGTCGCGATCCCTAGTCTACTTAGTCAGAGGAGGTAGTCGATCCAACCTGATAGAAGGATCCTCATCAGCAACACATGGGTTACTTCGTTCAAGAAATCCTTATAGACTTAGAGTGGTGTTTATCTAAGGAGACAATCTTAGGTCTACCTTAGCTGACAGAGGGTTGTTTTCCCTATTAAGTATACCCCATGATTCACAACTCAAAGGGCAGAGCCATTGGGGAGCATACGGGCTACGGTCGTGATCCTAATATAATGAAGCCATACTAGCCAAACCACCCGATTAGAGGAATCTCAACTGCTTCATCTATGGAGCCTATTGGCCAAGTCACGCAGTCAGAGGACATGGGCCACGTCCTTACTGGCATGAGATTGATTGAGAGTGAACATAGCAGAACACTTGATTTGACATTGTCTCCTTTGTGAGCTAGAGTTTTCTTAATTGGTCACCCCCGACAAACAGTTGCGGAAGGTGGATGGATTGAGTTTTGATTTAATTTTTTAATTATAGAATTCCATTTAAGCAATTTTAGATTGATATTTGATTTAATTTGAAAATTTGATTAATTCGAATGTGTTTAAGAGCTTTAGATTCTATCAACTCTGTTTAACTGCAGTAGAGGATTAGATCTATTGTCACCCGACAAAATTAGTTTCTCATATATTTCACTGATTTGAAGCTCTTATTATAAGCTTTTAGGTTTTCTTAACATGGACCCAGTCCTAAGACTAAACTGGGAAGCAAATTAATTTGATTTAAAAATTTGATTAATTTGAATATATTTAAGAGCCTTAGATCCTGTCAACTTTGTTTAGCTGCTTACAGAGGATTAGATTTACTATCACTTGATAGAATCAGTTTCTCAGATATTTCACTTATTTGAACTCTTATTATAGGTTTTTAGGTTTTGTTGACCTGGACCCACTCCTAAGAATAAACTGGGAAGCAACCCGCACAGCATCCTCAAACACATCAATTTAGGCATTCAGCATATTGTCGGGGCCCATGTGGATGTATATTAATGTTAGGTAATTTTATGTAGGTTTTTAGGTTTTGTTAACCCGCACCCAATCCTAAGACTAAATTGGGAAGCAACCCACGCAGCATCCGCAGACACTTGAATTTTAACATTCAACATAGTGTCGGAGCCCATGAGGGTGTATTGTAATTTCAGGTAATTTTATGTTTGAATTATTAGATTGATTTCAAGTTTTTCATTTAATTCCAACTTTAGTCTTTTCATACATTAAAATTTGTACTTAAAATCTCTATGTCAGCACATGCAGGTGTTTATAGCTAAGTTAATTTCATCTAATTAATGAAATCATTAATTTTGAAAATCATAATTAGGATGAAATTCTTTAATTTTTGATTAAAGGTAGCCCTATGATTTTTGTAGAATTTGATTTAGTATCGCATTCTATTTGCTTGTACAAAGAGTTACAGATCCAGTGGCGAAGAAGTCATTGTGAATTGATCTAATATCTTATTAAATTTTTCAGATTAATATTTAATATATTCCAATTTAGCCTACGCAGTCTTTTCAGAAATTAAAATTTACACTTAAAATCTCTTTATCCGAGCACATGCAGGTATTTATAGCTTAGATAATTTCACCCAATCAGTGATTTCGTTGATTTAGTATCATCTTCTATCTGCTTGTACAAAGAGTTGATCTGATGGCGAAGAAGGCATTTTGATTTAGATTATAGTTTAACACACTACTAGCACTTAGTTTACCTGTTGAGATTTTGTAATTTTCTCAACTTGATTATGCTCAATTTACATCAATTTTGATAAGTTATGCCGATTTTAGTTTTGTTGCTTTTGCCCTACTCATGCTTATTAGCTAGCATAATAATCACCTCCACATTTGTATAAGAATTATTAAACTCATTTTAGATTCATCTTGAGATTTTGAGTTTATTGCAAGTTTGTTATGAGTTTAGCATTAGTCCCCCCTCAATTCTAATTAAATCTTGCTTAATTTTGAGAAATTTACAAGAAAAGGGAACTCACTTTACCGCTTCAATTTAAGTCAAAGAGAATTGCAATTAGAGTTTGTGAGTTTAATATTAGCCTTCCCCAAATTTTACTTACATTTTAAATGAGCGTTCCATTTTTTAAAAAATTGCTTTAAAGGCTTCCCCTTTTTTGTTTGATATTTTTTGTTTAAAATTAGCTGTCAGTTTCCCTACTTAGCATTCTTAAGTTAGTTAATTTCACTCTCCCATTTTTCTTAAGTCAAAATATTTGGCACAATTTTGGCAGCCTCCTGGTGTCATCCCCGCAGTTGCATCTGGGGTATTTTAGTTTACTTGACGCCTCTTGAGAGTGAGTGGTGTCTCATGACCGCAGTTTAGTTTTCATCTCGTCGTGCCCTCCTGAGCATGATGAGGCTTTTAGACATGAAAGAAGACAAATGCAATATATATTCATTCCCCCCCCCATTTTTTTCTAAGTCTAGAATTTAGAAAACATTTTGGCAGCCTCCCGACATCATCCCCGTGTAGGGGGCTGCATCATGGGTGTTTTGGCTTACTTGGTATGCCCTCTTGAGCGTAGCGAGCGGTGTCTTGTGACACCACAGCCGAGTTTTCATCTTGTCTCGCCCTCTTGAGCACAACGAGGTCTTCAGACCTGAAAGAATACATACAATGCAATATATATTTATTCCCCACTTCCTATTTTTTTTGAAGTCTAGAAATTAGATATAATTTCGGAAGCATTTCATCTAGGGGACGCGACATCTAACAGGTGTTTGGCTTACTCGGTATGCTCTCTTGAGCATAGCGAGTGGTGTCTTGCGAAACCACAACCTTCTTTTCATCTCGTCGCGCCCTCTTGAGCACAACGAGGTCTTCAAACCTGCAAAGAAACACAAGCATACAATATATATCCAATCACAGATCCCACATGTCCTGACTTATTTTGTGGCGCGTTGTAGTGCTCGACATAGGAATGAGGTTGGGTTGCGATTGGGAATGCAAGGCAAGGAGTGCGATGCCAGAAACTGAAAGAAGAATTCTCCTCTTGATGATGTTCTTCCCCCGATTTGAAAGTGGGATGGGAAAAAGGTGAGGAATGCAATGCCAAAAATCAAAATAAGAATTTGCCTCTTGACGATGTTCTTCCCTCGATTTGTGATGAAGCGAAGGTGGGACCGAAAAAAGGTGAGGAATGCGTCACCGAAAATTGAAGGAAGAATTCTCCTCTTGACGATGTTCTTACCCCAATTTCAAAAAGTGGAAGGGTTATGGGAGTCGATGAACCAAGGAAGAATTCTTGACGATGTTCTTCCCAATCAAAGAAAAAAATGGGATGGCTAAAGCGAGGGGGACTAAAAGTAGAATTCACCTAGATGTTCTTCCCGCAAAAATGGTGAAATTTGATTTGTGGGTTTGGCGAAGGTTTGAGAAACAGTCTGGAGAGAATGCGTTGGTGGGTCAGCGAGGAATGCAAATAATGGGTGATAGGGAACGAATGAGCCTTTGTGGTTAGAATAGTTTTAAATAAACCGAGGTCCTGAGGCAGGGGTAGGTGGTGGTAACGGTTCACACAGGAATGGAGGCGTGGGGTCGATGGAACTGCCGGACCCGTCACGGTCGGGTCACGCAAGGGGACGGATGAAAGCAGAGGAGGGTTAGAAGAATGGGTCGATCCGATGTGAAAAGTGTCTATGGTGGGAAGGATTTGACGATGGGTGATGCGGTGGCACGCGAGAGGCTGATCGCGTGAAGTGAGGGTCCCAACAATGAACCGCAGGCAATCGGGTTGCGCTGACGAAAAAAGTGATGGATGGGGATGGGTTTAACGACCTGGTCATGGGAGACGCAAAGCGGAGGAAAAAAAAAGGAGGAGAATTACCTTGTGTTTAGAGAGGGAGAATGCAGTAGAGAGAGAAATGAGTGGGAGAGAATGAGAAGAGAATCATGGAGGAATAATGGGGGGAGTGGTTTTTTTTCAATTTTTTTTAATTTCTTTTTCAGAAAACTGAAAATAGGGGGAACGGTTCTTGTGTGAGGGGCAATTTGGGAATTTTTTATATAAATTTTAAATTTATTAAATGGTTTAAATGTGGATTTCGTAAATGCACATAGTCAATATATATATTGATTTAGGGTAATTCCATTGTTCTGAATGCAATCACGCAGCCTATTTTGATCGGAGGCCGTTTGGTTTGAGTTGACACCAAATTGAGTCAATTTCAGCTCGAAATACATCACCACTTTCAACAGCTCAATTTTCATGCAGACTGGTCTGAATTGAGTACGAATAATCTTATTTGATAGATTTTAGTGTTTTGAAGCCAATGGCGTGATCAAGTTCAAAAACGAAGGTCATTTCATTCTCATCGGTGCCTCCTGACCTTCATATGCGTGCAGGTATATTTATATCCTAATGACTCGAGCACTTAATTGTTTGCTCATCAAGTCATGTAATATTTATATCCTGACCAATTTCAATTTTTGAACACGATGGCGAAGTCCGTTCATCTATCGAAGGTCATTTGAGTTGATTTTGATGACGTCCAGTGTGTTTCAGCCTTGATTTGTATGATGTCGTCAAATCACTCGATATTAGCATAAACTCATCTGAATTAAGTGCAGATAGTCTCATTTGATATATTTTGATGTTTTGAAGCTAACGGTGCAATCAATTTCATGAACGAATGTCATTTCATACTCATCTTAGCTTCCTAACTTTGATATGTGTGTCGATACATTGATAGCTCGAGCGCTTGATCATTAGATTTTGCAATATCTATATTTTGATCAATTTTGAGATTTTGAATGCGACAATGAAGTCCGTTTGTCGATCGGAGGTCATTTCAACTATTTTCAAAGACATCCAGTGCATTTTGAGCCTCAATTTGTGTCTACTATCACCTGATTTTGAACAAGTTTTTTTAGATATTTCATTGATTTTGAAACTCTTATTATAGGCTTTTGGTTTTGTTAACCCGGACTCAGTCCTAAGACTAAACCGGGAAGCAACTTTTGATTGATATTTGATTTAAGTTGAAAAATTGATTAGAAGAATTAATTCATTTGAATATGTTTAAGAGCTTTAGATCTTGTCAGCTCTGTTTGGCTGTTAACAGAGGATTAGATCTACTGTCACCTAACAGAATCAATTTTTTAAACACTTCACTGATTTGAAACTCTTATAATAGGTTTTTAGGTTTTATTAACCCGGACCCAGTCCTAAGACTAAACTGGGAAGCAACCCGCACTGCATCCTCAGACACTTGAATTTAAGCATTCAGCATAGTGATGGGGCACATGCGGGTGTATAGTAATTTTATGTAATCTTATGTTTGAATTATGAGATTAATTTTTATTTTAATTTTTTTATTCCAATTTAGCCTATGAAGCCTTTCCAGACATCAAAATTGCACTTGCAATCCTTATGTCTGAGCACATGCAGGTATCTATAGCTTAGGTAATTTCATCTACTTAATGAAATCATTGATTTTGAAAATCATAGTTAAGATGAAATTCCTTAATTTTTTGATCAAAAGAAGCCCTATGATTTTTTTTTTGATTTTGGTTTAGTATCGCCTTCTTTCTGCTTGTACGAAAGGTTGCAGATCTGATGGCAAAGAAGGTGTTTTGATTTATATTGTAGTTTAACACATCACTTGCACTTAGTTTACTTGTTGAGTTTTTGTAATTCCCCCAATTTGATTAGGTTCAATTTACATCAATTTTGATAAGTTATGCCAATTTTAGTGTTTGTTGCTTAACCCCCACTCATGCTTACTGGCTAGCATAGTAATCACCTCCACATTCATATAAGAGTTATTAAACCTAATTTGGATTCATAAATAGATTTTTAGTTTATTGCAAATTTGTTATGAGTTTAGCATTAGTCCCCTCAATTTCATTTAAAGCTTGTTTAATTTTGAGAAAATTGCATGAAAAGAGAACTCACTTCATTGCTATAATTTAAACCATACATAATTAGAATTTGTGAGTTTAATATTAGCCTCTCCCTAAAGTTTGTGAGTTTAATATTAGCCTCTCCCAAATTTTACTTTGATTTTAAATTAATATTCTATTATTTCTAAAATTTGCTTTAAAGGCTCCTCCCTTTTTTTCTTGTTTGACACTTTTAGTTTAGAATTAGCGTTTCCCTACTTAGCGTTCTTAAGTCAGCTCATTTTACCCTCCCCTTTTTTCTAAGTCAAATGATTTGACACAATTTTGACAACCTCCCGGCGTCATCCCGTGTAGGGGGCTGCATCGAGGGTGTTTTAGCTTACTCGGTACGCCCTGCTGAGTGTAGCGAGTGGTGTCTTGTGACACCACAGTCAGTTTTCATCTCGTCATGCCATGTTGAGCACGACGAGGTCTTTAAACCTGACAGAGGACATACAATTCAATATATATTCCCCCCTTTTCTGGAAATTAGACAAAGTTTAGACAACATTTCATCTAGGGGGAACGACATCTAATAAGTGGTGGATTACTCGGTACGCCCTACTGAGTGTAGCGAGTGGTGTCTTACGACACCACAACCTATTTTTCATACCGTCGCAGCTTACTGAGCACAACGAGGTCTTCAAACCTACAAAGAAACACATATATATATATATATATATATATATATATATTCACATTCACAAATCCCACATGTTCTGACTTATTTTGTGGTGCGCTGCAGTGCTCTGCAAAGGAACGGGGTTGGGTTGCGATTGGGAATGCAAGCAAGGAGTGCGACACTGAAAATTGAAAGAATAATTCACCTCTTGATGATGTTCTTCCCCTATTTCATGACAAGTGAAGGAAGGAAGGCTAACATAAGGAATGCGATGTCAAAATTGAAAGAAGAATTCACCTCTTGACGATGTTCTTCCCACGATAGCGGCGAAAATGGGATGGGAAAAAGGTGATGAATGAGATGAAATCGAAATAAGAATTCACCTCTTGACGATGTTCTTCCCCCGATTGCAGTGAAGCAAAAAAGTGGAAGGGTTACAGGGTGTGCGACGCCAGAAAATCGAAAGAAGAATTCACCTCTTGACGATATTCTTCTCCCGATTCGTGGTGAAGTGAAAACTGGAAGGGCTAAAGCAAAGGGTGCGACACCGAAAATCGAAAGAAGAATTACCCTCTTGATGATGTTCTTGCCCTGATTGCGGCGAAGCGAAAATGGTGAAATTTGGATGTGTTGTGAGTTTGCAGGAAGGATTGCATAGAACGGGCCGAGTTTATGGATTTTGTGGATGTGAAGGCAACAGTCACCAGCCATTTGGGTTTGCTTACCATTATCGGAGGGAAGAAGCGGGTTGTGATAGGCCCGTGGGAAGGTGCGCAGAATGTGGTTTTATGGGCCAGTGTCATGCGGGATGTTGCTAGTGGGAGTTTTCAGTGGAAAGGCATGGGTTGAACAGCAGTTTCGGTGAGAAGGAGGGATTGAATGGCAGTTCCGGGTTCCAGATTGAACGGCGTAACGCATGGATTGCAAAATGGTGATATGGGCGACATCGCAGATCGCGAGCATCGAGGGACGCTGGTGCATCGCGGACGCATGATCGTGGACAGCCGGATGCTGAATGGCAAAGAAAGCGGTCTACAAGCAGAGCAGTCAGGTCCGGGCGAGGATGCGCGAGGCGAAGTCGAGAATGGGTCGATAAATGGCTTACGGTTGGGTCAGGGTCACGGGACGCAGAGTGGATTGACGGTGGACACGATCGCGATCCCAAAAGGCTGGTTTTATGCGGCATCACGTGGTGGAAGTGCAGGGCTAGAAACACAGGCTGCGCGGTGGAACAGTGCCAATGGAATGGTGAAAATTTTTTGAGGGAGAGAGAACAAATCCAGAAAAAGGGAAGGAGGATTACCTTTTCTTGGACGTGAGAGGGGAAATCAGGAGAGAGAGGAGAGTGGGAGAGAATGGAGGGAGTGCAGAATAGGAGGGAGTAGTTTCTTTTTTCAATTTTCATTTTATTTTATTTTATTTTATTTTGCAGTTTTCTTTTTAGAAAATTGAAAATAGAAATGGGGGTAATTTAGGAATTTTTTAATTAATTTTAAATTTATTAAATGATTTTAATGTATATTATATGCTGGTAAATGAACATAGTCATATATATATATATATATATATATATATATATATATATATATATATATATATATATATATATATATATATATATATATATATATATATATATATATATATATATATATATATTAATTTAAGGTAATTCAATTGTTCTAAATGCAACGACGTAGTCCATTTTGCAATCGGAGGCTGTTTGGTTTGAGTCGGTGCCAAATTGAATCAATTTCAGCTCAAAATGCCGCTTTCAACCGCTCAATTTTTGTGCAGACTCTTCCGAATTGAGTGTGAACAATCTCATTTGATATATTTCGGCATTTCAAAACCAATGGCATAATCAATTTCATGAACGGAGGTCATTTGGTCATCGTCGGTGCCTACTGATCTTGATATGCATGTAAGCATGTTGACAACTCAAACGCTTAATCAATTGATCATTAAGTCATACAATATTTATATCCTAACCAATTTCAATGTTCTGAACGTGATGGCAAAGTTCATTCATCGATCGAAGGTCATTTGAGTTGATTTTGATGACGTCCAGTGCATTTCAGCCTCGATTTATGCACTGTCACTTCAAATCACTCGATATTTGCACAGACTCATCCGAATTGAGCGGATAGTCTCATTTGATAGTTTTCAATGTTTTGAAGCTAACGGTACAATCAATTTTATGAACGGAGGTCATTCGGATATCGTTGCAGCTTCTTGACTCTAATATGTGTGTCGACATATTGATAGCTTTAGCGCTTGATTGATTGATCATTAGATTTTGCAATATTTATATTTTGACCAATTTCAACATTCTGAACGTGATAGGAAAGTCCATTCATTGATTGGATGTCATTTTGACTATTTTTAGTGACGTCCAGTATATTTTAGCCTCAATTTGCGCACTACCACCTTCGAAGTTTGTTGAATTCGATTTGTGCGCTTATCTTGATTTATGACACATATGTGGAGGTCAACATCCTTATGAAAGAATTTTTAATTAATTATTGAATCCTAGGAATATATTATTAATGGTATACAAAGTCGAATGGTTCTATCTTATAGAATTTATTATTTTTTTATTTTTATTTTTATTTTTGTTGAAATTGGCTCATGTTTAGCATAATTAAAATGAGCTGATTATGTTGTTCATACATAATTTCAAGTAAGAGCTAATTTTAAATGAACAAAAATTCAACTGTGCTAAAGCTGAAAAAAGATAGCAAGCGTACACATAACTCATTTAATCCCTAATTGTATTATTTTTTATAGGGATCTTTTATCTATCTTATTAAAATATTGTAATAATATGCGTAAAATTAAAGATTTCATATGATTCATAGAAGAAAATTCACGAATTATTAATGTTTATCATTTTAATCAATGATTAATCAATATTAAATTCATCTATTTTAAGTATAAATTTTGATATATTTTTTTGTCTAAAAATAAAAAACATTCAAATAAAAAATTAAGAATAAAAATTAAAATCAAATTCATTTAAAAAAACTTACAGTCAAAATGAGCGATAATTTAAATTCTAGAATGTCATGATGATATCAATAATATCTTAACCCAAGTCCATATAAACTTAAATCAAGAACATAGATAAAATGTGAAGCAATGTTCCAAAACGTGACCTTAAATGTGAAGCAATCCTCCAAAGCATGACCTAACATACGATGGTAGGGGAAAATGTTATGATCATGACTTTGGCCCACTTCCTCCGATCTCCTAGGTTTGGGTAGCTAAAAATCACGCTTCTTTAAGAGATTCTTGAAGACCTTCCTGATTACCTCCCTCTTAAATGAATAAGATTTATTAAGCTTATTTAAAAGAGTAGGTGGACCATAGCTACCTGGCGGCGGGTATGTGTGCCGCTGCTGTTGATGGTATGGCTGAGGAGGAGGCGGTGCTACCTTGGAGGCTACTATGGAGGCCGATAAGGTTGCCTCAGTGGTGGTAAAGGTGGTGGAAGCGAATACTGCTGAGGTCATGGTCTCTCAAACTAATCTCTAGCTGGTTGCTTCCCCTTATCTACCATTGTCACTATTCCTGGCTTCTTCTTATAGACTTTTTGTGGCTTTGCTTTGGGCAACTGGTCTTGAAAAGGCAACTATTTGGCCTCTCGTTGTAGACTAGCCACCTTGTTGATTAACTTCTCAAATATTTTGATAGTGAAGCGTTTAAGCAAGAAGGCGATCGGGCCATTTATATTCTTTAAAAGAATCTCAATGGCATGCTGCTCAGACAACTACGGCTCATATTTCATACTCAGGTTACACCATAGGAGAATATAGTAAACAAGGCACTCACCTGGGTGTTGTTGTGCTACAATGAGATCACCAACAGTAACCCTTTGTTGAGCTCCAACATACCTCTTGATAAAGAGTTGCTCCAACTTAGCAAATGTCTTTACTGAACCATTAGAAAGTTTAACATACTAATCGAAAGCTATCTCTGCTAGGCTACTAACGAAGAGGTGGAATAGTAAAGTGTCACTGCCAGGGGCGTTACAATAATTGGCCCTGAACTATGCAATATGCTACCTCAGGTTTCCACTGCCATCAAAGCTCTTAAAGGAAGGTGGCATGAAACCCTTGGGATATTGGATTATAATAAATTCCTCTAGGTAGGGTCTACCTTTTATTACCGATGATCCTCCCCAGGCTTGATCCAATGCTTCTTTCACTTACTGCTCAACTATGGATCTGATATTTTTCTCTAGTATGGAGGTACTTTCCACTACCTTCCTATACATGCTAGTGCTACCTTGCTCAACAAGAGGTAAGGTCTTGGCTAGCTCCAAGACATGCACTAACTCTAGTTGATTAATGTCAGTTGTAGTAAGATGAACTACTGGGGCTTATTTTTGAAGTACTGAGACTACTGCTAACAAGTCCTCAAGCTGCCTCGCCATCCTATTTATCTGCTCATCTTTGTGCTTTAATTGATATCGAAGGTGTTGGGCTAATTGGGCTGTGTCTTCCTGATCAACCTCATCACCTTCCATGGCCTGCTGCTCCCTGAGGAGGAATCCCCCTGTATCCACCATGCAGACCCCGGCTGTCTCCCAATAAATCATCTTCGTTAGGATCAAAGCCGATCTTCTCCTCATTTGACTAGTCATATCCCATAATTTCCTTCTTCTCTGCAAGATAATGTGCTACTATCTCATCAAGAGAATGATCAATCTAAATGAGCACAAATGATTTTGGCTGACCAGTATGTTTACTGTCATGTACTGAGAGGCACCAGACCTCGCCTGTTGCCGGAGAATCAATCCTGTGATGACTGTACTCACCAGAAAAGACACACTTCTGATGGTCACTAACTCTGAAAGGGATGACACTCCTAGGAGGTTCTACTATCATCAGAGTTACTAGGCTATCATCTGCTCCCTCTACAATAGTTACCACCATCTCTATGTCCTGCTAAACTAGTGGTGTTGGTGAAGGGACGACCATTATGCTTCAGGGTCGCCATTCCCTCCGCAACACCACTAGGGCAGAAGGTCAAGCTGGAGAGCTCTGCCTCGCCACAGTAAGCGGTGAAGATGGAATAGGATCGCTCGGATGTAGCTAGATCACCAACGGGGTACGCTTCTCCCCGAACATGGCCATCATGGCCTTGCGGAACCGAGATGCTGATGCGAGTGCGATGGTGAGGGGTGTGGTGGAGAGACCACCGACTCTCTCAGGATAGGGACCCTCTTCCTATGATGGGTCCCTATGAATAAAATGCTATCTATATTATCGATGCGGGTAGTGTGTCGATCAGGAAAATCAATAAGAGCATAGGCCACTGACTGCCGACAAAACCTCCATCTCTCTCTGCTAGTGAACTATACTAAAGTACAGGCCTCCTTGGCCCTCTCCTATCACAGGTGTTTCCCCACACTACGGGGAATGACATATCTCAATTCGAACTGAGCTCCGGACTCAGAATGTCTGTAAGCTCCACCAAGCTGGCGTAACATTGATCGGAGGCCTTCATATGACCTCCTACTCCGGGTAACTGAGGGATGATGTTGAACCACTAGTGGAGATGAAGTGTGAATCCTCCTAGCATCCTCTCTGTCTGACCCAAAGAGAGGGTGAAATTGGTTCGATGCAACCGGATCGAGTAGGTACCTCCTACAACCGAGCATAGCCTCCATCTCCCTAATAATCCTGATATGATACCGCTTAATCATGCAGTTTTTATTTCTCCTCTGAGTCCTGGCAAGATGTGTAGAGTAAGAACTAGACCCAACCTCAAAGGCTGGGGAGGTAATCTCTAGGATCAGAGGAGCCTTACCTTTAGAGGGTGCTAAAGAGTGGGTGGTAGCCCTTACTTGGGCAGCACAGGAAACCATAGGGCGCGTAGGCGCTGTCACTATCACTGACACTAATGATGCTGATGGGACTACCACTAACCTCTTTAATGAGGGGATGTCAGAATCTGAGGGTAAATCGATTTGGATGACCGGCTTCTGCCCGACTACCGTAGTCCTACTAACAGTTGTGAGGGGAGTTCCCTCACAGGTGATCTTCACTCCCTCAAAATCTCTGCTAAAATGAATAAGGTGGGTATGATCAGCTCGGGGGAGATTGGCCTGATCCAAGGCCCAGTCCATGCCATAGGGGAAAGTGAACACAAACTTCTATGAGCCTGCCATTTCTAATCAATTGAAAAATTGAAGGACTGAACTGTAGATGTAACTGTGACTGATGCTGAGAATCTACAATGTAGGAAACAAGCTTGGATAAGATTTCTATTTTTGTTGATTTTTGAATTTGAATTTAAAATTTGAACCCACATCCAACATCTTGGAAATGTTAAGTGGGGTTCAAATGAATTTAAAGAAGATTTTGAAATTTGATTGGAAAGAGGAATTTTTGAATATGAATCCAACTTCAACAAATTTGGGTATGTTGAAAAGTGGATTCAAATATTTTTTGAAAGATGCTTCCATAGGTTCATGTTTTAAATTAGATCTTGATTTGAGGACCCTTTCCTTTAGAAAATTTGGGTATGTTAAAGTAAGGGTCAAATGGTTTTGTTTTTGATTTGGTATTTTGGAATTTACTCACTTAGCAAATTTGGGTGTGTTAAGTGAAGTGTTTGAAAATAATTATTTCTTTTTGTGAATTGTTGTTGATTTTGAAAATTAGAATTCCCACTTAGCAAATTTAAGTATGCTAAGTGAAGAACTTGAGTGTATTTTGTTTTTGAAAGATTTTTGAAAATAGGATTCTTAGGAAATTTGAGTATGCTAAAAAAAATCCTAAAGTGTTTCATTTGTTTTGGATATTTTGATTTTTGCAAAAGTAGGACCCTTAGCAAATTTGGGTATGCTTAGGAAATCATAATGTGTTTCCTTTTGGTTTTGATTTATTTTTTTGATTGAAAGTGGAGACTTTACTTTAGCAAATATAGTATGCTAAAGATGAAGTTCCACTTAATTTTGTGAAATGGAGATTTCACTTAGAAATTTGAGTATGCTAAATGAAATTCCAGAAGATGTGTTTAAAATTTTTTTATGTTTTGGTTTTATTTTGAAAATGGAGGCTTCACTTTAATAAATTTGGTATGCTAAAGAGTGAAGTTCAAAAAGTGTTTTTTGGAAATTTTGTGAAGTGGAAATTTCATTTAGCAAATTTGAATATGCTAAATGAAATTCCAAAGCTGTTTCAAAAAAATTTTGTTTTGAATTTTGAAAAGGGGAGACTTCATTTTAGCAAATGGGGTATGCTAGAATTGAAGTTCCAAATATATTTTGAAAATTTTTGTGGGATGGATATTTTACTTAGCAAATTTGAGCATGCTAAATGAAATTTCCAAAAGTGTGTTTCAAATTTTATTTTTTTAAAAAGAGGGACTTCATTTTAGCAAATGGGCTATGCTAGAATGAAGTTTCAAATTTATTTTGAAAATTTTGTCTTTCAAATTTGGAGACTTCACTTAGAAAATTTTAGTGTGCTAAATGAAGTTCCAAATGTGTTTTGATTTTTGAAAATATGATTGTTAAGTTTTGATTTTCGAAAAGAAGACTTCCATCTAACAAACTTGGGTATGTAGGAATGGAAGTCAATCTTATTTTTTAAAAATGTGAAAATTTTGCTTTGTCTGTGATTATTGCTTTCTGAAAGAAGGAATCCCAACTTAATCATACATGGAATATGTTTAAGTGAGATTTCCAAATGATGTTATTTTTATTTGGGAATGAAATCTTCATTCAATAAATTTGGGTATCTTGAATGAAGATGCTCATATGTGCTTCTGAAAAATTTGGTTTTGTTTGAAAATGAGATTTCCATTCAATAGGTTGGGTATGTTGAATGGAATGGTTCATATGTGCTTTTTGAAAATTTTATTTTTGATTTTGTTTGAAGAGGTAATATCCATTCAACACATTTAGATGTATTGAATGGAAAAGCCCATCTTCAAATTTTATGCTTTTAAAAATATGATTTTTGGAATTTTATTTTTGTAAAGATGATCTTACATATAACAATAACAAAGATTGTTAGATGAAGATGATTTTAGAAAATTTTATGTAAAATATTTTATTATGTGCATTTTTGAAAGAGTGCTTCTTGAAAAGCATGATTTTTGATAAGGGTTTATTTTGCCTTTATTATTTTAGAATGAAAATTTCCTTATCATAGAAATGATAAGGTGGAAGGCTTTAAATATTTACTTTTTTATTTAGATCTTTTTATTTTTACCCATTGGAGAACCCAACGGGGGTTTTAAGACCAACATGGGGTGAGGTCCTAACACCTAAAGATGTTGCCTAGCTTAACTTAAGAATGAAATACGCTAAGTGCCAATGAAATGAAGATATTCTCGGATTCATACCAAAGTACAAACCCACTATCGATACTTGAAGACAACAATCATTTACCAAAGATGGAGAGAGGAACCATCCCCAGCGGAGTCGCCCAAAAAAATCTATGGTGAAAATTTTTCAATATAATATTTCTAAAGAATAAGAATATATACCCACATCTCCACTCTATGAAAGCTAAAATGAGGATTGAAATATACATCTATATGTAGATGTTCTTATTGAGGCTGGTCGGGTATGACATTGTGGAGAGGTGTACTATCTCGGACCTAATCACCTCAACAAGGACTCCTAATGGCAATGGGTCTGCATGTGTACCAAAGATTCTTCTCCTACTTTACATGGAAAAGTAAAGTAGGGTTTATTTTAAACTGAGTTTGTTAAGTTCCCTACAGGGGCAAGACCCCATAGTTAATTACATCTTAAGGAATGAGAACCCTTAGGAATACTCTTGATTAAGGTAATTTATCATTGTCTCCAAAGATTTTAATAGGTAGGACTATCAGTCGATTAGTTCATTTTGGAAGATCAAATGGGATTGATCAAAGAGAGGGAGTTATTATTGAATCCAACAGAAGATAAGTAGGAGATGCCCACGATGCTAGGAAACCTAACGAGCATCTCAAACTATCCTATGATTGGGCTTTACATTTTTGAAATTGATTTAATTTATTTGAGTTGAATTTTTCATTAGAAATTTAGGGCTTATGATTCCACAACATAAGATTATAGAAATGCCTAATAGGCAAGGATTTATGCTTATGGCCCAAAAAGGGGGGAAGCAACCTCAAAACCTAAATATTGGGAGCTTAGGTGAGGGCCGAAAGTACAACCTAAATCTAAGGCAAAAATGGGTATTTGATTTTCCTCCACAAGAAAGGACAAACCACCCGACTGCTTCGACTTATAACTGCCTAGGGGTGGCTTCCAACTAACTCCTCCTACAGTATTAAATTCATGTAGGTAAGTCATATGCTTTATGCAAGATAGCTAGGCTATTATTTATTTAGAAAGAGACTAAGTCTTTAAACTCGCTCCCTAAAGAGACTAGATCATGTAAGGGCATGCTTCAAATGCCTAAATCTAATGCAATTCAAATTTTATTTTCTTTTTCTTTTTGGACAATCATTTTGACTCAGGCTAATAGGATTCATATGCCTAATGAATGAGAAATAAGATTATTGGCCAAAATCAACGAGAAGGGAAGAGGTGTGTTTCCACCATGGCTCTCAAAGGTCAAGCCAAGTTTCTCTGGCAAAGGTGAAAGCCCTCCAATCAAGAGTGAAAATAATATGCATTTGTGCATGATGTTACAAAAGAAATACTCATCCAGCTAAGGGGTTGCTAATTCTTTTATCTTGATTTTTAGCTAAGATTTAGGTGAGGTTATGAGTTCTTTATTTTTAATTTTGAATTGTTAAATTTGGTAGAAGATTTATTTTTCTCTAAGAGCCTAATCCACATCCAGGCTATACATAAAGCAAGGAAGAAACTAAGAAAATGATGTCACTTTAATGCACAAGCTAAACAAATCATCAATGAATTTATAAATCTAATCGCAAAAGAATAAGAGGCCATTTGTGGTCAGCACCATCACATAAACTCAAAAACAAATTGGGTAGCTGAGCTCTATCATTATACAACCCGGATTACAAATGAATTAAGTACAATCAAGCAAGGAACTCATTGTTATGGGGGTCATCAAGCTTCATTTCTTCATTCTTCTTTTCTTCTTTCTTCTTTGGTTTCTTCTTTCGGATGGTTGGAAAGTGGTTGCTCCAAAGGCTTCACATGGTACATAAGATGAGATCTTATGACCAATGTTCATCCTAATCCCCATAACAATCATTCTACAATCCAAATTGCAAAAATTACATGAAATGGGAAAACAAATCTAGCTAACACCTGCAAAATAGAGATTAATTAAAAAAATCACACAAATCCCAAGCATGTATATTGGACTTATCACCCCACACATGGGTGACTAAGTCCACCGGGCATATTCGATTATTCTTAGGGGTATAAGCACCTGCAGAGCAAAAGCATTTATATTTTTAATTATCATAGTGCCCCTTAAGCATAATCCCCTATAGCAGATAATTGTTAGACAAAGATTTCCCTACCATTCATTCTATGCATGTACATCCTAACATCCAGACTAAAACATATAACACAAAATAAAAGCAAACATCAAACCATGCACCATCCTAACCTAAAGCTAGAAGTGGGGACTTAACCTAATGTGTGTGCTTTAGAGGTTTGTGTGGTATGCTTAGCTATGGCTTGAAGTCAGAATTTTCTAAGTATGAAGAATGTTCAACTTAGAGGAGAATTTCATTTAAGTATTTAATTGTTTTGGGTTGATTTTATTTTATGTTTTGATTTGGTTCAAGTTAATCCTATAATTAATTACTAAGTTATAAAGGGAGGGAAAGAGAAGATGACTTCTCTTTCCTTCCCTAACCAAAGTAATTTCTAAGGTGGATTCATAATTTAGTTTGTTTAGTGAATGTTTTATCATGTGTTTTAAGTAATCCTAAGTTTAGATGAACTCTAAACAAACCTATTCAAAAAGAAAGGCATTTTAAGATTAAGTAAAATGAACTAAATTCACAAAATATACATCACTTCATTTCTTTCCCAATATATATAACATGCATATGAATGAGTCCTAAACATATCTATACATACAAATGGGAATGTTTAGCACACTTTATGATGCATGCTAAGTAATTCATTTAAGAAAATTTGAATGTTTATGATGCATGATTTTCATTAAGTAGCAAAGGGGTTTCTTATCCAATTTTCACATGCACATATTAATGTATGAAAGGCATAAGTGAGTACGACACCATTGTTAACCAGGGGTGTAAGGTACAAGACCTACTTAGGGCTACTTATAGCCTCGCAACCCTGGGTTTGTCCAGACTAATATACCACTTTCCTCAAATACAAGCATGTGTACAAAAGAAATGAATGGAAAAGAAAGAATGCAAAAGTTTGTGTTGGTTGATTTATTTTTGTTTATGCAATTTATATGTACAAGTATTGGTATCCTTCTTGAGTAATAGCATAGGAATGAATAGGATATGGAATTAGGCAAGTGTTAGGATCTTTTCAAATAAACTATACACTTTGTCAAATCCATTCAAAACTATACCAAAAGAGAGGAGAAGGAAAATTATACTAAGCACATCCTTATATTTTACTCACATGCAAGCTTATAAGTAAGATATAAGTAACACACTTTCAATTTTGAAAATAATTTTGATTTAATAGTGATAATAGCCACTCATATTATTATTTTAGCCAACACATGCAATTTGACATAAAGGAAACATTTTCATTTTAAATTTTATTTTTAAAAAGCATGAATGTATGAAACCATATGACACACATATTTAGCATATTGGTAAAGAACTAAAGTAATAAAATCATGTAAACACATTCACCTTAATTAATTCCTAAAGGCAATCTTATGAAATAAGAAAGCTTGAAGTAAATCAAAGTTTGTTTAATGTGATTTTTATTTGATATTGACTTTGATTTAATTTTGAAAATATCAAGTGAGTTTGCTATTCCTAACCCATTTCCACATGTGTTTGATATTTTTGTTCAATTTTTAGGTGATTATATTCATTTTATATTTTGATTAGGTTAAGGTATGAATTAAGCATGTTAATTACCCCTTAACACTCACTTTAATAAATAAATGAGCTAATGAGATGACATAAAACCTCACAAGGAATTTAGATTTGCAATGCACCTTGGAAGAAAGGTGCCTAATGCAATTTGGCTCATGATTATTGATTAATTAAGCTAAGGGGTTTAACTTAAGTAATTGCAAAACACCCCTCACACATATGAGTTGAATCTTGATTTCCTTAATTATACTTACGCTCTTGAACACATAAGCATCTACCCCAGGAGAATTAATTGAGTTCTAGAAAGTTTTAGAATTTTAAGAAATTAATTAAGAGGGTAATTAGTTTATTCACCCTTTAATTAAGAGGGGATTAAGGGAGAAAAAGGGGTTTAAGGAATAGCTTAGATGAAATGCCCCAAAATTATTCTCTAAACCTCCTATTCACTGAAACAAACCTTAATCAACTTCAAGAAAGGATTAAACCACTAATCAAACCCTTAATTAACCTTAATTACATTAATGGAATAATTAGAATATGAATTAGCAATTTCCCCAATTAAGCCACCAATAAATCCCAAGAAAAGTAGGGAGGCAAGTCATCCCCAAACTATACTCAAGAAGTTTGGAAATAATTGGATTAATTAAAGGGTAATTAGCAAATTATCTCCCAATAAAACCCAAAATCAGAGAAAGACACTATTCAAATCTATTCAATTATTATAAAATTCTAGATCAAATTATCTATCCAATGCAATTTATTTCATATTTTTCTAATTTTTCTATGTTGAGATATGAATTTAGAAGTTTAGGTGATTAATTGATCAAATAAATTTAATTAAATCCTTAATCCCATGGGTCCATTGGTCACGCATGCGCTTGGTATCACCATTTAAATGTCATAATGAGTGGTGGTTTTGGTTTTGACCATCTAATCAAGTTGGTCATAATAAAGCGGATCAGGGATAAACATAAATATAAGTGGTTTTAATCTTGGTCATCCAAAATGCATGGACATTGAGATCCTTTAAATGGTGAGCCATGGAGACCATCCATGTTTGGCTTGATTGGTCTGAATTGATTGGGATGAAACTCAACCCACAGATCAACATGCATCCTAGATCACATCTAATGGTCAAGAGCATGCCATTAACATTTCTTTCACAAAGCTCCACACCACATTGAGTTTAATGATCAAAAATGGCTAACATCAGCTTGAGGTGATCAACATGATTCTTTGAGAAGCTTCATTGGTCAGATGAAGCTTTTAAAGTTTGAGGGGTTGAGGTTGAGGATCTTTCATGGGTCACCTCTTGAGCTATTAGGCACTCCTTGGTCAAGCTTGGGAAAGAGTTTGTGCATTTGACTTGGTCAATCAAGTTTGAATTGAGTTTGAGTGAGAAGTATATGGACTTTTATTGAGAAAAATGAGAAGACCATTGAATCAAGGAAAAAAATGGCTCCTATGAAAAAATGAAGTGAGTATTTGATGATGAAAGCATAAGATTGCCATTTTTGATCCAATTTGATTCATTTTGAGTTGATTGTTGAGTTCATTTTGGCTAGGAGTTGAATATGAACTCATATCCATTTGGCGTAAGGAAGATATGTGGTCATTTCCATGCATGGTTTGGCTTTGGAAGTTTTAAATTGAGTTGGGTGAATGATTTTCTTGTGTTATTTTGAATTGAGAGTATAAAAGTAGTTATGAAGAAGATTTGACCAAAATTTAAGTGAATTGATTTTCATGTCCTAGGGTAAAATGATCATTTGGATGATTTGAATTTGATATTTTAAGATTTGAGAAAATAGGTTTTGAAAGTTTCATTGGATTTAGTTCATTTGGTATGGTTTTTGTATGAATTTAATTATATCAATATAAATGAGAAACCAAATTATAAGTTCATATGACCATTTGAAATGCTTTTGGCTTCTTTGATTCAATTTAGTTTAGGTTTGAATTTGGTTCATATGATTCATTTTGGTCAAATGGTCAAGTTGACCAATTTGAATTTGAATTTGTCAATCATGGGTAGGTTTAAGTTTGGTTAGTCATATGAAATGGATTGGTATCTTTGTTTCTAATCAATTTTGGTTAAGTTTGAATTTGGCTCAATATGACCCTTTAGGTCAAGTTGGGTTCAAGGTTAATTGAGCTAGGTTAGGTCAAGTTCAACAAGTGATTTAGAATGAACTTGACCTATTGGTTTCAATCAATTTGACTTAGATCAAGTTTTGACACATTTTGACTTTTAGGTCAAGTTGGGTCAACTTATGGGCTAATTGGGCTAGGTTAGTCAAATGTGATCAAGTTTAAACATTGATTGAATGAAATTAGATCATTAGTTTCAATCATGAGGATTTTGGCTATATTAGATTTCATTTTGGCTAAGTGTGAATTTGCTCAATTTGGTTTGACTTGGTTTGACCTAAATTGAGTGATTGATCATCCATGATGATTGGTAATCATGATGAGAGTCTTTGGGTGATTGATTCAATCCAATTTGATTAGATTAATTTACTCATTGTACTCTTTAGGTCACTTTGGGTCATGAGCTTGATCAAAATGGCTTGGTCAAAGCTTGATTTGAGTTTGATTGAAATTGATATGGACTTTATTGAAATATAACCATTTGTGTGGTTTGAAGTCAAATGAGTTTTGATTCATTGACAATTTCAATTCAAAGTGAACATGAAATGGATTTTGGCTTGATTTTTTGAATCATTTCTAAGTGATTTAAGTTTGTATTTTATTTGGATTCATTATTGAAGGATTGATTGAATCATGATGGAAAATCAAGAGTTTGGCATGATTTGAATTTGATTTGGCTAAATTCAAGTATTTGACTAGGCTTAGGTTAGATTTTGAATGAGTTTAAGCTTGATTTTGGAGTTTTTGATTGATTTGAATTTATATTTTACTTATATTTGTGAATATAAAATGAGAATATAAATGGTTATAAGAAAATTTCATGAATTTAGTGATTTGATCATGATCTAGGCTGTCTTAAGAGGAAATTTAAAGGACTTAAATATTTGGAATTTTTTTAATAAATGAGTTTAGTTTTATTGATTTTATTTATATTTCATTTATATATGTGAATATAAATAAATATAAATGTATTAAAAATTTCAAGGATTTTAAGTGATTTGAAGATGATTCAAGTCCTTAAGAAAATAAGGACAAATATATTTAATTTTGGAATTTCAATCATGGGTTTTAACCATGGATAATCATGTTTTCAATCATGTGGCATTGATTTATTTATTTAGTCTAGAATTGATTTATTTATGATTTGGAGTTTGACTTGAAAAAGGAAGTAAGAGAAGTGCTAATATGGGTGGAATTTTCTAACACCCAAGGCATGTCCTACTTCATGTAATAAAGTCTCTTTTAGTTGCTCCACCTTATCACTAGATGTTTCAAGACCAAGAAACTCCTCTAAGAGAAGTCATATTCTAAGATGGAGGTTGAGAGCTATCCAAAATGAGGTCAATAGCTTTCTTAGAATCATGAGGAGATTGACTCATAGCTTTTGAGCAGATTCATTTGAAAATAGATTGAGATATCACCTTGAGAAATATAAAATTTGGAGGTAGCAATTGAGAGTTTTCATTATCTTGATCTATCAATCAAGTGAAAGATCTCTTATTAGCTTTAAAACACTAAGTTGGATCTATTTGAGATTGAACAACTATTATCATTATGATGAGCATTCTATCAATTTTCTTGATTGTTAATGAGGAGTTTAAAACATTTGTGGAGTTCATTAGAACATAGATCTTCACTTTGTATATCAATTTATCATCAAATTGACGATGGGAATCTTTCATACCTTTCTTGCTTTGTTGAATGATGAGAGTTCAACAACATCCACATTTGTGGGTTTCTTTCATTTAGAACCCATCCATGTCCCAGACTTGGATGTAAATTGATGTCTCAACAATTAATCAAGCTTCCAAATCAAGAGTTTTATTGATCTTGACATTTGATGAATTTGGGACATTTGGTTATCTTTTCATACATAAAAAAATAGATTATTTTGTTCTTGTAAGAACTACAACTTTGATGATTATAGGTATATTGTGATTTCGCATAAAGATGTCATGAATCAACGTATTTGAGGATCTCATTTTATAATTTGATGTCAACTCAAATAAACTTAATATAAACTAAAAATGTTGCCTTCAAGGGAATTCTAAAGCACATTTAGAAGAACTTTCAAATGAAAATACACAAATATATCTATTTGATTGATATACTTAATTTTAACAAATATGGTTTTCATTCATGTGAGTATATTTATTTAATCTCTATGAACATGATGTTGACTAAATAGATATTCTAAAAAATACCCTTGTCATGTAAGAATTCTATTGTACATGAAAATATTTTCATGTATAATACTCTATTGACCATTAATCAGAGATTTGACTTTCATTTGATCAACGAGTGATACTCCTTATACTTTCTCAATGATAAAACCCTCTTAATTTGGCTTAAATTTTCACCAAATTTTCACTTAGAATAATTGATCTTCTCATTGAACCATTTGTGGATGTTTGATGCATCTCAAAACATAGACATCTTCTCGATAAACCTCCAAATTCTTGAGAGCTGCAACTCATCAATGAAGTTTCCATTCTCAATCTTTTCTCTTCAGATTATATTGATTTATTCAAGTGAAGATCTTGGTAAGACTTTGATACAATGAATATTTCTTCATCTTGTTTTTAATATTCTCTATTAGCTTGTATTCAATTTTCTCTTATTTTTAGTAAAGATTTTTTTTGAGGTGACCAATATCTTTTAACCTCCACCAAACATTATTTGCTCTTGATGTAATTGAAGAGTTTCAATCAATTTCGGGATGAATCTATAAATCTTTCATCTTTGAAAGTTGTGCCATTATCAAAAATTATTTGATGTCACCTCTTGACCACAAATTGATGAAGTTGATCTTCATTTAGCAATAACTTTTAAATGTAGATTCTATGAGAAATAAATCATCTTTGGATGAAGTATGTCCAAATGTTCATGGATCAATTGTCCAACTACACATGTCAACATTTGAATGGCAAGATGTTATTGTTATGTATGGATTTGATTGATGGATTCTCTTCTGACATTCATAATGATTGATCTTCTTCACCATAGATGGCCTAATATTTTCTTTGATCTTATATCATCTTGAGATATTACATTGATCCTTCATGAACTTCACCATCACTTGGTAGCTTCATCTCATTATGATCAGCACTTTGTTCAAAGATCTTGTATAGAGTTTGATGACTCAAGCTTATCTTTGGTCAACAGATTTATTATTATTTGAACTCACTTCTTTAAAGTATCCATCTTCAATCATGTGACTTTCTACTTGGCTTCTTTCTTTTCTGAACAACATTTTCTCTTCTATGAAGATCCTTTGATTTAGATTCTGAAATTTGGATGCTATAAACTCATCGAATTTAGAATCAAAGAACCTGATTTCCTTTTCATTTAAACCTTGAACCATAACTTAACTCTCTCAAGATTTGGATATCAAGTGATAATCTTTAATACTTTTGACTCTAAGATTGATAGGCTATCAATCAATTTTGATTGAGATGCCATCACTTTCTAGTAAAGTAATTTATCTTTCTCCTATAAGATCTTCTTAAAATCATTAGAGATCTTGTTTTGATGCTTACCATCATTTTCACAAAGTAATTTCATAACTTTTCCCTTTAGCATGCTTATTTCTCATCTTTTTACATTATATATCCCATTTTTACTTTTGTATGGAGCATGAATTTCATTTCTTCTCGATTTTGAAGGTTTGTTTCTCTTTGCTTTATCTACATAGACTTCAGACTTAGGGTGATTCAGCTTTTCAATTTTAGCCACCATATCGAGCAAATCCTGAAATATTGTAATCGATGCCATACATAGAAATGGTGTCATTTTATCATCCATATTGCCCATTAGCAATTGGATCGCATGTTCTTCTTCCAATTTTTGCTCGCATTTCATACTCAGATTACGTCAATGACTCATGAATTTTGTCACTGACTCATCTTTTATCCATTTTAGCAAGGCAAGGTCAGCGATTGTGATTTCTCAGTTGCACTGGAGAACCTCTTCAAAAATATCATCTCTAATTAAGTAAAGATTTTAACTAAATCATTCAGCAATTTTGCGTACCATTCGAAAGTGGCTAAGGTCAGGCTGCTGACGAACTGACAAAAAAGTAGAGCATCATTCCCTCCTGTGTTACCACAAGTAGCCCTATATTGGGCTAGATGTTGCTTTGGATTACCAAGCCCAATGAAAGTATTAAATTTCAACACTGAGTAACCTTTCAGGTACATCACTTGATCATATTCAGTTGGGTAAGGGTGACCCTTACTCACCAGCTTTTCAAGCTCTAAGGCTATGACTGCCTTTATCATTTTATTGATTATTGTTTCTAGCTGAGCAGCTGTTATCGCTCCAGGTGTGCTAGCCAGATTTTGAATTATTAGCTGAAGAGGTAGTTGGTTAACTTCATTCCTAGAATCATGTGTAGCATGCACTATAGGAGCTTAAGGTACCAAAGTGACTTGTGGTATAGAAGTTGTATTATTAGCTCCCTGTTAATTAGTAGAAAAAATAGGTGTTGCACTTGATATGATATTTTTCTGAAATATCTCCATCATGATATTCATTTGTACCATCATATCATTCATCTTGGTACCAAGCTGTGCAATCTCCTTATCTTTGACCTTCATTTGACGTTGCATTTCTCTTTGCTCTCTAGTTAGCGCCATGGAATCAACAAGTATATATTCTTCTTCTTCCTCTATTCATTATTGTTGTTTTGCTCCTTACTCATCCTCAGGGGAAGAACTTGACTATCCTTCTCCTTGTGCATTTGCAGGGGCGGCTATTGATAGGGCTGAACGATGACACTGATTATAAAAGTGTGTACCAAGCTGATCATTTCCTAATTCAACCATATAAACAACTTCAATGCTCATGATCTCTTTTCCATTCTGGTCTTTTTCTTCTTCTTCCTCTTCTTCAGCAGAGATTGAATATCCATCTTCTATTTTTGTGAAGATTCTTCTTCATAAATGTCGAATTCAGGTTCAGGTTCCCTGGATTCATGTTGTTGCTGATGGTGCTAAGCAGAAAGTTCATCTATATCTCTAACAATATGAATGACTTCTACTTCCATAGTGTCCTCTTCATCACCTTCTTTTTGCACTTGAATTTCTGATCAGTGTTTCCAGTGGATCTTTACTTCAATGTGTGGAACAAACACTTCTTCTATTAAAGGACTGCGATCAAAGTCAACTTTCTTTTGTGTGTGTGAATCTGATCTGTGATGGGATCTCCTGGAGGAATCTCTAGGGTGTCGACCATCATGACTCTCATCAATGATATCCCTTCTTTTGGGTATCCAGTTCTGATGAGTTATTTTTGAGGTGAATTTCTGAGTATATGTGTTAGATGTCATGCCTCTTCCATTTTTTAGAATTTCATCACGGGGCCTTGGCCTCCATATCCGCTTATCCTTTTGTCGGGATCTTTCAGCAGTAGATTCTTGGACATGCAGTCCAAGTGTCACACTTCGACGCTCACCTCATGAAGCATACTTGTCTTGATAACTAATTACCATAAGTGAAGGAAACCTCCTTGGTGGAGCTTTAGTATTCTCAATCACCACATGCTTATGAAATCTTCTTTTCATTAAGCCTCTATCCTTGGCTAATTTAAGAACTTTGTGTATTATAGCAGACAATGTTTTAGGCTACGTCCTCTATGGTGGTGGGGCTTGACGTTGTTGGTTCTATAAGAATTACTTTACTTCACTAGTAGAGCTATTCCTTTTTACCCACTTTAGGTTATCAAAGTTATTATGGGTATGAATACTCGCTTCTGGCGATAGTATCACTTGTTCACTAGGTCATTTCAAGGGAATCTGCTGAGCTCTCAGTTTAGCATTTCTTCTTGTTCTCTACCTTCTGGTTAATTTACTTCCTGATGAGGAAGCTTCATGATCATGATTTCCCGGTACAAAAGGTTCAATCGGCGGAGCAGTTGTACCATAACGCATTAAAATACAATTTTGCCCACTAACAGTTATCTTCATCATGGGGGCTTCAGATTGGCCTAGTCTTTTAAAAACTGAAGTTCTCTATCAGGGGAACTCCTTAGCAGCGGTTGGCTACTGAATTGATTGGCGAACATGGCTAGTAGGAGCTTCAGTAATTGGAGGCCTTCCAGCATGGCCTCAGAATGTACCATGGGTGGCTACTTCAGGAGTTGTAGCTACGATAGCCATGAAACTCAAGTTACCAAATTGAATTATAGCTCCAACATCTCCTATGTTGATGATGGCATTAGCTAGGCAGATGTTCGTACCACGCCCTAGCTGAACAGTGAAAGGAGTGCTTTGTAGATCCACTCTGCAAAAGTGAAAGATGGGGATTAGTAATTATTAATTATTATTTCACCCCATACTTTCAAGATGCAGAGGTACTACAGAATAAATAATAGTGTAATAATGATATACTCTACAGAATGATTCATTCTATATAGAGCCTCATATTGAATTTATTACACACATAAATCACCATTTTTTATTTTTTATTTTCAAAAAATTTCATTGCTACTATAGCACATATATAACTAACCAAAGATGGAAAGAGAATCCTCTCCCCAGCGGAGTCACCATAAATCTATGGGCTCCAAAAATTCATCACCGGCCTCTCGATAAATTGATGCAGAGTGGTTTAAGTGTCAGTGTAATTTTTAGAAGGCAGATGAAGTAGTAGTTAAGACACTACCTAGAGATTTCATCCTCATTTGGTGAGAACTTTAGAACTTATTCGAAGTTTCCTATAGGCTCAAGCCCCTATAGTTAAATACCACTCACAATAAGTGAGAGAGAACTTTCGATTAAAGCTAGTCATTAGGTCGCTTAATGCATAGTGTACAGTAGCAGCATGTGGATTTTAAGATTTATATTTATGAAATTCATTATTTTAGCTTAAATCAGATGGTTAGGGGAATGATGACGTGCCCGATTTAGATCCCATGATTCCGTCATACCAAGCTATCGTGGTCCCTACTCTATTAGGTCAGAGGAGGTAGTTGACACAACCTGACCAAAGGATCCTTATCAACAACACATGGGTTACATCATCTAAGAAATCCTTGTAGACCTGGGGTGGTGTTTGTCTAAGGAGATAGGCTTAAGTCTACATTAGCCGATAGAGGGTTGTTTGACCTATCAAGTATACCCTATGATTCATAACTCAAAGGGCAGAGCTATTGGGGAACATACGGGCTATAGTCATGATCATAATATAAAGGTTCCTGACTAGCCAAACCACTCGATCAGATGACTCTGGTCATAACTGATTCATCAGTGGAGCCAACTAGCCAAGCCACTCAGTCAGAGGACACGGGCCACATCCTTACTGGCATGAGATTGGTTGAGAGTGAACATAATAGAACACTTGATTTGACATTGGCTCCCTTGTTAGATAGAATTTTCTTAATTTGTCACCTTTGATAAATAATTTAGGAAGGTGTATAGATTGAGTTTTATTTTATGCTTTTAATTATAGAGTTTCATTTGAGCAGTTTTTTAGAAATTGATAATTAATTTGAGTTAATTTGATTAATTTGAATATGTTTAACAGCTTTAGATCATGTTAACTCAATTCAACTGCTAATAGAGGATTAGATCTATTATCACCTGGTAAAATTAGTTTCTCAGATATTTTATTGATCTGAAATTTTTTATAATAGATTTTTAAGTTTTGTTAACCCGGACCTAGTCCTAAGACTAAACTGGGAAGCAACCCACGTACATCCTCAGTCACTTGAATTTAAGCATTTGGCGTACTGTAGGGACCCATGCGGGTGTATTTAATAATTCATATAATTTTATGTTTGAATTATGAGATTAATTTTGTATTTATTTGATCTCAACTTAGTCGGCGTAGCCTTTTCAGACATTAAAATTTACATTATAAATCTCTATATCTGAGCACATGTAGGGTTTTATAGCCTAGCTAATTTTACCTAATTAGTGATTACGCTGATTTTGAAAATCATAATTTAGAAATAAAATTCCTTAATTTTTTGTATTGAAGGAAAGCTCCTTCATTCATGCAGTATTTAGTCTAGTGTCGTCGTCTGTCTGCTTGTACAAAGAATTACATATCCGGTGGCATTACGTATTTTGAAGCTATAGATTCAAAAGATAGTTTAATTTAATTTTTAAAAGAAGATCTACCCCTCAGAATTACTTCTGTGAATCAATAGAGTATAATATTTAAGCTGATTTCCCCTCTTTTTGAATGTCCCTCATTTGACTTGTTTCTTATTTTCATAGATAAAATTATGGGTTTTTATATTTTTTTTATGAAACATCCCCAGATATTTCAAAGTATATTGACCTATACTATAAATATTGATATATTTTCTCTTTCAATTCAACTTTCAAATCCATAGGATCCCTCCATGCAAATGCTTGCTTTTAATTAGGTATTAAAGCTAAACTTCGAATATCAAAATTTTAAGTGCTTGCATTGAAGTTAATTATGCTACGATGCACATAGAAGACTTATTCAAACTCTCCTACATTCATTCCCACCCCTCTTTTTTGAAAATGGTTCCTTCATTACCCCTCTCTAATTTCTATAAATAAGACCAAGAGGAGTTTTATATTCCACTCCATTTTTTTGAAGAGTTGGAGTATTTGAAAGATAATGGTTAAAAATTTTAGTGGGCTTTCAACTCTTCTTAGATAAATTCTTGTTACCACAAGTAGCCATAAATTAGGCCAGATGTTACTTTGGATTACCAAGCCTGTTGAAAGTATTAAATTTTGGCATTGAGTAACCTTTCGGGTACGACACTTGGTCATATTCAGCTGAGTAAGGGCAACCTTACTCACCAGCTTTTCAGCCTGCTCTGAGTCTATGACTGCCTTTATCTTTTCATTGATTATTATTTCTAGCTGAGCAGCTATTACCGTTCCAGGTGTGCTAGCTAGATTTTGAATTGTCAGTTGTAGAGGTAGTGGGTTAACTTCATTCCTCGCTTCATGCGCAGCATGTATTGCAGCAGCTTGAGGTACCACAATGGCTGGTGGTATAGAAGTTGTATTATTAGCTTCCTGTTGATTAGCAGACAAAACAAGTGCTGCACTTTATGTGATATTCTTCTACAATATCTCCATCATGATGTTTATTTGTACCATCATATCATTCATTTTGGTACCAAGTTGTCCAATATCCTTTCCTTTGACCTCCATTTGGCTCTGCATTTCTCTTTGCTCTCTAGCTAGCGCCATGGCATCAATCAATACAGACACTCCTTCTTCTTCTTCTATTTTTTATTGCTATTCTACTCTTTACTCATTTTTAGGGGAAGAACTTGACTGTCCTTCCCCTTGTGCATTTGTAGAGACAGCTGTTGTTGGCGATGTATGATGACACTGATTATAAAAGCATGTACCAGACTGATCATTTCCTGGTTCAACCATATAGACAGCTTTGACACCCATGATATCTTTCTCATTTTGGTCTTCTTCTTCTTCATCTTTAGCAAAGATCGTAGATCCATCCTTTATTTGCTTCTGTGAAGACTCTTCATCATAAATATCAAAATCAAATTTGGGCTCCCTGAGTTCGTGTTGGTGCTGATGGTGTTGAGCGGAGAGTTCATCTATATCTCTGACCATATGGACAACTTCTACTTCCATAGAATCCTCTTCATTATTTTAATCCTACACATGAATTTTCGATTGACATTTTCAGTGGATCTCTGGTTTAATGTGCGAAACAAGTACTTCTTCTATTAAAGGACTGCGATCAAAGTCAACCTTCTTTTGTGGGGGTGAACTTGAATATTTCTACTCATACACAAAATTTGATAAAAAGGACATCCAAGAAATATTTTTGAGACCTTTCTCACAAATTTTTTTATGAATAATAATTCCTCATTGCTTTTTTATCCAAAGTTTTATATAGTATTCTAGCAACCTAATTAGTTATAGCTATCAGCTATCAAAGAATTAAAAATTTTGTGGATTCAATTTTTTGTAAATTACTTACTAATAAAGTTTGTCATAATTAGGACAATACAAGTGAAGTTATTTTTTCTTTTAAATATGAGATCTTAAATGTTATTTCATTCCCTTTTTTTCTCTTTTTTTTTGTTGCACAGTCTCAATTTCAAGGAAAAAGCCATGGAAGCCCCTTAGAAGAATCCCATGCAAGCATGCAAAGAACCTCTTGTGTGTGTGTTTGTGCATATATATATATATATATATATATATATATATAACTCTAATGCTTAAGTTATTACATAAGATATAATGATAAAATAATTTTACATTATTAATGGTGTGTGAATAAAATACTTTTTAAGACCCTTTTTAAGTGTTATAAAATTTTTATTATGTGTTTAAGGATCCATAATTGCTTGCTTCTGGTTGATTGAAATTAAACATTATTGTGAATATTTGATTCAATTTATGGTTTAGATATTAAGTGGTTTTAAAAATTTAGTGCTTTACACAAGACAAGGAGTCACCATTAAATTTAAATGTATTGCATATTTTGTCCTTAAAACAACAAATTAAAATTTATTAAAAACTTGCCCTTATAATCTATATTAATTATAATTACTTATAACTGTAAGTTTTTATAATTTCTCTTATTCAACAAATAATTAATATATTATTATTATTATTATTATTATTATTATTATTATTATTATATAAATATTAATTATATGTCATGCAGAATTAGAGGAAATATGCTTAAATAAGTAAGAATATTAATTATATAAACTTTTTCCATGGGTTATCTGTAAATGGACGACATGTAAAAAGGTTCACAGGTCTTTTCCAAAAAAAAAAAAAAAAGCTTCACAGGTCAGAATGAGGAAGACTGTTTAGCCTCAAATTGACAAATTTAATATAAAAAATCACTTTTGTCATGTTCGTACTTAAACCCACCCATTAATCTTCCTACGATAAAATTTAAAATAAATAAATTTCTCGCAAAAAAATAAAAAAATAAATTATTTTAAGCCGTCACTGTTTTCAGGCTTTCTGCTTCAAATCTTCTTTATTAAATATTTCAAGATATTTTGTCCAGTAAGGATAGTTATGTAAAAGATGGTCCAAGTGAGAACTGATGAGCTCGCAACTCAGCATTTCTTCTTTCTCTACTGCCTCAGGGTTAGCTTGATTCCAGATAAAAAAGCTTCTGCATTGTGCCTTCCTAGGGCTAATGGTTCAACAAGTAATGTGGTTGGAATTACAAGCATGATTGAAACTTTATGTCCATTGATGGTTCTTTTTCATCATTGGCACTTCAGAATGACCCAATCTTTTGAATACAAAGGTTCTCTTTTGAGAAATCTCAGTAGTAGTAATGACCATTCTAGTTGTCCACCTCCTCTGCATAGGTGCGCGTGTACAATATTCAGGTGCTTCAAGTAGAGGATTATTTATAGCAGAGATAACTGGAAAGTTTACACTACCAAATTAGATGATAGCTCCAACATCTCTAGTATTGATTACAGTATTAGCTAGATGGTTGTTGGCTCCACGACCTAGCTTCATGATGAACTGTGTGCTCTAAAGATCCATTAATATGGAGAGCAAACAGATTAGTCATAAGGATTAAATTTAATTTCATTGATGATTGATTTTAAATTTCAATTTTTATCTTGCTCCACGGCTACTATAGCTCAAATTCGACTTGCCAAAGATGGAAAGAGAAACCTATCCCCAACGGAGTCGCCAGAAATCTATGGGCTTTGAAAATTCACCACCGACCTCTCGACAATTGAAGAGAGTATTGATTCAATGTCAGTCAACTTTTCAGAAGGCAGATGGAATAGTAGATAAGACACTACCTAAAGATTTCATCCTCATTTTGTGAGGACTTTAGAACTGGCTCCATATTTCCTATAGGCGCAAGCCCCTATAGTTAATTACCCCTCTCAATGCTGAAAGAGAACTTTCGATTAATGCTAATAATTAAATTGCTTAATACGTAGCATATAGTAGCAGCATATGGAGTTTAAAATTTGTGGTTTAAAATTTATGAAGTTCATCATTATTTAACTTAAAGCATATGGTTGGTGGAATGATGACGTGTCCAATCTAGATCTCATGGTTTCCTCATCCCAGGCTGTCGTGGTCCCTAGTCTACTTAGCCAGAGGAGGTAGTAGACCCAACTTGACTGAAGGATCCTTATCAGCAACACATGGGTTACATCGTCCAAGAAATCCTTATAGACCTGGGTGGTGTTTATCCAAGGAGACAATCTTAAGTCCACCTTAGCTGACAAAATAGTTTTGTACTTATCAAATATACCCTATGATTCATAACTTAAAGTACTGAGCCATTGGGGAACATGCGGGCTACAGTCATGACCATAATATAATGGTGTCATTTGGTGGCAACCACCCGATTAATGGACTCTGATTGTAACTGCATCATATGTGGAGCCTACTGGCCAAACTATGCGGACTGAGAGCACGGGTCACGTCCTTACTAGCATGAGATTATTTGAGTTTGAATATAGTGATTTATTTGACTTGACATTAACTCCTTTTTGAGTTATAATTTTCTTAATCTGTCATCCCCAACAAACGATGGTGGATGATTGGATGAATAGTTTCCTTTAAGTATTTAAATAGTAAATTTCATTTAGTTCAAATGTATGATTAGTTGAAAATTATTTTTATGATGAATTAGTTTAGAGCGCAAATATCTTTTAATGATAATATCCCTTTCAGTTGAGATTTTCAGTCAATGCAGCCATCATTGGGGTAGACCTTGTCAACTTTACTTATTTGCTAGTAGAGAATCAAGTCTATGACTTGAATTTATAAACTTGAATTCGAGATAAAATAACTTAAAAAATTTAAATAGTAGTAATCCCCTCTGATTGAGATTTTCATTCAACATGGCCATCATCGGGGTGCTTAATTGACTGATTTGAATATATTTAAGAGCTTTAGATCCTGTAAACTCTATTTCTAGCAAGGGATCGCATCTACGCCACCTGACATAATTAGCTTCTCAGATATTTACTAAGTTGAAATTCTTATAATAGATTTTTAGATTTTGTTAACCTGCACCCAATCTTAAGTCTAAACTAGGAAGCAACCCGCGCAACATCCTTAGGCACTTGAATCTAAACATTCAGTATTGTGTCGGGGCCCATGCGGGTATTTAGTAGTTCAGGTAATTTTATTTCTAAATTATGAGATTAATTTCATATTTATTTAATCTCAACTTAGCCTACGTAGCCTTTCAGACATTAAAATTTACACTTTAAATCTCTATGTCCAAGCACATGTAGATGTTTATAACTTAGATAATTTAATCTAATTAATGAAATCATTAATTTTGAAAATCATAATTAGAATAAAATCTCTTTTATTTTTAGATTGAAGGAAACTCCTTCATTCGTGCATATAAATAGAATGTATTCCCTTCTTCTAAATTCATTATTTTCATTTGCCTTAATTTTCCCGTAGTGATTCTACAAGTTCAATTGCATTTCAAGTAAGATTTAATATTTTCATTTATCATTTATACTTCAATTTCCCTTTGAGTTTTAATTCAATCTTGTTTATGTAAGTCATGGTGTTTTAAATTATTTTTATTTAAATTTGTTTAAGTCCCGAATTTCACAAAAATATGGTAGCATTTCGGGAGTATTCCGGCGTCATCCCCATGTAGGGGGCTAGTTCAGAACTTTTTTGGCTTACTCGATATGCCCTGATGAGCGTAGCGAGCGGTGGCTTGCGACACCACAGCCGTGTCTTCGCACCCACTATGCCCTATTGGGCATTAGTGGGGTCTTCGATCACCTAGATAAAAGCAAATATATATACAATTTCAAATCATTAAAATTTCATTTTAGATAATTTATTTTTGATGTGCTCAATTTTTTAAAAAATTAATCTTGATTTTTTATGTGCAATTTCAAATCTTGACCTCTTTTCAGGTTTTTTGCATATAAGAACATATTGAAATTGAATCAAACACCTTGGCGTTGACTGGATTATCAAATTGTTAAACATGTATGCACTTGGTGTTTGACACACTATCTCTTTGGCTTTGTCAACTACCCCATTTAGACCTTTTACTGGGTCATTTAAGACTTTCTCTGCACCAAAGGCACGAAGAAGAACCCGTCTCTCTAGATTTATAGAAGCATGCATGGTAACAATTAGTTTGTATCCTCTTTCCCCTGGTGTTCCCACTAGTCGGTTCAACTAAAACACTCTGCATGACATAAACTTCAATAGAGAAATAAGCCCCTTCTCTTCAGCATCATTTATCATGCTACATCCAATCCGATCTTTTACACTTTTACAAGGATCCATGGATTCAAGTTTAGTAGCAATATTAGCCACACAACCTTCAATCACATGATTGAGATAAATCATTGGAGTCCTCCTGATTAACTATGTGATGGCTTCAGCGATATTGATGGTCTCAAGTTGTTCTCTGCTTTGGAGAGATGGCCTTTGCTAAAATGAAGAGGTGCTTCCGCTCAGGGACTCTATTGATGGAGAAGAAAAGGTGGTAAAAATATTTGAAGGGGGACGGGGCTCTTGGTATAGGAGAAGCAAGGAAGGAGGCTAGAAAATTGGGAGAAGACACTGCCATGTGAGGGTTTTTTTGGAGGTTTTGGTTTTCGTGTTTTATGGTGCCTTTTTTATGGCATCATACAGAAGAAACCTCCCCCTTTCACGGAGAGAAAACAAAGAGAGGAAACTGTCCTTCACCTACTGGGATGTTCTGCCTCTGCGAAGGGACGGAGAAGAGTGGGCAAGCCAGCCAGAGATAGAATGCTGGCTGTGGGTTTTACCCGAGAGGGAAAATCAGATCCCTATTTTCTTGAATTCTTTCCAGAAAATAAAAGAAGAGCCTCTTGCTTAATGGTCTTAATTGCTGATTAATGAGTTTCCATATGGAATTAGATGAGATTTTGAAAATTTTGAATATGATTGAGAAGTATTTATGAAAAATATTTAATCTGATCAATAATTCCTATTCATATGAAAATCTTGATTTAATTGTATTATGATTTAATTATTAAAATTAAATTGAATTGTGTTTAATTAAATTGGATGCTTGATTTTCGCAATATCACATCAAATTTTTTTTAAATTTTGCCAAAATAAAATTCACGTAATATAGGTGTCATTTCTAGGTAAATTTAACATTTCGGATGCAACGACATCATCCATTTTGCGATCGGAGACCGTTTGGTTCATGTCGATGTCAAATTGGGTCAATTTTAGTTCAAAATCATGCATTTCCACTTCCAACCACACAAACTTTGCGTTGAACCATCCAAATTGAGAGTGGATAGTCTCATTCAAAAGGTTTCAATGTTTTGACACTAATGGTGTATTCAATTTTATGAACGAGGGTCATTTGGTCATTGTCGGCTTCCCGACCTTGATATACGTGTAGGCTCATCGACGGATTTCCCTCTTGATCGTTCGACCGTCGAATTGTGCAATATGTATATTCTGATCAATTTCAATGTTCTGAATGTGATGGCGAAGTCTGTTCATTGATTGGAGGTCATTCCGATCAATTTTCAGTGATGCCTAATGCATTTTAGCTATGATTTTTGCGTTGTTGCATCCAAAGTTCATCAAATTTATCTCTTAATCTCGACTCAACTTATGTAATATACATGGAGGTCAATAATATATTCTTATAAAATTATCATATATTTGAATCTTGTTAAAACCAATATTATTTCCCTTAGAATTTTACTCCAACAGCTCATATTTTTCTTATAATATAAACATTTATATATAAAACAATGCATAGAGTCATCCTGCCTTTTGTCCAAAGCCTCATTTTTTTATACATGTATTAAATAAGTTTTCTTTTCTGTTCCTTTTTATCCTCTACCACCCAAACCGCCCCTTCCAACCAATGGCAAGCCGACATCCACTCACGACCCATACCTTGGTGCAAGGAACAAGTAAATGGATATCATTCTTAGTAAAAAAAAGGCAAAGAAAAGGGGCGATCTAGTTTTGGAGGAGAGACAAAAAGTAGGTCATTCTCCTTCACTCTCTCGCTCTTCATCAGGGTCGCACGAGGGCAAGCTCCCATTCTCTCCGTATCCATCCCTTTTTAGCCGGCACAGCAGCTTCCCTCTCTACTGCACCGAACCCTCTCTCTCTCTCTCTCTCTCTCTCTCTCTCTTTTGCACACGACAAAGGAAAGTCTTGAATTCTCTAATCGTGATGACTTAGATTATCACACCTACTTGTCCTCACCTTGCCTCTCATGTAAAATAGGTCGGATCATTGTCCTCGTCTCCACTCCCTCTATTTCCCCTTCAACTGGCCAAAACTCCTCCCTCATCTACTCCAACCTAATATGTAGCCAATTACAAAAAATGTCCCTCTCAACCCATCTCGCTAGTTCATCCCTATAGAAACTGCTCCATCCTAGCCCATTCAAGCTCCAAATCCAGCCAATAGTCTTCAAAGCCTTCCGGATTTTCAAGTTGACTGGCCATATCCCAACCTCAGTGGTCAAGAAATCCATCCTCTAACTACTCGATTCCTCTCACTAATAGAACCACCTTTGTCCACCTCGCAATAGCCCTCTGTCCCCACTGGCCAAACCAACGTGAACTCCAGTAAGTTGAATCATCACTTCACAACCTGTGCTACTCCATCCTAAATGCTCTTTTCCTTCAACTTTCCATTTTTTTATTTTTTTTATTTTCCTTTCAAAGCTTATGATAACAGAATCTATATGCAGTCTAGGCCCACCACACTTTTTTTTTCTCTCCTGCTTCACCTTACAGCTCAAGAGGTGTAATGGGCTTTATAAATTCAAGCTAATTTAGGCCCATTATCCACATTCAATTGAATCTAGATCTTGAAACAGAATATGAAAAATAAAAATCTTAGGAATATATATATATATATATATATATATATATATATATATATATATATATATATATATATATATATATATATATTTATATATACAATTTCTTATGTATTTACATATCTAACACCTAAACTTAGATATTTTCTTATCTAACACTTTTCTATGCTTAAAAAGGTGCATTTCACTTTTAAAAAGAGAATAAAGTGGTATTTTTGATGTGATATTGAAGATTAGAGTATTATATATATAAAAAATGAAGTTTAGGTGTTACATATGTAAATATATAAGAATTGTGTGGTATGTATGTAAATCCCCCAAATATATATTTGACATAAGACAAACAAAAAAGAAGATCAATATATGTGTTAACTTATATTATGCAATGCAGGTATATTTGATGACCCCACTATGCTTAGAAGAGCATGATGGGATTGAAGATTATGACCGTGGTGTCCCAAGACATGACTGTTGTGCTTAGAAGAGTGTGGCAGACTGCTGCGCTTAGAAGAGTGTGGCGGGTAGGTCAAAATAGCCCTCGATGCAGCCCCCTATGTGGGGATGATGCCGGGAGACAGTCAAATTTTGGACTAATAATGGACTCAAATGAATTTAAGTATAATTTAAATATAGCTTAAATAAAAAAAATAAGTAAGGTTTCATAAACTAAAAAAAAACCAAAATAGCAACTAAGGTAAAGAA
The DNA here is from genome assembly GCA_021442155.1 of Cymbidium sinense. Lineage (NCBI taxonomy): Eukaryota > Viridiplantae > Streptophyta > Magnoliopsida > Asparagales > Orchidaceae > Cymbidium > Cymbidium sinense. The sequence continues at coordinate 253,366 of JAKCPB010000572.1, forward strand.
TTAAGAACAAAAGGAAAATTTGCAAAATAAAATGAATTTTTTTTAAAAAAGAGACTTACCAAGGGACTTAGAACCTTACTCTAAAAGGCAAGCAGAACTTCCTCACACTCAGAACCTTTAGATGACTTAATGGGCTGAATGAATCTAAATTAAAATGAGCTGAACAGTTTGTCTATTTATAGACAGGAAAAGATGCTCTACAGGGCCCACTTAAATAAAACAAATCATATATAGATGAATTTCGCCGCCCAAATAAAGCCAAAATTTTTGAAAGAGCATCTTTCTAAGAATCTAAAAGGGAATCAAGTTAAAAGTAATACGTTAATTTCAAATATTTTAGCAATCATATATACGAGTCTAGAAGCAAATAGAAGGCGTCGACTCAAACTATAAATGTATAGTGCATCTATTCTATTCAACACAAAAACTTTGATTTTTATTCAAAAAATATTAGATTGAAGTGAATCATGTAAAAATTACAATGCAAATCATTTTCTAGTTCGAGTATTTTAAAATTTATGCAAGCACTTGCATTTGATAATTATATATGCATCATAAGGAAATCCTATGTTGGGTTGTGTTGATATATGTGTAAGTGCTTTAGAAGATATTGAATTCTGGAAAATACATGTAAGCATTCAAGTTGAAATCAATAAATAACCCGCATGGGCCCTGACACTATGCTGAATGCTTAAACTTAGTGTTAGAGGATGCTGCACGGGTTGATTCCCAGTTGGGTCTTAGGACTGAGTCCTAGTTAACAAAACCTATATCATGTGAGCTCCAAAAATTCACCACCGGTCTCTCGACAATATTGATTTGAAGAGAGTGTGAGATAAAGTTTCGATGTAATTTTCAGAAGGCAGATGAAATAGTAGACACTACCTAGAGATTTCATCCTCATTCGGTGAGGACTTAGATATGGTTCCAGGTTTCCTATAGGTGCAAGCCCCTATAGTTAATTATCCCTCCCAATAAGTGAGAGAGAACTTTCGATTAAAGCTAGTCGTTAGATTGCTTAATGCGTAACATATAGTAGCAGCATGTGGAGTTTAAAATTTAGATTATGAAATTCATCATTTCTGCTTAAATCAGATGGTTGGGGGAATGATGATGTGCCTGATCTAGATCCCATGGTCCCGTCATCCAGGGCTACCGTGGTATCTGGTATACTTAGTCAGAGGAGGTAGTCGACCCAACCTAACTGAAGAATCCTTATCAACAACACTTGAGTTACGTCATCCAAGAAATCCTTATAGACCGGGGGTGGTGTTTGTCAAAGGAGATAAGTTTAAGTCCACATTAGCTGACAGAGGGTTGTTTGCCCTATCAAGTATACCCTATGATTCCCAACTGAAAGAGCAGAGCCATCGAGGAGCATACGGGCTACAGTCATGATCGTAATATAATGGAGCCTGACTGGCCAAACCACTCAATCAGAGGACTCTGGTCATTATGCTTCATCTGTGGAGCCTACTGGCCAAGCCACGCAGTAAGATGACACAGGTCACATCCTTAATAGCAAGAGATTGATTGAGAGTGAACATAGCAGAATACTTGATTTGACATTAGCTCCTTTGTGAGCTAGGGTTTTCTTAATTTTTCACCTTCGATAAATAATTGTGGAAGGTGGATAAATTAAGTTTTATTTTAAGCTTTTAATGTCTGAATTTCATTTAAGCAATTTTTAGATTGATATTTAATTTGAGTTAGATTTGAAAATAGAATCACATTTTGATGGAAGTATCCCCTCCGGTTGAAATCACCATTCAACACAGCCATCATCAGGGTAGTTAATTTGATTTGAAAATATTCAAGAGCTTTAGATCTTGTCGACTCAGTTTAGCTCATAACATAGGATCAGATCTACTATCACATGACAGAATTAGCTTCCCAGATATTTTACTAAGTTGAAATTTATATACTAAATTTTAGGTTTTGTTAACCCGAACTCAGTCCTAAGACTAAACTGGGACCCCAACCCGCACAGCATCCTCAGACACTTGAATCTAAACATTCAGCATAGTTTTGGGGCCCATACGGGTGTATTTGAGAATGTCTTAACTAAAGCCTTTTGTTCTCTTGTACGATGTGTTGTGAATTCGATGGCATTGAAGGTTTTGTAAATTGATCTAATATCTTATTAGATTATTCAGATTAATATTTAATTGATTCCAATTTAGTAAGCGCGATCTTTTAAAATATTAAATTTTGCACTTTAAATCTCTATGTCCGAGCACATGTAGGTATTTATAGCTTAGATAATTTCATCTAATTAATGAAATCACTGACATTATTTGTTTTATCTTTGATTGAAGGAAGCCCTATAATTTTTGTAAAATTTGATTTAGTATCGTCTTTTATCTGCTTGTACAAAGAATTGCAGATTTGGTGGCGATCATTTGAAAGTTTGCACAAGCTTTGAATAAAAATATATTCATTTTAGATATGTGTAATGAATTATTTTTTATTCAAGTATTTGTATGCATTTTGGAATATTTGACCCAAAGGAGTGACCGCTATAAGATATGTGCTAGGGCATATTTCATGCAGTTGTATTCATACAAGTTTATATGTATGAAGTTCACCCAAAAGAAAGCTTCAAGCCTCTATAATTTTATCATTTAAGGACTCTTCACACTTTCTACAACAAGAGTTGTTAGACCCAATTTAGATTTATCCTTAACTTCATATCAACTTCCCTATTTATTTGAAAATTAAACTTCAAATTTATTGCAAGTTTGTTATGAGTTTAGCATTTACTTCCCCAAGTTTTAAATAAAGCTTGTTTAATTTTGAGGATTTTGGATAAAGAGAACTCACTTTCTTGTTTCAATTTATAGAGAATTACAATTAAATCTTGTGAGTTTGGTATTAGCCTCCACAAAGTATACTTGCATTTTAAATAGGTGTTCTATTCTTTCCAAAATTTTCTTTAGGTGCTCTCCACCTATTTCTCTTTGATTTAACATTTATCTTCATATTTATCATATATCTTTTTGTTTAACTTAAATTTAGATTATTTCCATTTGAATTTGTTTAAGTCTTGAATTTCATTATAAATTTGGCAGCCTCTCGACATCATCCCCATGTAGGGGGCTGGATCGAGAGTGTTTTGGCTTTCTCAGTATGCCCTAATGAGCATAGCGAGTACTGTCTTGCGACACCACAATCGATTTCCATCTCGTCACACCCTAATGATCATGATGAGGCCTTTAAACCTGAAAAAAGACATACAATGCAATATATACTCATTCCCTCTTTTTTTCTAAGTCTTGAAATTAGACAAAATTTTGGCAGCATTTCGTCTAGGGGGAGCAATATCTAATGGATGTTGGCTTACTCGATATGCCCTCATGAGCATAACGAGCACTGTCTTTCGACATCATAGTTAATTTTTCATCTCGTCGTGTACTCATGAGCACAACAAGGCCTTCAAACCTACAAAGAAACACAAGTATGTATATATCCACATTCACACATTGATCCCACATGTTCTGACTCATTTTTCTGCCCGTTTCAATAATCGGCAAGGAAACAGGGTTGGGTATGCAAACCAAGAGAAGAACCTGCATCATGATGGTGTTCTTCTCCGGTTGCGGTGAAGCAAAAATTAGAAGGGTAATGCAAGGTGTGCGATGCCGAAAATCGAAAGAATAACTCACCTCATGATGGTGTTCTTCTCCGATTGCGACAAAGTGAAAATTGGAAATGTAATGCAAGGAGGGCGACACCGGAAACTGAAAGAAGATCATGCCTCATGATGGTGTTCTTCTCCAGTTGTGGTGAAGGAGATTGTGGCAAAATGAAGTAGAAAATTTGGATTTGGAAAATGGGGAATTTTAAAGTTGATTTTTGATTTTGGTGAAAATGTGGGGAAAATAAGGGAATTTCAAATCGAGGGTAAGGTAAAGAGGAGAAATCTGAATTTGCAAGGATGAGGGGAAAGGATTTTCATTTTGGAGGGAAGGAAATAGGGAGTAATTTTGGATTGGAAAAGAAGAAGGAAAAAGGAAGAAAAGAAAGAAGGAAGGAAGAAAGGAAAGGAAAGAAAAAGAGGAAGGAAGGAAGAAAAAAAAGTGATCTACCTTTCTCTTTTTGGAGGAGAGGGATGGAGAGGCTTTTAGTAAGGAGTAGGAAGAATCTCCATGCGATTTTGGCTCTTTGCATGTGGTTGAAGAAGAGAGGATCTGATTGAAGAGAGGGAGGAGGAATGGTTCCTATAGTTCAAGCGAAGGAGGAGATGCTCATGTGCGGCATCGGCTTCGTGAAGGGAGGAGGCCTCGATGGATCTGTTCCATCTGCTCGATGCAAGATGATACTCGGTTCCTTTCTACATCTGTGAAGGCTGACGGTTTGGGTTGAGCGTGCCGTGAAGAATTAGGGCCAAACGGTTTGAGCTGAATGAGGTGAGGGGATTTAGGTTAGGTTAGGGCTTTTAAGTATATTCCTATATTGGTTAATCGGCTTTATTGTGAATTTTACACCAATAAAAATAGATAATTAATATATATACATATCAATTTAAGGTTATTCGATGTTGAATGCTTGCGATCCGTTTCTGTCGGATTTGGTTCAAGTCAGCATCAAATTGTATCAATTTTAACTCAAAATGCTCATCGCTTTCAACCACTCGACATTAGACTTGTCTGAATTAAGTACGAATAGTCTTATTCGATAGATTTCAATGTTTCAAAGCTAATGGTGTAATAAATTTCATGAACGAAGATCATTTCATTTATGTCGGCACCTCTTGACCTCGATATGCGTGCAGGCGCGTTGGCAACTCGATCGCTTTATCTGTTGATCATCGAGTTGTGCAATATTGATATTTTGACCAGTTTCAATGTTTTAAGCATGATGGTGAAGTCCGTTCATCGATTGGAGGTCATTTTATTTGATTTTAGTGACGTCCAGTGTATTTCAGCTTTGATTTATGTGCAACCATTTCTGATTATTTAACATTTGCATAGATTCATCCGAATTAAGTGTGGATAGTCTATTTGATAGTTTTCTATGTTTTCAATCTAACGACATGATTAATTTCATGAATGAAGGTCGTTCGAATATCGTCATAACTTTTTGACTTTGATATGCACGTTGACACATTGATAGCTCGATCACTTGAGCGATTGATCTTTAGATTATGAAATATTTATATTTCGATCAATTTTGACATTTTGGACACGATGGTGAAGTTCGTTCATCGATCAGAGATCATTTTGACCATTTTCAGTGACATCCAGTGCATTTTGAGCTCCAATTTGTGCACTGTCACTTTCGATGTCAGTCGAATTCGATTTGTGGCTTGACTAGACTTATGACACATATGTGGAGGTTAACAAATGCCCCACAACAAATGTGATTCACGCATGGAGCAAGTTGCATTTTTTGAAAAATGGTTGACCCTTTGGGCTGGCCATAGAAGTTGGATCATTTTATCTTTGATTGCAATAGCTTACGGAGCTTTGATAGGATTTGTTAGTTGTATGATGCATTATTTAGAACATGCTAAATGATGGGCTTGATCGATTTGTCAGACTCGACTTGTCAGATAGATAAGAATTTTTACACAATCTAATTTCTACTTCAATGGCTTTGCTGACAATCTCTTTCTTTTATGTCATTGCAGATTTGAGTTTCCTCCCACCCTAGCTTCATGCTTGGTTGGGTTTGATGGAGGAATTGGTTTATTTATTTTGATGAAGGATTCCGCTGGGGGACTGGTTTATTCATGCTTGGTTGGATTTGAAATTTCTTCTGTCCTAGCTTTAAGCTTGACGGACTTGATGAAGGACTGACCTGATTTGTCCATATTGACTTGTTAAGAAGTGTATGTATGCCATGAACCCTGTGCTTGCTACTTTGATGGATTCATTGAAGGGTACATACAAATGACCCAGCCTTCCGACTTATATAGGGTCAATGTTAAGTTATTAGTCTAGCAACTTGTGCTTTAATAGACTAAATAACCACAAAATTCCTTTAGTTCAACCATTAACTTTGTATGAAGTATGGAATTGCTTCTTCGTCTATGCTTTCTTCTTTGATGAACTTGATGAGGAGATTGGCTTTGATATGTGCTTTGAGCTTGATCAGATCAATTGAGAATAGATTGAAATATCACTTTGCAGGCAATATAAAGATTGATTTGAGGCAGCCCTGAATTGAGCGTTTCCTCATATTACCTTGATCTATCAATCAAGTAGAAAGATCTCTTAGATCCTAGTTGCTTGTAATCACTAAGCTGGATCTGGTTTGAGATTGAATATATATGATCATCACACTGACGAGCAATGGCCCTTTCACTGCAGCCTTTTCTTATGGCTTGTTAAGTGAGGAGAACATCAGGAATTCAGCCATATTGGGCTTGTTGAGTTCGACCTTTAGAAACTACTCGAGTCTTTGACTTAGGTTGTACTGGGTTAGGGGTTTTGTCATAAGACTAACGAATGGGGGCTCTTTCAGGCCTTTTGTCATGGCTTGTTGAGTGAGGAGAGCGTCAGCAACTTGGCCATTTGTGGGCTTGTTGAGTTCGACCTTTAGAACCCATCAATGTCCTAAACTTCAGGATGTAGAGGTTGATGTTTTTCCAACTTAGTTGATTGAAGCTTCCAAAATTGGGAGTTCTTTTGACTTGATCTCGACATTTGACAAATCTAGGAGATAATTTTTTTTGACATTTATGGCTATCTTTCCATGCGTAGAAATATATTCTTTTTATTTCTGTAAAAACCTGGAACTTAATAGCGATAATTATGGGTATATTCAGGGATTTGGGTGTAAAGCTTGATTTTAACTGGAATCAGAATATAATCGAGGATCTCGTCTTATAACACGATGTTAACTTGAATAAACTTAACATAAACTAAAAATGTCCTCTGTCTTGTGGGGATTTTAAAGCATATTTAGAAGAGCTTTCAAGATTAAAATATACAAATACGTCCATATTTGAATTGATATACTCTTAAGAAGGTCTTAACATATAACATTTCTTTCATCTATGTATATATATCTAAAAATGCCCCATGTGTAACAGGGGAATTTTCATGAAAAAGCTTTTTTTTTCATCTGGAGCGAGTATACTTATTTAGGGATCTCGACATGAAGGATAATGTCGACCTAAATAGATATACTAAAAAATATGCCCCTGTCTTGCAGGGGGATTTCTATTGTACTTTAGGAATTTACTCATACATAATACCTTTTCAAGTATCGACCATTGATTGGTGGCTTTTGTCTTTCACCCTTTAGGTCAATGAGTTGGTATGTCCCTCGTTGATGCACTTTTTTAATGACAAAAGGGCCTTCCCAGTTAGGCTCAAATTTGCCACCAAATTTTTGGTTGGGGATAATTTGTCTTCTCAACACCAAGACCAATTCTCTTTTTTAGAATGTTCGAGGCCTCACCATATGGTCAAAAGCCCTTGACATCTATGCTAGATAAACTTCCAAATTCTGATGAGCTTACAATCTAACTTCAACAAGTGCATCGAGTTCCTCCATTCTCAGATGAGTGTTTTGATCTTCAGTTAGATTGTATTGGATGTCTACCCGAAGTGAAGGCAACTCAACTTCAAGCGGAAGAACTGCTTTAGTTCGAAATACAAATGAATAAGGAGTGGTTTTAGTCGGCATCTTGTAGGTAGGTCGATATGCCTATAATGCCTCTATTAGTTTGGTATGCCATTCTCTTTTATTTTTAGTGAGAATCTTCCTGAGCAGTTTGACCAACGTCTTGTTGAAAGCCTTCGCTAGACCATTTGCTCTTGGATTGTATATTGAAGAGTATCACCAATCAATTTTGTGTCGATCGATGAATATATAAATCTTTGCACGTTTGAAAGCTGTGTCATTATCAGAACTTATTCGGCATGACACTTTAAATATATAGACCACCTGATGCATGAAGAAGTTGATCACTTGGGTAGCAGTAACTTCTTTAAATGGGGTAGCTTCAGCCCACTTAGAGAAATAGTCAATCGCTGCTATGATGAAGCAATGTTCAACTGATGACGGTGGATCAATTGGTCTAATTACATCTGTACCCCAGCATTTGAATGGCCAAGATGTTATTGTTGGGAGTAGTGGATTTGGAAGTTCATGTATTATATTACCATATACTTGGCATTCATGACACCTCTTAGCATGATTGATACAGTCTCTCACCATAGATGGCCAATAATATCCCATCCTTTTGATCTTTACTGCCATCTTGGGACCTAACTGGTGTGCACCACAAACTCCTTCATGAACTTCAAGTATCACTTTGCTTGGCTTCTTTGCGTTTAGGCATCGTAGCCACATTTGTTCGAAGGATCTACAATATAGAGTGTTGTTGAAGAAAGCATAGCACAACATTATCTTCTCGATTTGAGCTACCAGTGATCTATTATTTGGTAATTTGCCTTCTTTAAAGTAGTCAATGAAAGGTTGCCTCCAATCATTTGGCCCTTCTATAATAAAAGCTTCACACTACTTTTCTAAGGTAATGTTATTCTTAGGTCTTATGGTATAACTCCTTGTTAATTTTGGAGAGTATGAGGAGCAACTTGAGTTGCATCCTGCAAGGTCAGATTTGATAACCCCTCTACCTGCGGGGATTGATACTTTATTGGCTCTAGAACTCATCGAGTAAATATGCCGATCATGACATAATCACCATTCATACTTGTCATTTCCTTAGCTAGTTTTGCTAAGCAATCTACTTTGCTATTCTTGGATCGAGAGACTCGAGTTATTGTGATATTTGATATTTTCTTCATAAGCTCAAGGACTCACTTATGATAGAAGCCTAACTCAAGCTTGTTGATTTTATAGATGCCAAGTACTTGATTTATAATAAGCTGAGAATTGCCAAAAATATGCAAGTTTTGAATGCCTATGAAAATTGCTTCTTCAAGACCTGCCACTAATGCTTCATATTTAGCTTCATTATTAGTTCTTGACTCAGTCAATCCATATGATCGTCTTATTATCCCTCCTTCTAGTGTTATGAAAATGAAGCCAATTTCTGCTCTTGCCCTTGGAAAATTTAAAGGTTGAACTTGTTTGATCGTTGAGGTTCCATCAAAGTATATTTCCTAAATTTGTGAGTTTTCTCTTTCATGGATGAGCATAATTTGCTCATCGGGCAAATCATTGTTAAAGGAAGAGTCTGCATGGATGGGACGTGCAGCTAGAAAATCTGCTAAGACTTGTCCCTTCACTTCTTTCTGGGGAATGTATGTGATATCAAATTGCAAAAGCAATACTGCCCGCCTTGCGACCTGTCAATGTTGGTCTTGTCATCAAGTACTTCAGCGGATCAATTCTTGAGATGAGGGTAATTTTGTGAGATAACATATAGTGATGAAGCTTTTGGACTTCAAAGATAAATGTCAAACAGTGCTTCTCTATTAGAGAGTATCTCATTTCTAATCTTATTAATCTTCGAGTGATATAACAAAATGCATTCTCTTTACTTTTTTTCATTGTGTTGTGCTAATAATTCCTTAATGGACTCTTCTAACACAACTGTGTATAGAATGAGGGGCATCCACGGAGTAGTTTTAATGTTATCGAATGCTTCTTGGCACTCCTTATCCCACTTGAACAGAGCATCCTTCTTCATCAACCTTGCCAATGGTTGATAGTGTCCTGATAGGTTTGATATAAACCGATGAATGAATGTAAGTTATCCTTGTAAAGAATGAAGCTGACACAAACTTTTTAGTGGAGGCATCTCCATGATTGCCTTGATCTTAGCAGGATCAATTTCAATACCTCTGTGACATACAAGGAATTTTCTGGAGGATACCCCGAATGAACATTTTAGAGGATTCATCTTGAGATCATATTTTATGATTCTCTCTAATATAATTCTCAAGTCTTGAAGTGGTTTTCACGGTTTAAGCTCTTCACCACCAGATCGTTAACATAACATTCCACATTTTTATAAATTAACTCATCAAAAATACCCGGCATGACTCTTTGGTATGTAGCTCCAGCATTTTTCAAACCAAAGGGCATGACTATGTGGCAATAGATGCCGATTGACATCCTAAATGATGTGTGCTTCTCATCTTCAGGTGCCATCTTGATTTGATTATATTTTGATGATTCATCCATGAATGAGAATATATCGTAGTTGGAAGTATTGTCCACAAGTAGTTCTGAAATTGGAAGCAGGAAGTCATCTTTTGGGCATGCCTTATTTAGGTCCCATAAGTCAATGCAGAGATAGATTTGTTCTTCTTCTAAGGGATAATTATCCAATCAGCATACTTCTCCTCTGGATGAAGCCTGCTTCGATCAACTTCTTATTTGCTGCAATTACCTATTCTTCAATTTCCAATCTCATTCGCCTAGGAGCTTGCTTAATAGGCATCGTATCTAGTTTAATAGACAGTTTATGAATTGCTACATTAGGGGATAAGCCTGGCATTTCAGAATATGTCCAGGCAAAGCAATCCTTAAATTCATAAAGTAGCACTTTTAACTCTTCAACTTTCTCATTAGGTAGAAGGGCACTGACGAAAGTTGGATCGGGATCATCTTCAGCTCCTAGTTTGATTTCTTTAAGTTCATCCATAATAGTTATTTGTCTACAATCTTTGAGTTCTTCAGGTGCAGGCTTGGCTTCTACTTCTTCATCATTTGTGAGAAAAATTTCATGGAGATCATCTTCTTCATCACTCTTAGTTTTGATCTCAGCTTCTATTATATTATAAGAAGCTCTATTTTGATGAGATTTATGGATGAATCCTAGACCTTTAGTGATAAACTTATCACTTCTTCATGATGCTTGAGGACTTCTTTGGCTCCACATCTTATTAAAGATTTGAGTTCTATCTTTAGTAGTTCCAATATGAATTCCAAGCTTATGCATCATTCTTCGTAATTTCTGTGGACAATATATTAGTATTCTTGTTGGCACTATCTCATCATAATTTTCATGTTGAGCAGGATGATCAAAATTGTGAGATGAGACTCTTCAGATTTGTAGAATAGAGTTTCTGTTCCGCCACTCTCGCTCTACGATGACACAGAGAATGTTATCAATTCTTCAATATTATGAACCTCCAGTGGAGTAATTTCTTTGAAGCACTATTGCATGATGGGTATAATTTTGAGTGAGTCATCTGACTCTACCAAGTGAGCTAATATCCTTGATGCAATCATCTGAACTCTATTTCCATAAGTAGATTCGAAGTCATAGTCTGAATCTAAATCACTTATTTCATACTTTGCCTTTTTTGAAAGCTTATATGTTCCCTTAGGTTTGTCAGGAATATCTTCTCCTTCTTCTAAGTCACTTCCCAAATGATGAACTGATTTTCTTGATTTAGGTGTAAAATCAAGTTCTTTAGGGAGAGTCAGCATTGCCTTCTTTCTTCCTCTTTGCTTTTGCTCTTTCACTTTGTGAAATTTCTTTTTAGTTCTGAAGTGGATGCTACCGCTTCAAGAGGCTCTATTGGCTTAGGCTCTTTGAGGATGAAGTACTTTGCATCTTCATAAATCTTTGCTTCATTGATGGAGAATGGTTGTAAGTTATTAAAAAGTCTGAATTCTTCTCCATCTTTCAGATACTTCATACATTGATGCATAGTTGATGGGACCATTCCATACTCATGCAGCCATGGTCGACCTAAGAGAGCTCTAAATGACGTATCAACATCGGTTATATAAAATTTAGATTCTATATAAATCCCAAAATTTGAGGAGAATACAAGAACCGGTTTTATGCCCTTTTCATTGAAACCATGAATCATCAATTTATCTCTCCCAAGATGTTGGATATCGAGTGATAATCCTCTCAATACCTTTAGACTCATAAGATTGATAGAAGAACCTGAATCAATCAATATTCGACTGATCAAGATGCCATCACTCTCTACAGTAAAATAATGAGAATGGTTGTCATCCGTTGTCCCCAACATAAGATCTTCCTCAAAAAATGTGATTACTGGGAGATCTTGAGTTTGCAATGCTTCAGTCATGCATTTTTTAGCAAAGTAAGCTTCATAACTCTCTAAATCTTTGAGAGCCTATATCAAAGTTTCTTGGAGGTCTTTTGACATCAAGAGGGCCTCATACACACTTAGTTGTGCAAGGATCTTTCTCAGATATGATAGAATATTATAGTCTATCTTTTCTTTTAATTTAGACTTCATTCTAGGATTTTTGGGAATGATAGCTTCGTTGACTTCAATTTATTTGCCTTTGTCTTTATTTACATTTTCCTTCTTTGATGAAGGTGGTGGGACTTTATCGCTTCTCAACTGAACTTGAATCACCTTATCTTGCGTAGATTCTTCTGAAGAGGTAGTTTCTTCAAATTCTCTTCTTATTCTGGAGGATTGGCCAAAAGGGCTAGACTCATTTTTCAACTTCATATGTTTCATGCGTGATGATATCGATGTGTCTGACTCTTCTCCATTGGGAAAACATAGATCTTCATCTAAACTATTATCGTCTTATTGAGTCATTATACAAAATTTAGTTGTTAACTCCACAGGCTCTTCTTGCTTTCTCGATAAGAATTATGATGGGTTGGTCGAGTATGTCTGACTACCCTTGTCATTTCGGAGTAATTAATGTTGAATAGCATCCGATATCACATAAATGATTCAACATGTCTCTGCTGGACAAAATTCACCATTATCTTCTTTGTCTGATTCATTATTGAAAAGTTTAGGCATAAAGTATGCAAGCCTAAATAGTTTTCTCCTTCTAAATTGATTTCTCCTTCTTTTATCTTTTCTGGATGATACGAAAAATGATGTAATCATCCTTGTAGACTCTCTTCTTAGGTTGATTAGAACACTATCAGATAGTCTAAATTTACCACATCGATACTTCCTTTCTAACCAATCCTTGAAGATTTAACAATCTTCAATAGGATGGCTGATCATCCGATGATAGGGATAGTAATTTGGATTACTAACTTGATCAGCTTCTTTAGGCCTTTCAATTTTTGGTAATTGTAGAGCATCTTTGACTGCTTGTTAAAATAATTTAGCCACTCTATCCCTTCTAAAAGAATATTCTTTGTTCATCTTTTCCTTAAGAGATGGCTGCATTCGGTCATCATCTCTTATTGCTTATTTTAGATGCTCCCCATCACTTGGAAAAGTTTGAGGTTTGTCATTGTCTCCTAATATCAATTTTGGCTATGGATTAGGATAGAGAGGCTTCTTACCCTTATCATCATTATACATCGGTTGTTTTCCTTTATCCACATTATATATCACCCGCTTTTCGCCATTTCAGCTATAGGAAGCGGCATGAATTTCATTTATTTTTGAGTCTGAAGGTTTGTTTCTCTTTGCTTTATATGCATAGATTGCAGACTTAAGGAGATTCAGTTTTTTGAAGTTAGCCACCTTATCGAGCAAGCCCTGGAATGTTGCAATCGACGCCATACATAGAAATGGTGTTATTTTATCATCAATGTTATCCATTAGCGATTAGATCGCATGTTCGTCTTCCAATTATTGCTCGCATTTCATGCTTAGGTTACGCCAATGAATTATTTTTATCACTGACTCATCTTTTCTCCTTTTCAGCAAGGCAAAGTCAGCGATTGTTATTTTCTCAGTTGCACTGGAGAACCTCTTCATGAATATTATCTCTAATTTAATAAAGGTTTTAACTGAATCATTTGGCAATTCTATATACCACTCAAAAAATAAAAGTCAAACTAATGATGGATGGAAGCGACATCATTCCCCATTTACCACAAGTAGCCTTAATTTGGGTTAGATGTTACTTTGGATTATCAAGCCCACTAAAAGTATTAAATTTTGGCACTGAGTAACCTTTCGGGCATAGCACTAGATCATATTCAGCTAGGTGAGGGAGAACCTTACTAACCAGCTTTTCAGCCTGCTCTAAGGCTATGACTGTCTTTATCTTTTCATTGAATATTATTTCTAGCTGAGCAGCTATTACTTCTCCAGGTGTGCTAGCCAGATTTTGAATTGTTGGATGGAGAGGTGTTTGGTTAACTTCATTTCTCGCTTCAGGTGTAGCATGTACTGTAGGAGCTTGAGGTAATAGAGTGACTGGTGGTATAGAAGTTGCATTATTAGCTACTGGTTATTGACAAAATAGGTGTTGCACTTGATGCGATATTCTTCTGCAACATCTCTATCATGACATTCATTTGTACCATCATATTGTTCATCTTGGTACTAAGCTGTGTGATTTCTTTATCTTTGACTTTTATTTGATGCTGCATTTCTCTTTGCTCTCTAGCTAGTGATATGGCATCAATCAGTATAGGTCCATCTTCTATTTTCTTCTGTGAAGGCTCTCCTTCATAAACATCAAATTCAGGTTCAAGTTCCCTGGATCGCTATCACTGGTAACGATGCTGAAAATAGAATCACATTTTGATGGAAGTATCCCCTCCGGTTGAAATCACTATTCAACACAACCATCATTGTGGTAGTTAATTTGATTTGAAAATATTCAAGAGCTTTAGATCTTATCGACTCTGTTTAGCTCCTAACAGAGGATTAAATCTACTATCACATGATAGAATTAGCTTCTCAGATATTTTACTAAGTTAAAATTTATATAATAAATTTTTAGGTTTTATTAACCCGGACCCAGTCCTAAGACTAAACCGAGAACGCAGCCCGCGCAACATTTTCAGACACTTGAATTTAAACATTTAGCATAGTGTCGGAGCTCATGCGAGTGTATTTAAGAATGCCTTAACTAACGCCTTCTATTCGCTTGTATGATGTGTTGCGAATTTGGTAGTAAAGAAGGTATTGTAAATTGATTTAATATCTTATTAGATTATTCAGATTAATATTTAATTGATTCCCATTTAGCGTGCACAGTCTTTTCAGAAATTAAAATTTGCACTTTAAATCTCTATGTCTAAGCATATGTATGTATTTATAGCTTAGATAATTTCATCTAATTAATGAAATCATTGACATTATTTCTTCTATTTTTGATTGAAGGAAGCCTTATGATTTTTGTAGAATTTGATTTAGTATCTCTTGTCGATTGACCAAAGAATTGCAGATCCGGTGGTGATCATTTGAAAGTTTGCACAAGCTTTGAATAAGAATATATTCATTTTAGATATGTGTAATGAATTTATTCTCATTCAAGCATTTACATGTATTTTGGAATATTTGACCCAAAGGAGTAACCGATATAAGATATGTGCTATGGCATATTTCATGCAATTGTATTCATACAAGTTTACATGTACGAAGTTCACCCAAAAGAAAGTTTCAAGCCTCTCTAATTTTATCATTTAAGGACTCTTCACACTTTCTACAACAAGAGTTGTTAGACCCAATTAAGATTTGTCCTTAACTTCATATCAACTTCCCTATTTATTTGAAAATTAAACTTCAAATTTATTGCAAGTTTGTTATGAGTTTGGCATTTACCTCCCTAAGTTTTAATTAAAGCTTGTTTAATTTTGAGGAGTTTGGATAAAAGAGAACTCACTTTATCGCTTCAATTTAAGCCATAGAGAATTACAATTAAAGCTTGTGAGTTTGGTATTAGCCTCCTCAAATTTTATTTGCATTTTAAATAGGTGTTTTATTCTTTCCAAAAAACATTTTAGGTGCTCTCCCCCTATTTCTCTTTGATTTAGCATTTATCTTCATATTTATTGTATATATTTTTATTTAACATAAATTTAGATGATTTTCATTTGAATTTGTTTAAGTCTTAAATTTTAGTATAAATTTTGGCGACCACCACATCATGTGGGCTTAAGAGTATTTTGGCTTTTGTCGCATAACAATGAGCATAGCGAGTGGTGTCTTGCGACACCACAATCAATTTCCATCTCATAACATATTAATGAGTGTGACAAGGCCTTTAAACCTAAAAGAAGACATACAATGCCATATATATTCATTCCCCTTCTTTTTCTAAGTCTAGAAATCAGACAAAATTTTGGCAGCATTTCATCTAGGGGGAGCGACATTTAACGGATGTTGGCTTACTTGGTACGCTCTTGTGGTGTTTATTTTTGGGATGTGGGACACCACACAGATCTTAGGGTGTACTTATTGAAGTGATCAGGTATGACATTAAGGAATGATGTACTATCTCGAAAGATAGAAATCACCACCCTATAATGGACCTAATCACCTAATAAGGACTCCTAAGACATGATGGGTCTTTGAATATACCAAATATCTTTCCCCTACTTTACATGAAAAAGTAAAGTAGGGTTTATTTTAAGTCGGGTTAGTTAAGTTCCCTATGGAGGCAAGCCCCCATTGTTAATTACTTCCTAAAGAATGAAATCCCTTAGAAATACTCTCGATTAAAGTAGACAATTAGGATCTCCAAAGATTTCAAGGTTAAGACTATCAAAGGATTGGATATTTTAGAAAATAAAATTTGATAAATCAAGGAGAAGACTTATTTTTGGAATCCAAATGGGAAAAGTAGGAAATGCTCATGATACTAGGATACCTAGTGAGCATTCCAATCTACATATGGTAATAATAACATCCCATACACCCAATGTACATCACAAAATAAAATACAACATCATACATACAATGCCCTAACTTAGCACTAGAAGTGGTGACTTAGTATTCTAATGTGTGTGCTTAAGGCTTGTGGGGCAAGGCTTTACTAGGATTCTTTAGTTTAAGTTTCAATTTAGAGTTTAAATTTGTTTAAATTTTACCTTTACGTGATTTCAATTTAAATGATTTAATGATTTACTTTTCATTTTTATTTCACTTTTATTTGGTTAAAGTGATGTTTAAGTTTTCAAGAATGAAGAGTAGGGTGAATTCCATTTGCAGACATAACTCACCCTATTCTACATCCTAACTCCTAAAGAGTCTAACTAAGGCCCTTAAGTATCTTAATTAGCCCATTTAAATTTAAGGCTAAGGTAGACATAAGATTATCTCCTTAGATAAACACCACTGTAGGTCTATAAGGATTTCTTGGATGATGTAGCCCATGTGTTGCTGATGAGGATCCTTCTGTTAGGTTTGGTCAACTACCTCATCAGACTAAGTAGACTAGGGATCGTGACTGACCGGGATGATGGAACCATGGGATCTAGATCGGGCACGTCATCATTTCCCCAACCATCCAGTTTAAGCTATAATGAAGAATTTCATATCTTAAATTCTGAAACTCTACATGCTGCTTAAGGGTTATGCGGCAAGGCTTTACTATGCTTGATAGGGAAAACAACCCTCTGTCAGTTAAGGTAGACGTAAGATTATCTCCTTAGATAAACACCACCGCAGGTCTATAAGGATTTCTTGGATGACGTAACCCATGCGTTGCTGATGAGGATCCTTCTGTTAGGTTTGGTCAACTACCTCATCGGACTAAGTAGACTAGGGATCGCGACTGCCCGGGATGACGGAACCATGGGATCTAGATCGGGCACGTCATCATTTCCCCAACCATCCAGTTTAAGCTATAATGAAGAATTTCATATCTTAAATTTTGAAACTCTACATGCTGCTTAAGGGTTATGCGGCAAGGCTTTACTATGCTTCTTTAGTTTAAGTTTCAATTTGGAGTTTAAATTTGTTTAAATTTTACCTTTGCGTGATTTTAATTTAAATGATTTAATGATTTACTTTTCATTTTTATTTCACTTTTATTTGGTTAAAGTGATGTTTATGTTTTCAAGAATGAAGAGTAGGGTGAATTCCATTTGCATACATAACTCATCCTATTCTACATCCTAACTCCTAAAGAGTCTAACTAAGGCCCTTAAGTATCTTAATTAGCCCATTTAAATTTATTTAATTCCTTTGATTTGATTTATTTGATTTGATTGAGGATTTAGAATTGGAGTTTGTTTAAGTATTTGATTGATTTATTTTGGATTAGATGTTTTCGTTTAATTGTATATTGATAATTGAACATCCTTAATATCTAATGAAGTTTAAGTTTGTTTAAATTCATGTGTTTTTGATTGATTAACTTTAGATTAGATGTTTTGGTTTAATTAAAACTTAATAATTCAATATCCTTGATCTTTGATGAAGTTTAAGTATGTTTAAATTCATGTGTTTTTGATTGATTAACTTTAGATTAGATGATTTGGTTTAATTAAATCTTGATAATTTAATATCCTTGATCTTTGATGAAGTTTAAGTTTGTTTAAGTTCATGTTCTTTTGATTGATTAATTTCAGATTAGATGTTTTTGGTTTAATTAAATCATGATAATTAAATATCCTTAATATCTAATGAAGTTTAAGTTTGTTTAAGTTCGTGTTCTTTTTGATTGATTAATTTTAGATTAGATGTTTTGATTTAATTAAATCTTGATAATTCAATATCCTTTTAAATTATTATCTAATTCAGTTCTTTGATTATGGTTATGTGACTTAACTTTATGTTTATTTAATTTGATTGTGGTTCATTTATTTGTAGTTTGATCGGATTAGATTAATTAAGATCTTATTTTGATTTTAATTGGGTTTGATTCTTTGTAATTATGATTTTATTTTTAATCACATCTATTTATCATACTCATCAAAGTTTGGTTTGTATTTTGATTTCATACATTGGATAGTTGATTAGTTTATCTTATTTAAGTAGGTTGAATGAGATTTGATTTTGATTACATATTAAATTGATGAGAGTTTTTATTAATTTAATTTGATTTAATTTGATTTGATTAGCTTTATTGGTCTATGGGTTTGCTTAGGTTCAAAGTGATTATGTGACTAGTTTAATTAAGAAGTGTATTTATGTTAATTATAAAGGTTTATTTAATTTTCAATTTGGTTTCATATTTTCTTAGACTAATGATGTAATTAATGACTTAATAATTTAGTTTTAATTTAGGTTTTTATTAGTATTTAATTGCATTTATGTTTGATTAAGCTTAAGTTTAATAGGATTAATTTAATTAACTCAATTAATTTATTTAAGAGGTATGATTAATTATTAAATAAAATAAAGATTTGTTTAATTTTTAAATTGATTTCATATTTATTTGGGTTAATGATGTAATTAATGAGTTAATGATTTAAGTTTAAATTAGCATTTGATTAGCATTTAATTACATTTTATGTTTGATTAAGCTTCAGTTTAATATGATTAATTTAATTGACTTAATTAGTTTATTTAATAAGCGTGATTAAATTAATTAGTAGATTAATTAAGTGTTTGATTTGAATTACTTTTAATATAATTTATAAAATTAATTTGGTTTATTAAGATGATGGATTAATTTATTAAGTTTGCATTAATTAGATGTTTCATTAATTAAGTTTGATTTAGGGTAATTAAAATTTTAAATTATTAGATTAATTAAGGATTTATTTAATTAGACATTAATGACTTAATGATTTAGGTTTTATTTAGGTTTTGATTAGTATTTAATTGCATTTTAATTATGTTTGAATAAGCTTGGGTTTAATATGATTAATTTGATTAACTTAATTAGTTTACTTGAGGGGTGTGATTAATTATTAATTTTAATTAGGGGTTTAATTTAAGCTTAATTTTAGAGTAAGTTTTAATGTAACTTATTTAAATTAATTTGATTAATTAAGATGATAGATTAATTCATTAAGTTTGCATTAATTATATGTTTGATTAATTAAGTTTGATTAAGGGTAATTAAATTTTTAAATCATTAGATTAATTAAGGGTTTGTTTAATTAGAGATTAATGGCTTAATTTCCCACATGTGAGTGATTTAGTTTAGTTAAGTGTTTTCCTTAAGTTAGATTTGATTAAAGGATTATTGTTATTACCATCATTGTTATTAAGTGAATTAATTGTTTATTTCATTTCAATTAAGTTTGATTATTTATGGTTAGAGTTTTATTGATTTGATTCACCTATTATGTTTGTTTGATTTCATTAACATGTTTGATTTAGTTATTAGGTTCAAATATTTAATGATTAATTAATTATTTTATTCCAAATGGATGTGATTTAATCATATGTTAATTAAGTTAACTTTAATTTTATTTGGTTTAATTTGATTAATATCAAATGATTAAAGTTTCCTAAATTTTTTGAATTCTGAGTTTGATTTAAGATTTAATCATTTAATTGAGTTTTATTAACTTAAATAGGTTTAATCATATTTAATTTAAATTCCTCTAAAGATGATATTTTTTTCTAATTTAAGGTTTGATTAATGATTACTTAAGTGCTATTTCATTTTTTGATTTTTGATTTGATATCTAAATTGTTTTTAGATTATGTTTTAATTAACTTCTTAATTGATTAAACTCTACTCTTAAGTGTTTGTTTGGGGTTCATTAAGATTCAGAAGATCACATTATTTTCTTAAGAGTCCTAGATATCAACTGAAGTGATTTAAGCCATTTTAAAGCTTTTTGTAAATTTCTAAATTTTTATTTGATTTATTTTATTCAAAATGGACAATCTAAACTTCATAATTTAATTTCTCCGAATCTAGAAGTTTTTTTCACTTGAAATTTTTATGGCAGGTGTGTTTTAACGTTAATTTCAAACCCTAAAAAATTTCAACTTAATCTGATATATATTTTTGGTTTAATTAATGAAATTTAATTTTCAAAACTCAAATTAAGCTCAAAATACTCAGTAAAATTTGGAGATCTTAGATTTATTAGATTCCTCTCAGAAGTACAAATCCAACGAGCCCTTGTTTATTATTTTTGGCTAAATATTTTATTTTTTATAAATTTTTGAAGTTTCACAAGATTTAAATTAAATTTTTTTTATAAAAGAAATATACGTAGTGATGATGTCAGCCATTGGGAGGGAAGGGAAAATGACTCGCGGGTCACTCTGGATCCTTCGATCACAAATCAGATGGTTCAAATTGCTATTTGAGCCGTCCGATCGGACCATCGATCGCATCGGCGATTGAAGAGCATGTACAATGTGTCCGCATGAACCACGCGATTGGACGGTCTAGATCGCATCAGGCGATTTGAAGGCTCAGATCGTGCAATCCGAGCTATTCGATCATGCGAGTGTGATCGGACGGTCCAGATTGCATCAGGTGATCTAAAGGCCCGGATTGCACGATCAGAGCCATCCGATCCCGCGAACCATGGGACCGGACGGTGGCTGTAGCCCGCCGACAATGAACAGTGTTTTTAGGCTTTTTTTAGGAAAAAATGGGATTTATAAGTGAAAACTTGTCCAAATGGACCCATTTTTGCATCATTTTGCACCAAAAAATTCTATTTTTTAATTGGGATGAATTGAAGTAAAAATATGGGATTATCTAGGATAAATTCCTAAAATCGCATGAAAATTAATACAAAATGCGAGAAATCCTAAGGCCAGCTAAAGTTTGGCAAAATTTACCTCATCGGGGATGGTTTCCGGTGGCGGTGAAGATCCGAGCGAACTCCTAGGTATGTGAGAAAGCTTTAGAATGATCTTTAACCCTTACCTTCCTTCAAAATGTCATCTTCTCCGATGTCTACCATCGCCTTGCCAGAAAAGAAACTATTTGTGCTTTTGAGCTTAAAAATGGCTTAAAGAGGTGGGGGATGGGTTCCTTTTGGCTTTGGGGACCTTTTGGGAGCGAATGATGGTGGGAGCAAGAGATCTAAAGCTTCATTTCCTCCTCCTTTATAATGGCCAAAAATCCATTATTTTTTTGAATTTTTTTTGCTCCAAATTGATTGTCATCTTGCTTGGGGTGGTTGAAATGGATGATAGATTGATTGAGGACTTTAGATTTTTTACTCCAAAGTCTTCTCTTGCTGTTATATGATCAGCTTGATTCAATGTAAATGTTGGGGAGGAGTTGAGTGCATGTGATGGGGGAGAATTAAATGAGGTTGGGTGGAATCCTATGTGGGGGAGGATCCATGAGGGATTTAAATAGGTTGGGTTTGGGTCGATCAGCCCCCAATGCATCTTAGCTTGGTTTCAAGGGTTGGCCTAATTTGGGTCATACGGGTCATATTGGGTCAAATTGACCCATTTGACCAAAATTGGCCAAATTAGCTTGGGTTATGGGTTGATTCATGTTCAATTAGCTAATTGAAGATGAATGTGGTCTTTGGTTTGAATTAATTTGGATTTAATTTAGATTTAGGCCAAATTGACCTTTAGGCCAATTCGGGCTTGGTTGGGTCAAGTTGACCAATTGGGCTCAATTGATCAAATTGGGTTTAATTATGGCTTTGGTCAAGTTCAATAATCAATTTGGAATGAACTTGAGCCATTGCTTGCAATCAATTTGGGTTAGATCATTATTTGACCTGATTTGGTCCTTTAAGCCAATTTGGATCAATTTGGATCAAATGGCCAATTAGTTTGCCCCATTTGATTGCAATTGATCATCCTAGGGTGATAAAAAATCATGGTGGAAGGTTTTGGTAAGCTTGGTTCAATCCAATTTAGGTTGAATTAGAAGTTGGCTCAAATGGATCCTTTAGGTCACCTTGGGTCAAGTGGACCTAAGTTGGTCAGTTAGTTTGGTTTTGCTTTGATTCGAGTTTAGTTGAACTTATATATGAACCCTAGATTGGAATATAAATTCAACGGCAATCAATTTGGAGTCTAAGGGATTTTGGCTCATTTAAAACTTTCAAGTCAAAAGGGCTAGGTTGGGTTTGACTTAGGTTGGTTTCGATTTAATTTGATGATTGTAGGTTTCATTTATATCTGGGTAGATAATTGAATGAATGATTAATTCAAGAGAAAATTCATTGGTTTTGACTTGATCTGGATAGAACTTAACTAAGTCCAAAGAATTGGTTTAAAGGGTTTAGATTGAGTTTGGATTTGATTTTTAATATAGTCTTGGTCGTTTGAATTTAAATTTTATTTATACTTGTAAATATAAATGAAGGAATAATTGATTTATAAAGAGATCAATTGAGTTTTATTTGATCTAAGGGAATTTTGGCTAAGCTTATGAATGTGGTTCATATAACTTAGGAAGGGTTTTAGGATTTGAATTTGATTTTGGGTTTCAATCATTTGGAGTCAAATTTGAAAGTAGATTTGGAATTTGAATTTGAATTTGAGATTTTGTTTGAGAATTGAATTTGATTTGAGAAAGTGTATCTAGACTGGGTTTAGGCTATAGGATGGGTGATTTCCTTAAGCCCTAAGGCATAGCCTGATCTTATGATTAACACTTCTAAGTCACTAGGCTTAGGTTAAGTGTTCACCCAATCACTAGAAGTGTCTTATGACTAAGGAGTTCTTAGTGTCTAGAAAAGTCTTAAGTCTAAGGAGAGGAGGTTAAGAGCTCACTCCGAAAGTGAGGTCAACAGCCCTCATGAGCATAGCGGTGTCTTGCGACACTGCAGCCAATTTTTTGTCTCATCATGCCCTCATGAGCATGATGAGGCCTTCAAACCTGCAAAAAAATACAAGCAAGTATATATCTGCTTTTACACATTGATCCCACATGTTCTGACTCATTTTTTCGCGGGGTTGGGTAATTCGAAAACCAAGAGATGAACCTGCCTCATGACGATGTTCTTCTCCGGTTGCAGCAAAGTGAAAATTGGAAGGGTAATGCAAGGAGTGCGACCCTGAAAGAAGAACCCACCTCATGATGGTGTTTTTCTCCGATGGTGGCGCAAAATTGAAATGTAATGCAAGGAGGGCGACGCCGAAAATAAAAAAAAAACCCACCTCATGACGGAGTTCTTCTCCAGTTGCGGTGAAGGAGATTGCCGCAAAATGAAGTAGGAAATTCAGATTTGGAAAATGTGGGGAATTTGAAAGTAGATTTTTGATTTTGGTGAAAATGAGGGAAAAACAAGGGAATTTCGGATCGAGGGTAAGGTAAAGAGGAGAAATCTAGATTTGTAAAGATGAGGGAAAGGGATTTTCGATTTTGAAGAGGGGAAGGAAATAGGGAAAGTAATTTTGGATTAGAAGAAAGAAAAGAAAGGAAGAAAAGAAAGAAGGAAGAAAGAGAAGGAAAGAAAAAGTGGAAGGAAGGAAGAAGTAAAAGCAAGCAACCTTTCTCTTTTCTTGATTTTGGAGGATGAGAGAGATCGGAGAGGGTTTTTCTGATGAGGGGAGTAGAGGGAAATGTCTCCTTGTGGTTTTGGCTCTTTGCATGCGATTGATGGGAAAAGGGTCATGGTTGAAGAGAGGAGGAGGCAGTTGCTTCATTCTGAAAGGGAGGAGATGCTCATGCGTGCAGCGTCGGCTCGCATGAAGGGAGGAGAGGCATTAGTCAGATGCAGTGCTCCATGTGGCTCAATTGTGTGAAGAGGGAGAAGCCCTCGGTTCCTTTCCTGCGTGCATGAAGAGGAGTGACTCAGCTGGTCGGCGTCGAAAGAAGGGGAACAATTTGAAATTTGAATAAGGTGACGGGATTTAGGTTAGGTTAGGGCTTCTAAGTATATTCCTTTATTGCTTAATCAGCTTTAATGTGAATTTTGGCTGAAATGAGTAGATAATCAATATATATGTCAATTTATTTTATTCCAATGTTTCGAATGCAACAGCGCAGTTCGTTTCGCAATTGGAGGCCATTTGGTTCAAGTCGACGTCAAATTGCATCAATTTCAACTCAAAATGTGCGCCGCTTTTGATCACTTGACATTTGCACAGACTTGTCTAAATTGAGTGAAAAAAGTCATATTCAATAGATTTTGATGTTTTAAAGCTAATTGCAAAATCAATTTGGCGAACGAAGATCATTTGGTTTATGTCGGTGCCTCTTAACCTCGATATGCGTGTAGGCACATTGGTGACTCGATCGCTTGATCAATTGATCATCAAGTTATACACTATTTATATTCTAACCAGTTTTGATGTTCTAAATGTGATGGCAAAGTTCATTCATTGATCGGAGGTCATTTTGGTTGATTTTGGTGACGTCTAGTATATTTCAGCCTCGATTTGCGCACTATCACTTTTGATTATTTGACATTTGCAAAGACTCATCTGAATTAAGCATGGACAATCTCATTTAATAGTTTTTTATGTTTTGAATCTAAAGGCATGATCAATTTCATGAACGGAGGTCGTTCGAACATCATCGTAGTTTTCTGACTCTAACATGCATGTCGACACATTGATAGCTCGATTGCTGGAGCGGTTGATCTTTAGATTATGGAATATTTATATTTTGATCAATTTTGAGATTCTGAATGTGATGGTGAAGTCTGTTCATCGATCGAAGGTCATTTCATCTATTTTTGGTGGCATTCAGCGCATTTTGAGCTTCGATTTGAACGTCATCAAGTCCATCGTTCAACTTGTGGTCTTGACTTATGACACATATGTGGAGGTCAACATATCTTCAGCCTAATAAAATATCTAAAAACTAATTCTATCATATGATAATAGATTTGATCCTCTATTATTAAATTAATAGAGCCAACAAGATCTGAAACAATGAAATAATGAATCACCTCGCTGATGGATGTGTTGAATGAAAATTTCAACCGGAGGGGATACTTTCATCAAAATAAGGTTGTAATTTTAAATTAAATTAACTCAAATTAAGTATCAATCTAAGTGTAAAATTTAACATTTTGTTAAGTATTAAATGCTTAAATGAAATTCAATCTTTAATGAACTTAAAGCTAAAACTCAATCCACCTTTCGCAATTATTTGTCGTAGGTGACAAATTTAGAAAACCCTAGCTCACAAAGGAGCCAAAGTTAAATCAAGTACCCAACTATGTTTAGTCTCAAATAATCTCATGCTAGCAAGGATGTGGCCCATATCCTTTGACTGCGTGGCTTAGCCAGTAGGCTCCACATGATGCAGTTACGACTAGAGTTCCTCAATGGCTTTGTCCTTTGAGTTATGAACCATAGGATATACTTGATAGGGAAAAAAGCCCTCTGTTAGCTAAGGTAAACTTAACCCTATCTCCTTAGACAAACACCACCCTAGGTCTAAAAGGATTTCTTGGATGACACAACTCATGGCTACTGATAAGGATCCTTCTGTCAGGTTGGGTCAACTACCTCCTCTGATAAAGTAGACTAGGGACCACGACAGCCTGGGTGATGGAACTATGTGATCTATATAGGGCATGTCATCATTCCCCCAATAATTCACTTTAAGTTAAATAATGATGAATCTCACAAATCTAAATTCTGAAACTCCACATGTTGCTACTATACGCCACACATTAAGCGATCTAATGACTAGTCTTAATCAAAAGTTCTCTCTCAAAGATTGAGAGGGTAATTAACTATGTGCTTGCTTCATAGAAACCTAAAATCAGATCTAAAGTCCTCACAAAATTAGGGTGAAATCTCTACGCAGTGTCTTATCTACTATTTCATCTGCCTTCTGAAAATTTAATCGACACTTTAAATCACAGTCTTCATTGAGAAGTCGATGGAGAATTTTTGGAGCCCACAAATTTCTGGCGACTCTGTTGGGTACAAGTTTCTCTTTCCATCTTTGGCTAGTCAAATCAAGAAGTGGAGCATAATGAAATTAAAATTCATTTTATAAAATAAAATTAGTTGAAATTTAAAATTAATTTTATAATGAACATTATCCTGAAATTTTTAAGATTTTATTTATGCATAACTTATTTTAATGTACTACTATATCTATTTGTTCTGTTGTATCTATGCATATTGAAAGTGTGAGATGATATATCAATTACTGATTACTAATTCCCATCCTTCATTTTGCAGATGGATCTTCAAAACACCCCATTCACTCTGCAGCTAGGTCGTGGAGCCAACATCCTCCTAGCAAATGTTGTAATTAACACTGGAGATGCTGGAGCTACTATACAATTTGGTAGCATATATTTCCCAGTGATGGCTGCTCAAACTACTGTTAGGCCTGCATGAGATAATTATGCACAACTTGCACATCAACCAGTGCAGCAGGCCAAATCCACTAAAACTCTTTTCTCTACTGCTAAGTAGGTTCCTCAAAAGAAAGCCTCTGTATTTGAAAGGCTGGGACATACTGAAGCTCTAACCATGAAGAGAATTATCACTGGAAAGAAAGTTTCAATCATGTCTGTGAACGCTGCCACTTTGCTAACCTTGCCTTTTGCGTAAGGCCAACATGATGCTGAAGCTTCCTTATCTAGAGGAGAGCTAACTAGAAGGCAGAGGAGAAGAGGGAATGTTGAGCTACGAGTCCATCAGCTCTCACCTAGCCCCTCTGTTACACAGTCAGCCGTACAACCAAAAGTGAGTATTCCCACCCACAACAAGTTTGAAAATCTCAAGTGGGTTAAGAAGAACAGCTCTACTTGTGATAATAAGCAATCATTTTGGGAGCAACGGTACCAAGCTCCAATCTCACAAAGGAGGCATAATGAAACTCTATCCTCTAGAGTGCACAGAGTACTAAAAGTCATTAAAGAAAAAGGTCTTATGAAATAGAGTTATCAGAGGCCAATTATCAAAGAAACCAATACTGTTCCACTGTAGAAGCTACTATCAATGGTAATAAAAACTCAAGATCATTCTAGAAAGGTCCTGGTAGAAAGGAAAGCAAATCTGGAGGCCAAAGCCTCGAGAAAAAATCACTCTAGAGAATAACAAAGGTGTGACATCCAACTTGTATTCCCAGAGATCTGCTAATGACATGACCCAACAAGAATGGGTCCCTAAGAGAAAGATCACCATTAATGAGTCTAGAGATGGTCGACACCCTAGAGAATCCTCTAGGGAATCCCATTAGCTAGAAGCTCCATTTTCTAAGGTGGTAGTTGACTTTGACCAAAGCCCTCCAATTAAAGAAATGCTCATGTCATAGTCTGAGCCTAAGATGTGATGGAGACGATGCTCACCGTGTAAGGCTACAAGAAGAATATGAAGATAATGATGATGAGACCATAGGAATAGAAGTGGTCTATATGGTGGGTCAAGGTGATGATCAGCCAGGTACTCAATTTTACTCAATTTTAGAAGTGGTAATATGAAGATAATATGAGCATGAGGTGAGAACAATAGTTGGAGGAAGAGCATACAATCCAATTATTGATGGGAAATATCGATGATAAGATGGAACAATATCTTTGCATGGCTTCCATCACTACTTTTCAAGAGCTACTCGATCGGGTATCAAAATTTGAAAAATTAAATTTTTCTAAGTCTGAGAGTCAATCAGATAGAGTAAAAATAATTAAGCCCTTAGACTCTAAAAGGAGTGAATCTCAAGCTACTTCTTACAACCTGGGTAGAGGAAAATGAATAATCTATAATATCAATAAAGGAAAATAGTCTATTTACATTGAAGAAAGAGTCAAAAAATCAATCAATCCTTAGCCCAAGCTTGTCCTTAGAGGCAATGATAGACCTCAAAACTTCTCAGGTGGTGTAGAGTGCCCAAGGAAAGCAATGAGAGATACAGAACACATATAACCATCTCTCAAAGAAAAGATGAGCAAAGAATATTCTTTTAAAAGAGAAAGTGTGACAAAATTATTTCGCCAAGCTCTTAAGGCAGGGATGGAATTACTAGAATGCAAAAGCCAGAATAATCAAATCAAACTAATAACCCAAACTATTGCCCATATCATTGAGTGGTTAGTCACTCAATTGAGGATTATTATGTATTCAAAGACTGGCTAGAAAGAAAATATAAGAGAGGTGAATTCACACTGTCCAATAGTATTCTTATTCACCCAAAGAAAGAAGCTGCAATGGTGATCACATCCTCTTTCGTGCCTCCAATTGAGAACAATATGAAAGAAAATGAAGTACAAGAAGGAAAATGGGAGACAATAGTCTCCAACAAAATTATCAAAATGTTGAAGCAACTGGAAGGTGTTCCCAGCATCAAGTGGAAATCACCACTCAAACCTATGTTGGAGTCGAAAGACATGTCTAGAGCAAGCACATCAGCTTCTCAACGACATTCAAACTATAACACTCTATCAGCGGTACAAGAAAGAGCTTATCAAGGATAAACCACATACATCAAATAAGTAAGGTAATAAAAAGAAAAAGATTAAAAAGAGAACTATAGTTCAAAAGATCATTAATAATCTAGAAGAGTATCATCGGTCGATGAGACAACCTATCAAGATTGTCGACTTCATGGCTGGACTCCAAATTATTGAACCAAATAAAGAAGGTGATGATGAAGATGATGAATCACTTCTTAGAGAAAAGTGTCAAGTTATTTCAGTATTATCAAGCACTTCTCGATGAAGCTCATGCCCTTATGGTATTTAATGCCAAACATCCTCAATATATGTAGAAGGTTCAAATAAACTCAGAGGGTTTACCTCAACTAGAAGAAGGATGATTGAAGATGAAGCACTCAAGTTTTACTTAATGGCAAGACAAATAGATGATAGTTTGGAAGTAGATTTATGCTTTACCGAGGGAAATGACTCAGAATCATCAATAAAAACTCATATGGAATGCTTAAAACTAGGTAATGACTTAGAAGATTCAGGAGTAAATGCTGAACTTGAAGGGATTACCTCTTCAGAAGAGTCTAAGCCAAACAGAGCAGCCCAAGTGTAACTAAGAGGTGGGAAAGTACTACCGCCGCCACCAAGGAAAGGGCCACTAAATAAAGACAAAGATAAAAATATTGAAATTAATGAAAATATCACTCCTAAAGGCTCAATATGAAGTCTGGCCCAAGTAAGTGTATGAGGCCCTCTTAATGTCGAAGGATCTTCGTGAAATCTTAATTCAAGCTCTTAATAATCAAGAGAAGTTTGAAGCACATTTTGCATAATGGTGTATGACTAAAGTTTTGCAATCTCAAGATCTCCCAATAGTCAATTTCTCTGAAGAAGACCTTATGCTGGGAACATCATAGCACATTCGCCCATTGTATGTCATTATGGAGAACGATGGTGTTATGATAAATCGAATATTGATCGACCCAGGCTCGCCGATTAACCTCATGAGTCTACGAGCACTAAGGGGGTTATCCCTTGACATTAAACATCTCAGGCGGGATAAGTTGATGATTCAAGGCTTTAGTGAAAAAGGACAAAAGTCCCTCGGGTCTTTCTTTTGGCTGCTCAGGTTTGGAGAGCTATACACTTAAGCCAAATTCCATGTGATAGATGCTGATACTTCATTCAGGGAATTATTGGGACGTCCCTGGCTTCATGAATATGGAATGGTGCCATCCACCTTGCATCAATGCATAAAATACTTTAAGGATAGAGAGGAGCACAAAATCCTTGGCAATTTTCAACCATTTATAGTTCATGAGGCAAAGATCTATGAAGATGCAAAATATTTTATCCCAAAAGAGCCCAAGCCTCAGCAGCCTACAGTATCAACTTCAAACACTATAAGATAATTGAAAGAAAATATAAAACAAAAAGGAAGAAAGAAAGCAATGTCAATTCTTCCTAAATTGCTTGAAGTACCATCCAAGCTAAAGAGGTCAGTTCCTCACTTGGGTAGTGATATGAAGATGAGGATAAAATTCTTTTCAAGCCCAAGGAGACTTGCAAATCTTTCAAGAAAGTTAAGAAGAAAGTAGAATACTTTGATTCAGATTATGAGTTTGAATCGATCTATGAAGGTCAGGTATAATATACCTCTACAATAAGGGAGGCAAACTTACTAATATTAGAAGATTCACTTCTGATCACACCAATCCCTTCTTTATACTTTAAAGAAATTACACGACGTGAATTTTACATTATTGAGGAGTTGAAGATCTTTTACGTACCTCCTTTGCCAGGGGGTGATAGACCTGAAACCTCATTCTACAAGTCCGAGGAGTGTTATCACCAGGATTCTGATTGGCTCATACAATTTGATGAATCTGATGATATGATTCCCACAAGAATGCCAAGGTATTATCCTCTAAAAATTTTAAAGATGATGCACAAATTAGGAGTTGATGTGGGAACAGACAAATGGTGAGCCCACTTCTTTGATACTCTATGGAGTCTAAAATTTCTACAGACTTCACAAAAGTGTGGTAATCATACACCCAAAGGTCTTGGATACACATCCCGTAAGCATCATCGAAGGGCTTGTTACACAATAACAAAAAAATAAAGTTGAGACTGAAACTAAAAATGAAGATAACATTTATAATGTTTACCTATCAAATGATGAAGAAGTAGAGGCCAAGCAAGCGCCTGAAGAACTTGAAGATGGTGGACAGGGAAGCAACCATGGATGAGTTGAAGGAAATCAACTTGGGAACAGAAGATGATCCCCATCCAACTTTTGTTAGTGCCCTTATGCTTGATAAAATGGTTGAAGAAATGAAAACCTTGATATGTGAATTCATAGACTGCTTTACTTGGACATAGTCTGAAATGCCAAGTTTATCCCATAATATAGCAGCTCACAAATTAACCATTAAGCTCATCAGTTAAACAAGCTCCTAGGTGAATGAGATTGGAGATCGAAGAACAGGTGATTGCAAAAACTAAAAATCTTATTGAAGCATGCTTCATTCGAGAAGAAAAATATGCAGATTGGATAGCCAACATTATCCCAATTAGGAAGAAGAACGACCAAATCAATATTGACTTCTGGGATCTAAATAAGGCTTGCCCTAAAGATGACTTTCTGCTTTCAATATCAGAACTACTAGTGGACAATACTTCCAACTACGACATTTTCTTATTCATGGACGGGTCATCGGAGTATAACCAAATCACGATGGCTCCTGAAGATGAGAAGCACACATCATTTAGGATGCTAATTGGTATATACTGCTACACTGTAATGCCATTCGAATTAAAGAATGTTGGAGCTACTTATCAGAGAGCTATGACACGCATCTTCGATGAGTTGATTCATCAAAAAGTAGAATGTTATGTCGATGTTCTCGTCGTTAAAAGCATGGATCGTGAAGATCATCTTGATGATCTAAGGATTGTATTTGGGAGAATAAGAAAATATAATCTCAAGATGAATCCCCTCAAATGTGCTTTTGGTGTTTCCTCGAAAAAATTTCTTGGATATGTTATAAGGCACAGAGGAATTGAGATTGACCCAAGCAAAATCAAGGCAACTGTTGACATGCCACCATCAAAGAGTTTGCGTCAGCTCCGCTCGTTACAAGGACAACTCAAATTTATTCGGCATTTTATATCAAATCTATCTTATAGATGCCATATCTGCGAGCCTCCTCCAATTGAACATCTCTTATAATAGAATAAGAAAACAAGGGAGTCAGCATGATAAAAAAAAGATAAAAAAGAGACGCACAAATATTCAACTAAGCTAAAAAGACAACAAACATAATCCACTTTAGATGTGAATCATGTTATTGGGGGGCATTTGTTGACCTTTGTGTATGATCCATGAATCGAATCAAGCGAGTATGATTGTAACGACAAATTACAAACTAATATCACATGAGTTAGATTAAAAATACCTTGGTTCTTGTCGATGCCTATTGGACGACATCCACTCAAGAAATAGACAATGCCAATGAGCTCAGAATATTAAAATTATTCTTAAGAGACTTTTAAATTGATAAAGACTATTACAAGAGGGAATTAATATAATTCTTTGGTATGAAAGTGCAGTAACTCATAATTCTTGATGAATACCAATGATTAATTCATTTAAAGAGTGACATCCATATATAAATAAAGGGATTAGCATATAAATCAATTTAAAGAGATTAAGTCAAATTAAAATTAATCTAGATTAAAGTGTATAAAAAAAGGGAGAGCATTCTTTTATTTAAATTGAATATTAATTAGTTGTTATATATATAATTAAAAAAGGATTATTATTATTAAATTGAATCGTTAGAATCATAAAAAAGGGGGGAAATAAGAGAGGGAGAGAATATATATATATATATATATATATATATATATATATATATATATATATCAAATTTATACAAATTAAACACATAATCTATTAAATATAAATTATATCCACACATATATACATATTCTTATAAAATTATAATATATTTGAATCTCATTAAAACCAATATTATTTCCATTAGAATCCTACTCCAACAGCACATATTCTTCATATAATATAAACATTTATATATAAAACAATGCATAGAGTCATCCTGCCATTCGTCCAAAGCCTCATTTTTTTATACATGTATTAAATAAGTTTTCTTTTATTCCTCTTTATCCTCCACCACCCAAACTGCCCCTTCCAGCCTATGGCAAGCCGACATCTACTCACGACCCATACCTTAGCGTGTGAAACAAGTAGATGGATATCATTCTTAGTAAAAAAAAGGCAAAATAAAAGGGGTGATCTGGTTTTAGAGGAGAGACGAAAACTAGGTCGTTCTCCCTCACTCTCTCTTCATTCTACTATAGGCCGAACGAGAGGGCAAGCTCCCTCTCTCTCCCCGTCCCTCCCTTTTTAGCTCTAGTCCGACACAGTAGCTTCCCTCTCTGCTGCACCGAACCTCTCTCTCTCTCTCTCTCTCTCTCTCTCTCTCTCTCGGCTTCCCTTTCACACATGACAAAGGCAAGTCTTGCTGCCAAATTCTCTAATCATCAGTGACTTTAGCCGAATTATCACACTACAACTCTCCTCTGACCTTGCCACTCACGCAAAAATAGTAAGAGTTGTGACTGTTGTCCTTATCTCCACTCCCTCAATTTCCCCTTCAACTGGCTGAAACTCATCCCTCATCTACTCCTTCCTAATCTGTAGCCGATTACATCAAATGTCTACCTCTCAACCAATCTCACTAGTTCATCCCTATAGAAATTGATCCATCCTAGGTCATATGTGAGCTTCAAATCCAGCCGATAGTCTTCCTTGCCTTGCAGATTTTCTAGTTGACTGGCCATATCCCAACCTCATTGGTCAATAAATCCATCCTCTAACTACTCGCTTCCTCTCACTAATCGAACCATGTCTGTCCACCTCTCTATAGTCCTCCATCTGCCAAACAAACATGAACTCAGGAAATTCATCCTCACTTCACAACTTGCTCCTTCCTAAATGCTCTTTTCCTTCACATTTCCATTTTTTTTTATTTTATTTTCCTATCAAATCTTGCGGTAACATAGTTTATATGCAGTCTGGGCCCACCACACATTTTTTTTCTCTCTTGCTTCACCTTACCGCTCAAGAGGTGTAATGGCTTTATAAATTCAAGCTGATTTAGGCCCATTATACACTTTCAATTGAATATGGATCTTGAAATAGCATACAGAAAAGAAAAATCTCAGGAATATATATATATATATATATATATATATATATATATATATATATATATATATATATATATATATATATATATATATATATATATATATATATATATATAAATATATAAAAAAAAAAAAAAAAAAAAAAAATATATATAAACAAAAAAAAAAAAGAAGATTAGTATATGTGTGTATATTATGCGTATATGTAGACCGAGCTTAGAAGAGCTTGGTGGGATTGAAGACTGCGACCGCAGTGTCATAAAATGCCAACTGCAGCACTTAGAAGAGCATAGCAGATGTCATAATAGCCCTTGATGCAGCCCCTTATGTGGGGACGATGCCGGGAGGCTGCCGAATTTAGGACTAATAATGGACTCAAATGAAGTTAAGTATAATCTAACTAGCTTAAATAAAAAAATAAGCAAGGTTTCATAAACTAAAAATAAGCATAATAGGAACTAAGGTAGAGTATTAAGAAAAAAAAGGAAAATTTGCAAAATAAAATGAATTTAAAAAAATGGACTTACCAAGGGGTTTAGAACCTTACTCTAAAAGGCAAGCAAAACTTTCTCACACTCAGAACTTTCAGATGACTTAACAAGGCTGAATGAATCTGAATGAAAATGAGCTGAATAGTTTATCTATTTATAGATAGGAAAAGATACTCTGCAAGGCCTGCTTAAATAAATTAAATCATATATAGATGAATTTCGCCATCCAAATAAAGCTAAAATTTTGAAAGAGCATCTTTCTAAGAATATAAAAGGGAATTAAGTTAAAAGTAATACGTTAATTTCAAATCTTTTATGCCACCGGATAATGTCTGAGTCTAGAAAAGCAGAAGCGTTGACTCAAATTTTAAATGAATAGTGCATGCATTCTACTCAATACAAATACTTCAATTTTCATTCAGAAAATATTAGATTGAAGTGAATCCTACATAAATTACAATGCAAATCATCTTCTAGTTTGAGTATTTCAAAATTTATGCAAGTACTTACATTTGATAATTTATATATGCATTGTAAGGCAATCCTATGTTTGGTTTACTTGTGTTGATATATGTATAAGTGCTTTAGAATATATTGAATTCTCTAAAATGCGTGTAAGCATTCAAGTTGAAATCAATCAATAAGCTACATGGGCCTTAACACTATGTTGAATGCTTAAACTTAGTGTCTGAGGATCTGCATGGGTTGATTCCCGGTTGGGTGTTAGGACCGAGTCTGGGATAACAAAACCTAAAAATTTAATGATGTTATTATAATATCTTCAACCTAATAAAACATCTGAGAAGCTAATTCTATCATATTATAGCGGTCATCCTATTTTAAATTAATAGAGCCAACAGGATCCGAAACAATGAAATAATAAACCACCCCTATGATAGCTATGTTGAATAAAAATTTCAACCGGAGGGGATACTTTCATCAAAATGTGATTGCAATTTCAAATCAAATTAACTCAAATTATGTATCAATCTAAGTGTAAAATTTAACATGTCATTAAGTATTTAATGCTTAAATGAAATTCATTCTTTAAAGAACTTAAAGCTAAAACTCAATCCACCTTTTACAATTATTTATCGTAGGTGACAAATTAAGAAAATCCTAGCTCACAAAAGAGCCAAAGTCAAATCAAGTACACAACTATGTTTACTCTCAAACAATCTCATGCTAGTAAGGACGTGGCCCGTGTCCTCTGACTGCGTGGCTTGGTTAATAGACTCCAGATGATGCAGTTATAACTATAGTCCTCTGACTGGGTGGTTGTCGCCAAATGACTCCACTACATCACGGTCATGACTGTAGCCTGTATGTTTCCCAATGGCTTTGTCCTTTGAGTTGTGAACCATAGGTTATACTTGATAGGAAAAAAAGCCCTTTGTTAGCTAAGGTAGACTTAAGCCTATCTCCTTAGATAAACACCACCCCAAGTCTACAAGGATTTTTTTGGACGACGCAACCCATGGCTACTGACAAGGATCCTTCTATCAGGTTGGGTCAACTACCTCCTCTGACTAAGTAGACTAGGGACCATGATAGCCCAGGGTGAGAACCATGGGATCTAGATCGAGCGCGTCATCATTCCCCCAACAATTCGCTTTAAGTTAAATAATGATGAATCTCACAAATCTAAATTCTAAAACTCCACATGCTGCTACTATACACTACGCATTAAGCGATCAAATGACTAGCCTTAATCGAAAGTTCTCTCTCAGCATTGAGAGGGGTAATTAACTATACGTGCTTGTGCCTATAAGAAACCTAAAACTAGAACTAAAGTCCTCACAAAATTAGGGTGAAATCTCTGGGTAGTGTCTTAACTACTATTCCATCTGCCTTGAAAGTTTAACTGACACTTTAAATCACTCTCTTCATCGAGAGGTCGATGGTGAATTTTTGGAGCCCACAGATGTACTGCTTTTTTTATTTTTTATTATGATGTAATGTTTTAGGTTGGATGTTCAGATCTATTTAATTTTTTTAGAATAAATGTTAGGGTGTTATTTATTATATATATATATATATATATATATATATATATTGAAAAGGGTTATACTTAAAGGGGCACTATAATAAATTTAAAATTGATAATCTTATTCATAGGACCTTATTTGATTAACCTCTTAAACATGGTTGATTAGTATAAGCAAGCTTGGCACGTGATTATACTAAGTATAAATATATGTAATATAATTACTTATATGTGTGTTTGTACAACTAACCTCCATTTTATAAAATTTAATTTGGTTTAATTTTTAAATTTCAAATTTAATTGATACAAGAACTAGGTTAGGACATGGGGTTTAAAATGAGCAATGGCTAAAAAGTATAGACTTGGGAGGCCTTATGATGCTTGAAATGCTAGTATCATAGCAGAGAAGAAACATATTATTCTTTTTCTTTGTAAAGGCACTTCACTAATAGCTCAGAATGGAGTATCTACCTAGTGAGGATGGCCACCTTTCAGAAAGATTACCTTCTAATTTTGACTTGGCCTTTAACCATTTCTAATATTAGATGCATGTTGGCATAAGTGCATACCCACATCTCTAAAATAAACTTGGTGTCTAATAAAATATAAGATATTACTAAATTGATGTATTAATCAAGAACATTTCATATCAGATAAGATCCTCTATTAAGGAGTGAGTGTATGTTTCTAAATTATTTTCTACATTAATAACAACTCAATTATCTCACATCTTATAAGATTAACCACATAGCTTTAAAGCAAAAGTGGTGTTAGCTGACAATCCATCAAAGCATGTCATAAGTCTAGAAAAGTCGATATAGGTTCATACTCCCTCGTGAAAATAATTTTTTTTTCATTAGACTAGGTCAAGCTTGTAGTTTGACCTAGAAGCACCTTTAATTTTAAGATATGAGGTGACTTATTTTTTTTTCTTGCCACGGGTATAAGTCCTTATCTTCAAGCCTCTCCACAGTCTTGTGTTGTTAGAATATAAGTCTTAACTTTATAATAAAATATTAACTCAAAATAAAATAAATCTCTACTTTGGAAATATAAATCTCAATCATATGATAGATTGAAGTGCTTATTAGGCTTTTTAGTATCTAAGTGCTTTCTACTTATCTTACTCTAAAATTTGATTCATGGGTCCCGACACTAGGCTGAATGCTTAAAATTAGTGTTTGAGGATGCTGTGCGGGTTGATTCCTGGTTGGGTCTACGGATTAGGTTCGGGTTAACAAAATCTAATGATGTTGTTATAACTTTCTCTGCCTAAGAAAATCTCTGAGAAGCTAATTCTGTCATTTGACAGTATAACGACTATCTCCTAATTCCCCAATGATAGCTAAGTTGATTGAAGATATCAACTAGAGGGGTAACTATTATCAAAATATTTAAGATATTATATTCAATATTTTCAAATTCAAAATCCTCAAAATATAAATCTAGGTCTGATCCTCTATTATTAAATTAATAGAGTTGACAAGATATGAAATAATAAATTAAATAATTTAAACTCCCGCGTGGGCCCCGACACTATGATGAATGCTGAAATTCAAGTGTCTGAGGATGCTGCGCGGGTTGATTCTCGGTTTAGTCTTAGGACTGGGTCTGGGTTCACAAAACCTAAAAATCTATTATAAGAATTTCTACTTAGTAAAATATCTGAGAAGCTAATTCTGTCATGTGACAGTAGATCTGATCCTCTGCTAAACAGAGTTGACAGGATCTAAAGTTCTCAAATATATTTGATTCAATCAATTAACCACCTCGATGATGGCTGTGTTGAATGAAGATTTCAATCGGAGGGGATAATTACCATTAAAATATGCTTGCAGGCTCAAATCAAATTAGTCAAATCCAAATATCAATACAAACATGAAATCACGTAAATCATTAAGTTCTAAATATCAAAATGAAATTCAATCTAAAAACTTAAAGCTAAAAAAAATCCAATTCACCATTCATAATTGTTTGTCGAAGGTGACAAATTATGAAAACTCTAGCTCACGAAGGAGCCAAAGTCAAATCAAGTACACAACTATGTTTACTCTCAAATAATCTCATTCTAATAAGGATGTGGCCCGTGTCCTCTGACTACATGGTTTGGCCAGTAGGCTCCACACATGATGCAGTTACGACCAGAGTCCTCTGACCGGATGGTTATCGCTAAATGACACCATTATATTACAGTCATGACTGTAGCTCGTATGCTTCTCAATGGCTCTGTCCTTTGAGATGTGAACCATATGGTGCACCTGATAGGGCAAAAAGCCATCTATTAACTAAGGTAGACTTAAGCTTGTCTCCTTAGACAAACACCACCCCAGGTCTACAAGGACACCTTGAACGACGTAACCCATGTGTTGCTGACAAGGATCCTTCGGCCAGGTTGGGTCGACTACCTCTTCTAACTAAGTAGACTAGGAACCACGACAGCCCAGAATGACAGAACCATGGGATCTAGATCAAGTGCATCATCATTCCCCCAACCATCTGCTTTAAGTTAAATATAATGAATTTCATAAATCTAAATTCTAAAACTCCACATACTGCTATTATACGCTACAAAGCGATTTAATGACTAGCATTAATTGAAAGTTCTCTCTAAGCATTGAGAGGTGTAATTAACTATATGTGCTTGTGCCTATAGGAGACCTAGAACCAGATCTAAAGTACTCACAATTGAGGGCAAAATCTCTGGGTAGTATCTTATCTACTATTTCATCTACCTTCTAAAAATTACTCCGACACTCTAAATAACTCTCTTCAATGAGAGGTTGGTGGCAAATTTTTGGAGCCCACAGATTTCCGGTGACTCCAGGGACAGTTTCTCATTCCATCTTTGGCTAATCGAATATGAGCTATAGTAATAGTGGAGTTAAAGAAAAAAAAATTTTATTTTTCTAAAATAAAAAAGGAACCAATTATGAATGAAATTAAATTTAAATCAATCATATTCTTATGGCTAATTTATTTGTTCGTATATTGATGGATCTTCAGAACATTGTTCATCATGCAACTAGGTCGCAGAGCCAATATTCATTAATGTCGTAATCACCGAGGATGTTGGAGCTAATTTTCAATTTGGTAGTGTAGACTTCCCAGTCATTGCTACTGTAAATAATCCTCTACTTGAAGCACCTACATATTGTACACACCAACCTGTGCAAGGGAGGAGGACAACCGGAATGACCACTACTGCTTTTCTACATGGATCATTAGATACAAATGTCTTTATGCAAGAACCACTAAGTTTTTAAGATAGCCAATATCCACATTATGTTTGCAAGCTACATAAAGCCATTTATGAACTCAATCAAGCTCCTCAGTGATGGTACCTTACATTTACTACACACTTACTTAATCAAGGTTTTCAGTTCAATAAATCTGATTCATCCTTGCATATATTACATCATGGGCAAGCACATATATTTATTCTCATATATGTTGATGATATCCATGTCACAAGCAATGATTCTTTAGCTCTCAAAAACCTCACTAATGATCTTCCGTAACACTTCAATATGAAGAATCTGGGACCTATCTCATATTTTCTTGGGATAGAATTTCATAAATAGATACTGGATACTTTCTTAGTCAAGCTAAATATGTCGCTAATTTACTTCAGAAATCAGGCATGACTTCCTGCAAGCCTGTTAATTCTCCAATGTCGTCCAAGTATTCTTTAACTGCTTCTACATCTGTACCTTTTCATGATCCAATGTATTATCGTCAACTTGTTGGAAGTTTGCAATACTTGACAATTACTAGACCGGACATTACCTTTATAGTCAACTTTCTTTGTCAATTTATGCATCATCCCCTTGAACATCATTTCAAACTATTAAAATGGTTGTTACATTACATTCAAGGCTCTCTTACCTTTGGGATTAGTATAACTAAAGGAGACTTCTCACTACACTCTTATTCAGACTCAGAATAGGCTGCTAATCCAGACAGTCGATGATCTACCCACTACACCTTTCTTGGTTCAACTTTGATTTCTTGGACTATTAAGAAACAATCTATAGTGGCAAAGTCTTCTACTGAGGCAGAATATCACGCTTTAGCTAATGCAGCCACTGACATTGTCTGGCTTCATCATTTGTTGGTTGACTTCAATATTTCTATTTCCAGTCCAACTCTGCTTCACTGTGACAATACCTCAGCAATGGTAATTGTTAATAAACTGATCTTTCATGCTCGCACTAAGCATATTGAAATCAATTATCATTTTATACAGGAACATATTCAATCAAAAGAAATTCAAGTCCATCATATTATCTCCTCTGATCAACCAGCCGATATTCTTACCAAATCACTCTCCATCACTCATTTTCAAGAACTAAGAAGCAAATTAACCATTTAGTCTCTGAATGCTCAATTTGAAGGGCACTGATAAGATAAGTCTTTATATGAGTTTGTTATGATAAGATAAGTCTTTATATGAGTTTGTTATGATAAGCAGAATACCTTATCTCCTCTTGCATTTGCTGCTTTGCTCAACCGTTGATCCTCCATCATTGGTTTAATCTCCACGGTTCAGCTGTAACAAACTCTGGCAATTCCTGATATATATATTTCACTATTGTAGTTAACTAGGCAAGCTGATTTTCTCAAATGAATTCACTTGAGCCTTCCTAGTTGGTCCGTTATAATTCTTCCAATGTTGTTTTTTAATCTTCACTGGCTCTTATTTTTTAACACAAAGGATAATGTTTTTAACTTTTAATATCAAATTTCTTCATTTTCTCTCTCTCTCTCTCTCTAATGAGTTTATTTCGCTTATAGTTCTCTTCATTGATTAAGATTATATGTTATTTTTCTCCTAATACTATTTTTTATTTAATTAGAAGAATTTTTTCATGCTATTAGTTTAAGAGTTATGAATATAATTATTTTTAAAGCATGAAAAAATGAGTGTAATATTAGGATTTTTGCTTTTAAACAATAGGTCTTTATAGATATCTAATAGTACATTTTCTTTTAATTTTCTAGTTGCTGCAAAACATTAAATCACATGTTCATATGATCGATCTCATGATGATTTATCTATAATTGCCAAAAATTAATGATTCCAACAATCCTAAAAAATAGATAAAATCTTCATTTTTTGTATAACTCTTAGCTAGTGCTACAAATATGCAATTTTTTTAATGAGTAAAGAATTTCCAGACTCTAAAATTTATAAAAAATACTTAATAAATTCTCACTACAAGAAAAAATAATTTGTCAAGAAAATTTTAGGTTAGCATTTTTTTCTTAAAATTTAAGGGAGATTAGATATAAATTCTCAAAGTAGCCAAAAGATATATATATTTCTTGTCATATATAAAAACACTCTCTTGCATAGTTTAAAAACCATCTCGAGTTAAAAATTTAAGAACCTTTTTATCCAATTTTTTCCCTAATTGTAATTAATAGCCTTATTCCTAAATAATTAATCATATTTGATCATTCAGAGATGCGTATAACTGCCTTTGATATATTGCTCAAATCATCATTCAGTAATTATTATGTTGGTTTGTTTAATTTAATACATCCATCATGATTAAAATTCTTCATTAATTTCATTTCGACAAATTAATGATCGTATTAAATAAATAAATAATTTATATAAGTTTTTTGTATCAAGAGTTTAATAAATTATAAATTCGTGTGTAAGTAATAAAGTAGGAATGAAATTTGACAATTTGACTATATTATTTATGGTTTTAGATATAAGCTTTCTACATTAACAAATGATTTTGAAATTAATAATGATAGTAATAATAGTAATAAAATAACAGTTAATTAGCATTTGATGGATAATTAAAGTAACTAATTAGTGCACAACATTAGCTAGTTTAAGATAGATAATATAT
Organism: Cymbidium sinense; assembly: GCA_021442155.1. Classification (NCBI taxonomy): domain Eukaryota; kingdom Viridiplantae; phylum Streptophyta; class Magnoliopsida; order Asparagales; family Orchidaceae; genus Cymbidium; species Cymbidium sinense. The sequence continues at coordinate 295,720 of JAKCPB010000572.1, forward strand.
TTTAAAAAATAATTAGTTTGTTTTCATTTATTTTTCATGGGATGTACAACTTATATGCAAATATATAACATTGATGTACAACTTAAATTAATTTGAATGTCTAAAAAGAACAAGTAATTACATGAAACATATATGCAAATATGTAATATTGATGTATAAATTTAATTATTTTGTAACAGCGTCAACTCCTCCATCATCAACTCCGCCAAAAAGTAAATAGTCATATCTCATCTATTATGGCCATTCTTCTTCTACATGATTTTTTAATTGATCAATCAAAACTCTAAACTATTACATGCATATTAGGGAGTAGAATAATTATTTATACTGAGCTAATTAGTTATAGCTATCAGCTGTCAAAGAATTAGAAATTTTATGGATTCAATTTTTTGTAAATTACCTATTAAAAATGTTTTTCATAATTAGGTACATAATGCAAGTGAAAGTTAATTTTTCTTTTAAATTTGAGTTCTTAAATGTTATTTCATTCTTTTTTTTTGTTGCACAGTCACCAGTTCAAGGAAAAATCCGTGGAAGCTCCTTAGAGGAATCCCATCCAAGCATGAAAGGAACATCTTGGGTGTGTGTGTTTGTGTGTATATATATAACTCTAATGCTTAGTTATTATATAAGATATAATGATAAAAGAATTTTATATTGTTAATGGTGTGTGAATGAAATACTTTTTAGGACCCCTCTTAAGTGTTATAAAAATTATATTATGTGTTTTAAGGATCAATAATTGCTTGCTTCTGGTTGATTGAAATTAATCATTATTGGGAATATTTGATTGAATTTATGGTTTAGATATTAAGTGGTGTTAAAATTTTTTTGTGATTTACACAAGACAAGGAGTCGCCACTAAATGTATTGCATATTTTGTCCTTAAAACAATAAATTAAAATTTATTTGAAACTTGCCCTTATAATCTAAATTAATTATAATTACTTATAACTGTAAGTTTTTATAATTTCTCTTATTTCAAAAATAATGAATATATATATATTATTAACTATTATTATTATTGTTATTATATAAATATTAATTATATATCATGCAAAATTAGAGGAAATTTGCTTAAATAAGTAAGAATATTTATTATATAAACTTTTGCCATGGGTAATCTGTAAATGGACAGCTTGTAAAAAGGTTTCACAGGTCAAAATAAGGAAGACTGTTTAGCCTCAAATTGACAAATTTAATATAAAAAACACTTTTTCCAGGTTCGTACTTAAACCCGCCCATTAATCTTCCCATGATAAATTTAAAAATAAATAAATAAATTTCTTCAAAAAAATAAACTATTTTATGCCACCACTATTTTTAGGCATTCTCCTTCAAATCTTCTTTATTAAACAAAGAAGGATTTGCTTGTTTGATTTAACTTGTTAAACATTTCAAGATATTATTGGAAAACTTATGATGTTAGTGTTGGAAAATATATGAAGATAAAATAAATTTATCTTGTTCGAATCTCATGTCAAATAATCAAAAGATTTATCAGAAGTGTACATGAATCTATGGAAGAGCTAATGTGGGATTTTGGCCTTCTACTTCTAAAGAGGTGTTCTTGAGAGAGAGAGAGAGAGAGAGAGAGAGAGAGTCTTTTTTTCACTCAAAATAAGATGTGAAAAAATAAGAACCAATTCCTTATAATGGAGATCATGACCCTATTTATACTTGAGTGCATTTCATTTTATTTTAGCTCATCATTGAAATAAAATAAATTCCATACAAAAATTAATAAGATGCCTCAAAAGCCTAAAATTAATTAATCTTTATTTGATCACAAAATTAATAAGCTTAAAAATAAGATAACACATAATGTATAATTAAACTCAAATGTGAGCCCACATCTAAAATTCCTAATAATCTCTCACTTGGGCCACATATATTGCTTGACAATTATATATTATTGAATACTTTAAGAGCTCAATATTTGCTATCTTTAAAGAAAAATATCTTTAGATAATTTAGTCTATAATAATATCGACATAGAATCAAAGTAATCTTTATTATAATTTTTTCTATGACAAGATCTATCAGTGAGCACTAAATCAATATAATTAATGACATTGATCATGTATGGATGTGTAGCATAGAAATTTCATGTAATGTTATTATATATCATGCCTATTTTAAATGGGTCCTATATTATAAAAAGAGTTATAAATATAATTTCATTTATTTATGCTAAACTGCAATTGAAATTACACAACTTTATTTTAGAGTTTTCACCATTTGATAATAACAATTCTTAATTCTGATTAGAAAAATATATTTATAGTTATTGAACATCATAAGTAAACTCTCACTATGCTAGCATATCATCAAAGGAAACCACTCTCATATGAGTCAAAATGCTCATGAAATACTTTAGGTGGTAAACCTTTTGTAAATGGATCTGCAATTATAAATTTTGTACTAATATGTTCAATAAATACTTGAGAACTCTGAACTATTTCTTTTACGACAAGAAACTTTATGTCAATATGCTTTGATTTTGATGAACTCCTATTGTTCTTTGAATACAACTTAGCAGCTCTATTATCACAATTTATTTTAAATTTTCTCTCTATTCCATCAAAATTATTTAGTCCAGTGATAAAATTTTGTAATCATATTCCTTGATTTGATGCCTCATAATAAGCTATAAATTCTGCTTCCATAATGGAAGAAACTATGAGTGATTTGTTAGCACTTTTCTAAGATATAGCTCCTCTAGATAATATGAAAATACAACATGAAGTGGATCTTCTACTATCGAGGCAACCAGCAAAATCAGAATTGGAGTACCCCTTGATCTCCAAATGATTTGATCTTTGATATGTGAGCATAAAGTCATTTGTTCTCTTCAGATATTGTATAACCCATTTTACTACTTTCCAATGATCCATTCCTTGGTTACTTAAATATCTGTCAAGCATTCCAACAATGTATGTAATATCCAGACGTGTACAAATTTAAGCATACATAAGACTCCTTATTGTAGATGCATAAGGAATCTTTTCCATCTCTTTATTTTCAGGTTCATTTCTTGAACATTGAAGCAAACTGAATTTATCACCTTTAGCAATGGGTGTATCTCCTGGTGCACAATCTTTCATGCCAAATCTACTAAGCACTTTATCGATATATGTCATTTGTGATAAATCAAGTATACCACGAGAATGATCTCGATGAATTTGTATACCCAATATAAAAAATGCATTCCCAAGATCTTTTATTTCAAATTTATTTGAAAGAAATTACTTGAATTCATGAAAAAGGCCTATATTGTTGTTTGTCAGTAGAATATCATCAACATATAGCATTAGGATGATGAATTTACTCCAACTAATTTTGTGATAAATACATTGATCAATAGTATTTTCTTTAAAACCAAATAAAGTAATCACTTGATCAAATTTCTTATACCATTGACAGGAAGCTTGCTTTAAATCATAGATGAATTTCTTTAATTTGCATAGTAGGTGTTTTGAATCAAAAGATTAAAAAGTTTCTAGTTGCACCATATATATAGTTTCTTCAATGTCACCATTGAAAAATGCAGTCTTTACATCCATCTGATGTAACTCTAAATCATAATGAGCTATTAGTGTCATAATGATTCTAAAGAGTCTTTCAAAGAAACTATAGAGAAAATGTATTTGTAATCAATGCCTTCCTTTTGAGTGAAACCTTTAGCGACTAGATGCACTTTATATCTTTCGACATTGCCTTTTGAATCCCATTTGGCTTTAAAAATCCATTTACAACCAATGGGTTTTACTAATTTAGGCAATTCGATAAGATCCCAAACATCATTATCTCTCATTAATTTCATCTCATCCTCAATGTCTTCTATCCATTTATGGGAGTTGACACTTTGTTTGACTTGACTAAAAGAGATTGGATCACTTTTCAATCCAATGTCAAACTCATGTTCTTGGAGATACATAATATAATCATCTGAAATGGTTGATCTCCTCTCCCTAGTGAATTTTTTTAATGACACTTCAATTTGAGGTTGTTGTGATTCCTCAAAATGAGTGGGAGTTAACTCAAGAATATTTTGATTATCTATCTTTACAACTTGAATAAGATTAGATAAAATTATCTGATCATTTTCTATTGTAACTGCAGGAAAAATAATAAATTGCTCTTCAAATATAAAATTCCTAGGTTTATTGCTCCCATCATATTCAACTTCCTCAATAAATTTAGCATTGTTCATCTCAAAAAAGGATTTATTTGAAGAGTCATAAAACTTAAAACCCTTCGACCTTTCTAGGCATCCAACAAAAAAATAGCTAATAGTTCTTGTGTCCAACTTTTTTTCATTAGGATTATATGGTCTAGCTTCAGCTAGACATCCTCAGGCATGAAGATGCCTAATAATTGGCTTCTTCCCAATCCATAATTTATATGTGGTTTTAGATAGTGCTTTACTTGGAACTCTATTAAGATGTAAAATGCAATCTTTAAGGCTTCTCCTCAAAGTGATTTTGGTAAGTAAGAATGATTTATTATACTTCTAATCATATCCATAAGGGTCCGATTTCATCTCTTAGCTACACCATTTTAACTTGGAGTCCCTAACATGGTGTATTGAGGAATGATGTCACATTCTACTAAATATTTGGCAAAAGGGTCTGGATGTTATTCACCTGATCCATCATATATGTCATAGTATTCACCACCACGATCAGATTTAACTGCTTTTATTTTTTTCCAAGTTGATTTTCAACTTCAACTTTAAAAATTTTGAATACGTCCAGTGACTGTGACTTCTCATAAATCAAGTATAAGTACCCATAACTAGAATAATCATCTATGAAAGTAATAAAATACCATTATCCATTTCAAGTAGCTATAAGGAATGGACCACAAATATCAGTATGAATTTATTCCAAGACACTTAAACTCCTATTAGCACCAACTTTCTTGATATTTATTTATTTTTCCATGATGCATTCTATACAAAGTTTATCATCTAAAAAATCAATAGAATCAAGAATTCCTTCTGACATAAGTTTTTAAATTCTTTGTTTAGAAATATATCTTAAATGCTTGTGTCATAATATATATGAATTCACATTCATTAATTTTTGCTTTGTACTAAAATTATTTGCATGCAAAGTTTCTTTAATTTGTGAAGTAGAAATGACTAATTTATATAAATTATTAACTAAAGAACCAATACCAATAATATTTGAATACTAAAAGAGACTAAATTTTCCATTTTTAAATGAACAATAATAACTAAATTTGTCCAAACAAGAAATAGAAATTAAATTTCATCTAAACGAAGCTACATAAAAAGTCTCATGTAAATTCAAAATATAACCAGATTTTAGATGTAATCTATATAAGCATATTGCTTCAATAGGAGCTTTATTATCATTTCCCGCATAGATGAATTTTTAAGCATAAGTTGACATTCATCTCCTTAGACGACCCTGCATAGCCACACTTATGTGAGCAGTTTCACCTGTATCTATTCATTAAGTGTGATTTGGTGCTAAGGATAAATTAACTTCAGAATAAATAAAGTTGAGAAGTTTAACCTCTTTCATGAACTAATTTGCATACTTGGGACAATCCTTCTTCACATGACCAGCCTTCTTACAAAAGAAATAAGTAACAGCATTATATTGTTTCTATTGCACCTTATGTTGTGAAGTCTCTTTGTTTGCAGCTCTTTTGCCTTTACAAATCCTTTTTCTTTTAGTAATAATTGCATGAGAGGATGTAGCTAAGTGGGCACTTTCTATCTTGTCATGTTCCAATCTTTCTTTCTCTTATACACATTGAGCAATATGCTCATTACTATTTTTCTTTTTGAGTATTATAGTTTATCTTAAAAGAATTGAATTGTGTAAGAAGAGATATCAAAACTAAGTGCACAAAAATGTCATGAGACAACTCTAATTTTAGTGCTCTCAGTCTAGTAACAAAATTAGACATCTCCATAATGTACTCTCTTATATTTTCATTGTCTTTATACCACATTGAAATGAGTTTACTAAGAATAGTACTCACTTTGACCTTTTTAGAACTAATGAAATAGTGTGCTATTTGACTTAAAAAAAACTTTTTTGCGCATTTCTCTTCAGACATTACACCTCTTATAGTTTCTGAAATGAAATGCTTCATGATCAAAAGACTCATGCAGTTAGAACACTCCCACTTTTTAAAGTTAGCCCTTTGTTCAATAGTGCTTTCAGCAGCAAGGGTGGAGGACATTCAGTTTAGATTGCATAGTCAAGATTCATACACCCAAGAACTATGGTGATATGCTCTTTCTATTTCTAAATGTCACGCCGTTGTCTTTCTGCAAGGCAATTTCACTTCGAGAATTTGGCCTCCAAATTTGCTTTCCTATTTGTCAGGACCTTTTGATGGAAGATTCTTGGACCTATGGTCCAAGTGTCATGCCTCGATGCTCACCGTGTGGGACTTGAATTAGTAGACATCTTACCGGTGTCATAGGAGGAGGTCTCCTTGAAGGAGCAACCCTAGCCTCCCTGATGATAGGACCTTGATATTTTCTTTTCACCAATCATTTATTCTTAGCAACTTTGAGGACCCGATGCACTCTTGCATATATAGTTTCAAGTTTTCTCACTAGAGAAGTTGGAACCTAACATTGTTGGGTCCAGAAGGACTGTTTGATTTGACTAGTAGAGCTGTTCCACTTTACCCATCTCAGGCTATCAAATCTGTTATGGGTTAGAACACTCGCTTCTAATTCCATAGATGATTGTATAATTTTCTACTTGAACATTAGCTATTGTGAATGTAGTTTAGCATTTCTCTTTCTCTGCTGTCTCTGGGTTAGGTTGCTTCAAGATGAAAAATCTTTTGTGTTGCTACTTCTTCTCGAGGCTTCAGCCTCCATATTTATTTTTCTTTCTACTGGGACCTTTCGATAGCATATTCCTGAACATGCAGTCCAGGTGTCATGCCCTGATGCTCACTGTGTAGGAATTTCTTAGAACGGTCTTGAACATTACCCATTGAGAGTAGCCTTTTTGGTAAAGCTTTTTCAATTTCTCTGATAATTAGGCATTGATACTTTTCCTTAATAAGACTATTCTCCTTGGAAACTTTCAACACCATGTGCACTATGGAGGATAGAGTCTTGGGATGCCTCCTTTATGGGGTTATAGCTTGGTGTCGTTGCTCCCATAATGATTATGTGATATCACTAGTAGAGCTGTTCCTTTCACTAACTTGAGATTTTCAAATTTGTTGTGAGTAGGAACACTCGCTTCTGGTATCAAGTCTGGTCACATGGCTACTGATTCGAAGAATTATTGAGCATAATTGACATTTCTTCTCCTTTGTCTTCTACTCAATTTTCTTTCAAAAGAGGAGGCTTCAAAGATTATGCCTTCCTAGTAAAAGGTTCAACTAGAGTGGTCCCATTCACAAGCATGATTGAAACTTTTGCCGCTGGTTCTTTTCATAACTAGCACCTTTAATGACCCAATCTTTCAAAACTAAAGTTCTTTATCAGAGAACTCCTTACAGTGATTGGTTGTTGAATTGGTTGGAGAGCAAGAAAAATAGGAGCTTTAGTAAACTCAGGCCTTCCGGCATGACCTTAGATGAGTGCACCATGGGTGGGTACTTCAGGAGTTGCAGCAATAATTTTTTGGAAAATCCATGCTACCAAATTGAATAGTAGCTCCAACATCTCTTGTGTTGATGAATGTGTTAGCTAAGTAGATGTTTATACCACATCCTAGGTGAACAATGAAAGGAGTGCTCTATAGATACATTCTTTTTTTTTGAATTTTCAAATATTTTATTACTATAACATGTATATGACTAGCCAAAGATGGAAAGAGAATCCTGTCCCCAGTGGAGTCACCAAAAATTTGTGGGCTCCAAAAGTTCCCCACTGACCTCTCGATAATTGAAGAGAGTATAATTTGATGTGTCGATGAGATTTCAGAAGGTAGATGGAATAGTAGATAAGACACTACCCAGAGATTTTGCCCTTGTTTGGTGAGGACTTTAGATCTGATTCTAGGTTTCCTATAAGTGCAAGCACCTATAGTTAATTACCCCTCTCAATACTGAGAGAGAACTTTCGATTAGTCATTAGATTGCTAAATGAAGTAGCGTAGCACCATGTGGAGTTTAAATTTTAGATATATGAAATTCATCATTTTAACTTAAATGGATGGTTGGGGAATGATGATGCACCCAATCTAGATCCCATGGTTCCTCATCTCAGCTATCGTGGTCCCTAATCGCTCGGAGGAGATAGTGACCAAACTTGATCTAATGATCTTTGTCAACAGTCATGATCAAGGGAACCTTATAGACCTAGGGTGGTCTAAGGAGACAAGTTTAAGTTCACCTTAGTTGAGAAGGTTTTTTTCCTATCGTGCACCTTATGATTCACATCGGGCGGGGAACATACGGGCTATAGTCATGACCGTAATCTAATGGTGACATTTAGCGACAGTCACCCAATCAGAGGACTCTGGTCATAAATGCATCATATGTGGAGCCTACTGGCCAAGCCACACAGTCAGAGGACATGGGCCACATTCTTACTAGTATGAGATTGATTGAGAGTGAATATAGTAGAACACTTAATTTAACATTATCTTCTTTGTCAGCTCAAGTTTTCTTAATTTGTCACCTTTAACAAACGGTTGTGGAATGTGAATTGAGTTAAATTTATATATAGATTAATTTTCATCTAAGCATTTAACACTTAATGACATGTTAGATTTTGCATTTAGATTGACATTTAATTTGAGTTAAATTGATTTAAAATTAGAATCACATTTTGATGGAAGTATTCCCTCTTGAAATCTTCATTCAACATAGCCATCATCGGGTGGATGAATTTGCTTGATCATTAATCTATTATTTGATCTTAATTATTAGTCTAATAACAGAGAATCAGATCTATTTTCATATGTAAGAATTAGCTTCTCAGATATATTACTAAGTTGAAATTCTTATAATATTATTATTGGATTTTTAGGTTTTGTTAACCTATACCAGGTCCTAAGACCAAACCAGAAGCAAGGCAAAGATCCTCTACACTAAGTTTAAGCATTCAGTGTAGTGTTGGGGCCCATGCGGGTATTTAACAATTTAGATAATTTTATTTCTAAATCATGAGACTAATTTCATATTTTCTTTTAATTCTAACTTAGCCTGTGCAACCTTTTCTAACATTAACATTTGCACTCTAAATTTTCATGTTTGAGTACATGCAAGTATTTATAACTTAGATAATTTCATATAATTAATGAAATCATTGATTTTTCAAAATCATAATTAGAATGAAATTCATTAATTTTGAATGATGGAATCCCATAATTTTTGTAAAATTTAATTTAGTATCACATTATGCTGTACAAAGAGTTGTAGATCCGATGGCATTAGAAGGCATTTTTGGAGCAAAATTAGATTTACATTAGCATTCAAAATATTGTATCCTTGCTTCCATTTAATTTATTCATTGCATTCTTCAAGTATCAATGATTATTTAGCTAGTCAAGCTTTTAAATATTTATCGACTTGTCATATTCAACTTTTTGTTCTTAGATAGCTTATTATGCACACTTTAAGAAAGTTTTTTTGAATTCAAGCTTCTTTTGAATACAAGCCAATTATTCATTAAGGAGTCTTGCATGTACTTGCTAATATGACATTTGGTTATAGTGAAAACCTCTTATGAATTTTTTAGGATTTTCACTTTAGCTTGAAAGTAGCACTCAACCAATCTCTTGTGCTTCAAACCCAACTTTAAGCATAAAATCTAAATGATCCTTTAAAATACTGCATTCATGAATGATCATGAGTTGCCTAATTGATTTTGTGCTTATGAAAAGCTACCAAATTACTTGACCTTTGTTCTCAATTTGAAATTGGATATTTAGACTTACCACAAATTATTTGTCATTTAATATTCAATTGAGATCTTTACTTCGTTTGATATTAAATATGATTTATTCATATAGAAAGACATCAGATCCAATATGAATTTATCCTCAACTCAAGTTTTATATTTATTTAGTAACCGAACTTCAAATTTATCTTAAGTTTCTTGTGAGTTTGGTTCATGCATATCAAAAGAATTCAAATTTATTTCGTTTATAGATTCAGTTTTATCCCTATTTTCTTAATTGAAATATGATTTTCAATTTTATTTGTACTCAAGTCTCTTTCAAATTTATTTTAAGTTTATTTATATTTAATTTCCAATTCATTTCTTTATTACTTTATATTTTATATTTAACACAATGTTAATCATTTTTTTGTTAAGTCCTAAAATTTGATGAAATTTAGTGATTTTACGATTCACGCCATTCCCGATAGGGGCTACATCGAACTATTTTGGCCTACGCCATGCCCAAATGATGATGGTTGGTTAATGACTATTTCAATCTGTATGCTGATGAGCATAACGAGGTCTTCAGTCACCTCCATAAAAGAATATATATATATATATGCAAGTATTATTCTCCTTTTTTTTAAGTCCAAATTTCAATCAAAATTTTGGCAATATTTCGGCATAGGAGTGTCAAATTTAATAGTTTTTTGGGCCTACCCGTCATGTCTTGATGAGCGTGATGGTCAGTGTTTTGAAACACCTCGGCCAATTTTCATCTCGTCACATCCTGATGAGCATGACGAGACCTTCAAACCTCAAAGTAGAAATCAGCAGAGCCGTCGTCGAACTCTTGCAGCTTCGCTTTGCGGCGAGCACTGAGCCATGGTGTTTTCCACTGCTACTGCATAGCCGGCGTTGCAATACCTAGTACTCGAGCAAGCAATGACCGACATCTTTGGGGCGGGAACTGTGCCGCTTGCTAATCCGCTGAGATTAAGGTTAGCCTCAAACATATCCATGAACATCTTCTGTAGATCCTCGAAGCTATCCTGTCCTTTCTCATTGAGCTTCGTCTGGCTCATCATTTGAACCATCTCGTGTAGAAAAGTCTCCCATTCCATTATCATCATTGCTTTCATAAACTCCCACGTTGTATAGGAATCTCTTATTGGAGTTAGATAGAATGGAAAAAGCTTCTTGGATTTCTTGGAACTTTTCTTTTGCTTCCTTGACAAACTCAGATGTTCCAATCGAGACGGGATGCCATCTCGAGCAAGCTTGTATGCATTTGAGTTCAAGATCGGAGCACACTGTTTTGAGACCCATGGAATAGAATTGATCGTTCTTCACGGCCATTTCCCAGAAGTTTCCCTTGAAGCTCTTCTGCCAAGGAGAGAATGATTAATAATAAGATCTTATATGGAGAAGTCCTCACGGCATAGCATTACATCTTAGACATGTAGCCCCTTTGATTTTAGGAGAAGGGGATGCCAGAAGCGGAGGGAAAAAAATCAAGGAGGAAGGGATTCAGTTTTGGAAAAAATGGATAAAGGCCTGAGCTTCCATTTTGAGAATCGCGGGAGTGGTTTTCTTTGTGGTTTGTTGGAGAAAGGGAGGGAACGATTGTTAAAACCATCATTGAGCAGTTGAGGAAAAATGAAGTGGGAGAAAATAGAGATTAAAGCCCTTAATTATATATTAATTAATTTTCTTTTTTTTATCCAATAGTGAGCAGGATTTTGAAATCTGAAATCCAAAATTATTGATTATTTTGGAAGGAATTAAATTTTATTAACTTCATATCATATCTCTGAAAATTTTAATTGATTTTAGGGTAAATTAATTGTTAAAATTGTGTCCAATCAGATTAAAATAAACATATGATTTTCCTTTATTTTTGTGCAGCTCGATTGCATTGAGATTTGAGCAGAACCTTGCCGAAATCAAACTCACATAATATGGGTGTCAATTTGAGGTAAATTTGACGTTATGGATTCAATGGCGATCGGAGTTTATTTGATTCAAGTCGGCATCAAATTGGGTCAATTTTAGTTCAAAATGTGTATTATCACTTTCGATCGCTTGATCTTCACATAGATTCGTCTGAATCGATCGCAGATAGTCTCATTTAATAAATTTTGATATTTTGAAGCTAATGACACAATCAATTTCATGAACAGAGATCGTTTGAGGGTCATCGCAACATTCTGACTCCGGTATGTGCGTCGCACATTGATAGCTCGATCGCTTGATCGATTGATCGTTGGATTATGCAATATTTATATTCTAACCAATTTCAATGTTTTGAACATGATGTCAAAGTTTGTTTGTCAATCGGAGGTCATTTCGATTGACTTCAAAGTCCAAAGGCATTTCGATTTGCACTCTATTACATCCAAGTTCTTGATTTGGCTTATAGGCTTTACTCGACTCATGTAGCATATATGGAGATCAACAAGCTTACATCAATCAAAGCTCATGTTTGAATTTAATGTTTAAATCTTAGATTTGAGTAATAACATTTTAGCTCAAACTAAATTTGAACTTTTATTTTAAACCTCATTTTTATTTTATTGGGTAAGACCTAGTTTGAATTATTTGAACCAAATATTTAGGTTCAAATTTTATTCATAGTAGATTAAAATATATAAAAAGGGCCTTATCAAACCTTATTCAAACTTTATTTTGAATCTTATATCATCTTAAGTTTGATTTTGCAACTAAGGTTATAACCTAGTGTTCCAATTTCTATTGTCTAAAACATGTGCTTTTGGAGGATTTAACGACAAATTTTAACAACATAAATAAAATCATATACTCATTAAAAAATTAGATTGATGTTGTCCTATTTTTTGCTAATAAATTCTAATATGTATATTAGGATTTAATAGGAGATCACGGGGTATCATCAATCATAATTTTTAATGCTTAATAGAATAATATTTATGATATTATTAAAGACATACTAATTTGATAAGTGCTTTAATATTTTTTTTCTTTCTAATGTGTAAAATATAAAGTCATACATTGATAGAATTCACCATATTTTCTAATTGATTTTAGAAGGAAGGAAGGAAAAATGCCATGTATATAAAATAAATTTCATTAGTATAATGAAAGATGGACATTTCATGTAAAATATCGTTTAATAAAATTTTAGTTATATTTATTCTATTTAGATAAATAAATTCAAGAGATTATAAATAGACAATGAATTATTAGAGACTATTAATATATTCTAGTCCTAATCACTAAAAAATTAGAAAGCTAAAATATGTCTATAAAAATGAGTTGCAAATTGATCCTCTAATTAAGCTCCTTTAGTAAATGTTAGCGATTAAGTTTGAGGAAAGAGCCACATAATTATGATGTATGTAATTGTACTAGCTTAGCTCATAAAAATAATCTTCTTCTTAAACTAAGTTATCATATCACTATAAGAAAAACTAGTTATTACTGATGACGGAATTTCTCATAGATTTTTTCGTTAGAAATTGCCTGAAATTAACTTTTCAACTAGGGATTTGTTTCTGATGGGAATTCTCATGGTTGAAAACTCTACAAATACAAGAGTTTTTTTTATTTGATAGAACAAATGTAATGCACATTATTTTTGGGGTTGTGAGTGGAGGTGGTGGCAGCAAATGAGTTGTGCTCAACATTGTAGTTGGCTCCCAACGACATTAGAGAACCTAAAAAGGCTTTATTTTTCCATTATTGGTTGTATATTTTTTCCCCTATATTCATCACGCTTATAATTTAAACACACTTAATTTTCTTTCTTTATTTCTTAATTAATTTGACTACAACTACTACTTTTTTGTTACTCTTTTTTTATTTTGAACCAATTAAAGCAAATGCATGCACTTGTGCTTATAACTCGAAGTTCAGACAAAGAGTGGGAATCTCCCAACCATCATGTCAAATGTTTCGACACATATTACTCATTTTACTAATGAACTTTTTTCATAGCTAAAATATAATAATATTTGTGGGTGGCAAATCCTTTCATTTACATAACACTAGCATTAAAGATGGCACCATTATTTCAATAAAATTGGATGTTTTTTTGTGAAAATAATCATCAATTTTAAAGCAATTGTGGATTAATCAATCATAATTCTCCTAGTATGCACAATTAATGGATAATTAGCTATCATATAAAAATCTTTAAACATATTTTACATACATGATATGACTATTAGATGGGATTATCCACTAAATCATATAAAATATAATATATTTATGAATATACTATGCCATATTATTTAATAGAGTTTATATAAAATCATAAATACCTTATGTGAATGTGAGATTCATAGATGACATAATTATTATTTTTATCACTATGCATTCATGTGATGTTTAATATTCTGATCAATCAATAATCACAAGCATATATATATATATATATATATATTTCATATATTAATATAATATATATTGGTGATATATATAATGGTTTTACTCATAATGATAGTGTTCGCTTTAATACCAATTAATATTGTTTATCTAATTTAAATTGTTGTTCTTCCATCAATTGCTAGAGGTAAGTCCATATGGCTTAAGAAAGATCTTGATTTGGTTTGATTTAGTTTGATTTGATTTGAATGGTTTGAATTTGTATTTCATTTATATTTGTGAATATAATGAATGAATGATGATTGATTTATGAAGAAATCAATCATGTTTGATTTGGTTTAAAGGGGGTTTTCGCTAAGCATATGAAGGTAGTTCATATGACTTAGGAAGGGATTCTGAAATTTGAATTTGATTTTGGGTTCTAGTCACTTTGAGTTGGATTTGATTTTGAATTTGATTTGAGATTGAATAGATATTTGAAAAAAATCAATTGAATTGGGGTTGATTTGAATTTGGTTAAGGCTAAGTCCACAAGATAAAATCAATGGAAGGGTTTTAGAATTTGAATTTGATCATGGGTTTCAATCATTTGATTTGAAATTGATTTATTTAAATTTAAGGTTTGGTTTAGAAGTGGGAAGGACGGATTGGTTTAAGGCTATAGGGTAAAGTCTTCCCAAATCCCAAAGGCATAACCTATTCCTATGGCTAACTCTTTTAAGCCTCTAAACTTAGGTTAAGTGTTCACCTAATCACTAGAAGTGTCTTAAGACTAAGGAGCTCTTAGTGTCTATAAGAGTCCTAGATCTATGATGAGAAAGCTGAGAACTCACTCCAAAAGTGAGGCCAACAGGTGCTCAAGAGTAATAATTGTTTGGGGGAATCATTGGTGCCTTCAACATGTAGAGTTTAGCCAATCCTCGTTGAGATGAATCTACCACCATAATTAAATCACGCCGCTTCCCCACGTAATGTATATTTGGTGGTAATTGATCCAATACATATCTACTTTTCCTTGACCATCCACCCATGAAGGAAGAATCTACCATCACTATATGTGGAAGAACCGCTGAGCACACGACGCAGTACCACTCAACTCATTTTCAACTCATCAATAGTACTCTAGCCAGCCATATCTCATCACCCTGTAAGTATATATCCACGACACGTACATGGATATGATGTCCATATGGCTCCCAAATAATGTGCATAGTTTAAAAGAAATATTAGGTCTATTGTGTAATTATAATAGTGGATTCAACAAACAAGTTTACAATGCAACGTGTCTGACTTTGCAACAGCCCATCTAATTCATCCTTGTAGGCACTGATGTGGTATCATCTCTACCCTTCATTCCAACATCCCACACTGGACCATCTATATCTAGGAATGAATGATATATATGCAAGGTCTACCAACATGAATGTGCTCTCATGCCCATACTGCAAAGAAATGTAGACATCCTATTCGCTTTTGGCTTCATCGCCTCATGTAGCTCTGCAAATGAGAAAGCACAATTGGTCTCAACTAGAACTCCCTAAATGTATCAACATCCTCTAATAATGGTAGATACAACAAGTGAACCTCGACTGTGTAAGGAAGCAACCAATAAAGAGTATGTATGCTCTCATGCATAGTAAATCAAGCTCGAGGAGATCAATAGAATCTAGAAGCTACTAGTGATGATGTATCACCACTCATCACAATTAGGATGACATCTCTCTGGTAGGTGTTACTATAATACTCTAAAGTGTAATAGGCCAAGATATACTGCACATGACTCAGATGTCATTGTCCCAACACAAAAATTACATGAAGAGAGGGAATCTGATAAGATTATGGTTGTCTACATGTACACATACAAACATGATTTTGTAACAGCTCAACCTTGAAGGTTCTACTAGATCTATCAAACACTTAGTACTCATTAGTGCTTATTCACTAGCTCGAGAAATCTCCTTGGCTCACATTCTCATTACTGAATATTCTTAGCATGTGAAAAAATTTGGAGTCTGGCTAGAGTTAGTGATTCAAGTTTCACAATGTATTATAGTAGTATATTGCAAAGATCGTCAATTAGCAAGTCACGTGCCGCTAAGTACATCATTAAAGCATTAAGCATTTATGATCATGATGCCATATCAATCACCATCATCGTGGGTTAGAGACCACTATTGCACATCCTTTGAAACAAGCCAATCATAGGCCTCTTGCTTTATGTTATTGATATCATATACCTTTTGAAAATGCTAATTGATACCTACAACATATATTTTGTAGCAATGAAGTCAGCATATATTACTCCAAGTTATTTAACAGCCTTTTTGAAATTCTCCCTCAAATGTCGGAGGCAAAAGTGATGCGTCACCCATGATAATATTTTCCTACACCCATAAATAAATACTACGTGCCTGTCAGATATGAGGCACATATCACCTCTTGTAGAGATTAGTGGAATAAGTCGTAGAATGTCCGTAGAAATCAAACCCATGAATCAATACATTTTGATTCCACTACTGTAAATGCTATTGGAAATAAATCATTATTGGCATCAATTCCAACTGCACTAAGTAGAGCCCCCATACATACCTAGGAGAAAAGTCCCATCAAGACATAAAATTAGGCAAAAGTATTGCCAACATGTAATTGAAGGCTCGAATGACCAGAACAGTTGTTGGAATATGTTTGATTTTATCGAGTGCACTCGATATACTGATTATGGCATAGTTGAACATACAACACCCATGAATTTCTTAAAGGATCAATAACATTCCTCCCAACTGCCAAATATTACCTTCACTATCTTTCAACGCATCCTGCATCTTTATATAAGACACTCTTATATTAAATTTGGACTAGATATGGCCTATAATTTCTTTGTACTTTAAATCTAGTTGAGGGTTAACTGTAAGTTGAATGAAATAATTGATAGACTATGATGTACATTGTCTGTGTCCAACATTGAGCAGCAATTGAACTAAAGATATGAGGTGAGCCAATCATCAATCCTCCATGCACCACCCAATCTCTTACTTGAGCCACATACAATGTGTAGTTGAGTGAGCATTTTGGTTACACAATACAAGTGAACTTTAATTTATTTGAAGCATATATCACATATTCAACATTATTTTGTTAGCCCAACCTTGAACAACCGCATCTTTCTTATCATGAAAGTACATACATTCTAGCATATGAAATGCAATTTTCTTATTCAAAAGTTAATTGATATGACCACCCATCAAATATAAGCTCCTCATCCTATTCTCTAGTTATTTGATCAGTATGCATGTACTCATTATTAGATAACAAGTGCTCTTCAGTATGACTTGTTCTAACTGAGTAGTCCCTAATTAAGTCTCTGACCTAGAAAGATGGATCTATGGCCCTTAAAGTAAGACTAATATGCATCACTATCATCCTCGCATCAAGATCACTACTTGTTGCGAGCATAGTTTCATATCCATCATTTCCAAAAGATAGTGAATTTATGTGATCACCTTAGGTCACCCATAAAACTAGAACTTGTCTCAAATAAGAATTGTGCACCTTCTACTTGAGTACTTAGTTGAGAAGTATGATGTACTCACTAATTGGAACTCTCGATTCCTCAATATTTTCCATCTCTTTCTTCATTTGATAGTTCCTCAACTTGAACATAAATTATAATAGTCATACATGCTACTTTGATTACAAACTCATGACTTCATCATCAATAATGTGAGTTTCAATAAATCAACACCAATAGGAAAAATGACCTATAAGACTAACATAGAACTTTGTTGGACCTAACTTCAACAACCTCATAATTCACTTATGCAACTCCATGAAGTTAATCCACCGGGATCTGATTGGATGATTTTTTCACCGATATAAGTTAGAATAAAATTGTCACTTACATCGAAGTTTACCAAAGATAATATAGAACTATGCATGATCTAAACTCATTTTTTAACTAATACACCAAGAATCTCTTATCTCACCTCGTTAAAGAAAAAATTCAATTCAAGAGAATGTACACTCTCGCATTTGACTTGGAATTATTTTACAAAGTCAATAAATTTATTTTGCAAATCTCATATCAATATTTCTTCACAACTAAACTTACATATTCAATAAGAATAATTATAGCCTCTAAAAAATAAAAAAATCTTAACATAAACCCTAAATCTCATATGCATTCACAAAATTATTTTGCAAACCCCATATCAATATTTCTTCATAACTAAACTTACATATTCATTAAGAATAATTATAACCTCTAAATGATAATAAAAACCATAACATAAACCCCTAAATCTCATATGCATTCACAAAATACACAAATCTAATAAAACAAAGGTACTATAATCTCAATCTACCCTAAAAATAAACCTATATAAGCTCATCATACAAAATAAAATCATATACAATGAGATCTAACAAAAATTTTGCAGTTTGGACTAAAAATACCTATATCAGTGGACAAGAAACTATGAAATTGCGGCACTGGCGCGTCTGGGTGGTGGAGTCGTGTTGGTGGAAGGGGGAGCTGAAGGTAGCCGAAGGAAAAAACAAGAAATTGTGAGATGGGGCTCTTGGTTTTCGGCTGAATATATGGTCAAATTTAACAAACTATATCTAAAAATTATTTTTATATAATCACTTTATTATGTGTGATTGTGTACTCTTACTTATGCATTTTATTGTAATAAGTAAAATAAAAATTATTGTAAAAATGCCACATATTGAGCTACTTATATGGGTGGAAGTGCATACTTTTTATAATGGCTTAGTGGAGCTCTAAAAACTCTTAATGATGTTGCACTACATGAAAGCTTCATGAATGAAACATAGAAAATGACACATAATTTTTTAGACAAAATGATCATGAACACAACCACCAAACTAAAGATTATACCAAAGAAAAATAGCGCAAGAGTTTTTTATGTGGATCAAATATTCACACTTAATTCTCAAGTGGTCATATTGACAATATTGACAAAGCGATTGAGTTTGTTTACTGTCATTGCACTTTTTATTTTATTATTAACATGTGAACTATTTTGGCGGTGCTCATTTAACATATAAGTGCCAAGTTAACAATCCATTTAGGGATCTTAAGTGGAGTAAGCTTAATTTGTGGGAACCAAAACACCTTATCATGTAGTCCATTCTCTAACATATTTATCTTGGATGGCTAAATTATCCTAAGTTCTCTTTAAACCATGGTTAAACAAACTTTCTACTTTTTAAAATCCCTCAAAATTTTAGTATTAATCAAAATATGAAGTTATTTTTAATATGGAACAAAGACGCAAGTCTCATGGAATTTTATTTATGATGAAAAATGTTTTTTGTGTATAAACTTCATTAACCATTAAGAAATCACAAATGCTTCAAAGGCTTGAAAATTTTATTATATTTATCATGTGGCACAAAGTTTAATGATATTTATGAAAAACTTCAAATCTCCCAAAACTATGTCATTATAATCATGTTTTTGTTATTGAATGTCATAACTTATTGAAACAAGGTAGCAAGGGAGAAGACACTTGTCGAAGGTTCAATTAAATAGAAGGGAAATACATTGGGCCAAAGGATTACTTTATAAGGAGGAAAATGAAGACTAGGAAAGATGAAAAAAGGGGGAGAAGGAATAACAATCAATTTTTCTTTAGAGTAGTTCAGTTAACTAACCTATGTCCATTATATCGCTATAAAATGTTTACTTAACTCTTGATGGTAAGGTAATATAAGGTTAGATTTTAAAAAAAGAGAAAGTAAATGTTGCAACCCCTTTGATAGAGATGAAGAGAAAATGCTTTTTGTTGACCTCCACATATGTGTCATAAGTCAAGACATGCCACAAGTCAAATTGACACTGAGGTGAGGTCGCAAATTGAGGCTCAAAATACACGAATGTCAGAAATGACCTCCGATCGACTAACAGACTTCATCATCACATTCAGAACATTAAAATTGATTAGAATATAGATATTGCAAAATCTAATGATCAATCGATTAAGCGCTCGAGTTATCAATGTGTCGACAAGCATATCAAAGTTGGGAAGCTACGATGAGTATGAAATGATCTCTGTTCATGAAATTGATTGCATCGTTAATTTCAAAACATCAAAATATACCAAATGAGACTACCTGCCCTCAATTCGGACGAGTCTATGCTAATATCAATTGATTTGAAGTGACAGCATGCAAATCGAGGCTGAAACGCACTGGATGCCGTCGAAATCAACTCAAATGACCTCCGATAGATGAATGGACTTTGCCATCGTGTTTAAAAATTGAAATTGGTCAGGATATAAATATTACATGACTTGATAATCAACTGATTAAGTGCTCGAGAAGTTAGGATATAAATATACCTGCACGCATATCAAGGTCAGGAGGCACCAACGAGAATGAAACGACCTCCGTTCATGAAATTGATCATGCCATTGGATTCAAAACACTAAAATCTATCAAATAAGATTATTTGTACTCAATTCGGATAAGTCGCAAAAATTGAGTCAAATGTGGTGATGCACATTTTTTGAAATTGACTCAATTTTTCTACTTGAACCAAATCGATCATGAAACGACCGTATGCATTGTGTTCAGAATAATGGAATTACCCTAAATCAATATATATATTGACTACATGCATTTATCAACATGAAATCCACATTTAAACCATTTAGTAAATTCAAAATTTATATAAAAAAAATTCCCAAATTGCCCCTCACACAACAACCATTCCCCCTATTTTCAATTTTCAAAAAAAAAAAAAAAAAAAAAACCACTTCCCCATTATTCCTCCTTGATTCTCTCCTCATTCTCTCCCACTCATTTCTCTCTCTATTGCATTCTCCCTCTCAACACATTCTCCTTATGAATTTTTCTCTCCCTCACACTCTCTGCATCCGCGGTCCCAGACATCCCATCCCGCTGCCCACACTTTTATCTGCATTAACCCAGGTTTTACTTGCCCAGACAAGCTCCATCGCTGGCACGCTTCTCGCTTCCAAAGACGCTGCGATCCCACTTCATGGATCGCAAGATCTCGACCCATCATTAAACTGAAGGACATCCAAATTGCCCGCTCACATGTTGCCAGACCACCGGACTAACTTTTTGGCACATCCTCTAGGTTTCCACCGCTACCGCTTCCACCTCGTGCCGCTCGATGACCCATGCGACCTCGCCGGGCCACCTCCCGTTTATTCCACACGTAGCTGACGCACTACTTGCCGACCTCCACTATCGTGACCGACTGCCCACCTCAGCTCGCCTTTCTCAGGTCTCCAAATTCTTTCGGCCCAAAACCATTCTCACCAAAAGGCTCGTAGCCTCATTCCCACTCCATCAACCTATTAGCTCCACTACATTCTTTTGTTCGATAGCTCCACCTCAACTCAGATCCAGTTTCCTACAGCTCTGTACCAAGTGGCACTGTTTTGGTCTGCTTATGCAAACCTTTCCCGTAGTTTCCACAAGCTATTCAATTATTTTCACTTCACAGAAATGGGAAGAACATCACAAGAGGGAATTCTTTAGTTTTCTGATCGACCCCTCACTTTAGCTATCCATTTTTCTTTCACAAGAATTGGGAAGAACATCATAAGAGGTGAATTCTTCCTTCGCTTCTCATCAGACTCCCCATAACCCTTCCACTTTTTGCTTTACCGCAAATCGGGGGAAGAACATCATCAAGAGGCGAATTCTTCCTTTGATTTTCGGTGACACATTCCTTACCTTTTTCCAATCCCACCTTCGCTTCATCACAAATCGAGGGAAGAACATCGTCAAGAGGAGAATTCTTCTTATGATTTTCGGCATTGCATTCCTCACCTTTTTCCCATCCCACTTTCGCTTCGCCGCAAATCGGGGGAAGAACATCATCAAGAGGAGAATTCTTCTTTCGGTTTCTGGCATCGCACTCCTTGCCTTGCATTCCCAATCACAACCCAACCTCGTTCCTTTCTACACAAAGATGCTAAAATAAGTCAAAACATGTGGGATCCGTGGAATGGATATATATTGTATGCTTGTGTTTTGAGGTTTGAAGACCTCAGTGCTCAAGAGGGCTAATGAGATGAAAAGTAGTGTGTAAAGACATTGTTGCTACGATCAAGACATACCGAGTAAGCCAAACACCTGTTAGATGTCGCCTCCTAGATGAAATGCTGCTAAAATTTTTTCTAATTTCTAGACTTATAAAAAAAAGGGGGAATAAATATATATTGTATCAGTATTCTTTCGTCCAAGACTTTGTTATGCTCAAGAATGCACGACGAGATGAAAACTCGGCTGTGATGTTGCAAGACACACTCGCTATGCTCAAGAGGGCATACCAAGGAAGCCAAAACACCCCCGATGCAGCCCCCCACACGGGGATGATGCCGGGAGGCTGCCAAAATTTTGTCTAAATTCTAAACTTAGAAAAAAGGGAGAATTGAATATATATTGCATGTGTCTTCTTTCAGCTCTGAAGGCCTCGTCGTGCTCAAGAGGGCATGATGAGATGAAAATAGTCAAGTGTCCCAAGACACCACTGCTACTCAAGAGGCATGCAGTAAGCTAAAAAAACTCCCCTATACCTGGGATGACGCCAAGAGGTCGCTAAAATCCAAATCTTTGACTTAGAAAAATGGGAGAGTGAAATGAATTAACTTAAGAATGCTAAGTAGGAAACCATAGTTAATTTTAAACAAAAAACATCAAAGAAAGGGGAAGCCTTTAAAGCAATTTTTTTTAAAATGGAATGCTCATTTAAAATGCAAGTAAAATTTGGGAAGGCTAATATTAAACTCACAAACTCTAATTGCAATTTCTATGACTTAAATTGAAGTGGTAAAGCAAGTTCCTTTTCTTGTAAATTTCAAAATTAAGCAAGCTTTATTTGAATTGAGGGGGACTAATGCTAAACTCATAACAAACTTACAATAAACTCAAAATCTCAAGATGAATCCAAAATGAGTTTAATAATTCTTATACGAATGTGGAGGTGATTACTATGCTAGCTAATAAGCATGAGTAGGGAAAAAGCAACAAATGCTGAAATCGGCATAACTTATCAAAATTGATGTAAATTGAGCATAATCAAGTTAAGAAAATTACAAAAACTCAACAAGTAAACTAAGTGCCAGTAGTGTGTTAAATTATAATCTAAATCAAAATGCCTTCTTCGCCATCAGATCTACAACTCTTTGTACAAGCAGACAGAAGGCCATACTAAATCAACAAAATCATTAATTAGGTGAAATTATCTAAGCTATAAATACCTGCATGTGCTCAGACATAGAGATTTCAAGTGTAAATTTTAATGTCTGAAAAGGCTGTGCAGGCTAAATTGGAATATATTAAATATTAATCTGAAAAATCTAATAAGATATTAGATCAATTCACAATGCCTTCTTCGCCACTGGATCTGTAACTCTTTGTACAAGCAGACAGAAGGCGATACTAAATCCAATTCTATAAAAATCATAGGGCTACCTTTAATCAAAAATTAAGGAATTTCATCCTAATTATGATTTTAAAAATCAATGATTTCATTAATTAGATGAAATTAGCTAAACTATAAACACCTGCATGTCCTCGGACATAGAGATTTCAAGTACAAATTTTAATGTCTAAAGAGGCTGCGCAGACTAAAGTTGGAATTAAATGAAAAACTTGAAATCAATCTAATAATTCAAACATAAAATTACCTGAAATTACAATACACCCGCATGGGCCCGACACTATGTTGAATGCTGAAATTCAAGTGTCTGAGAATGTTGTGCGGGTTGCTTCCTGGTTTAGTCTTAGGACTGGGTCCGGGTTAACAAAACCTAAAAACCTACATAAAATTACCTAAAATTAATATACATCCACATGGGCCCCGATAATATGTTGAATGCCTAAATTCAAGTGTTTGAGGATTTTGTTTGGGTTGCTTCCCAATTTATTCTTAGGAGTGGGTCCGGGTCAACAAAATGTAAAAACCTATAATAAGAGTTCAAATAAGTGAATATCTAAGAAACTGATTATGTTAGGTGATAGTAAATCTAATCCTCTGTTACCAGCTAAACAAAGTTGACAGGATCTAAAGCTCTTAAATATATTCAAATTAATCAAATTTTCAAATCAAATTAATTTGCTTCCCGCTTAGTCTTAGACCGGTCCCGTTAACAAAACCTAAAAGCCTATAATAAGAGCTTCAAATCAATGAAATATCTGAAACGATTCTATCGGTGAGATCTAATCCTCTCACTAACTAAAGTTGATAGGATCTAAAACTCTTAAACACATTCAAATTAATCAAATTTTCAACTAAAATCAAATATCAATCTAAAACTGCTTAAATGGAATTTTATCATTAAAAACTTAAATAAAAACTCAATCTATCCACCTTCCGCAACTATTTGTCGAGGGTGACAAATTAAGAAAACACTAGCTCACAAAGGAGATAATGTCAAATCAAGTGTTCTGCTATGTTCACTCTCAATCAATCTCATGCCAAGGATGCCTATGCCCTCTAACTACTTGGCCAATAGGCTCCATGATGAAGCATGATCGAGTCCTGACGGTGGTTTGGCTAGTATGGCTTCATTATATGATCACGATCAGAAGACGTTCCCAATGGCTCTCGCTTTGAGTTGTGAATCATAGGTATACTTGATAGGGCAAACAACCCTCGTCCTAAGGTAAGATTGTCTCTTAGACAAACACCACCGTCTACAATGATTTCTTGACGATGTAACCCATGTATCATGGAGGATCCTTCTATCGTTGGATCACTACCTCCTCCCACTAAGTAGACTATCGCACGCCAGATGAGGGGAATCCATGGGATCTAGATCGGCACATCATCATTCCCCAACCATCCGATTTAAGCTAAAATGATGAATTTCATATAAATTCTAATAACTCTTTCGCTACTACACGCTATGCATTTTGCATCTAATGACTAGCCTTAAGAAAGTTCTCTCACTTACGGGAGGTAATTAACAATGGGGCTTGCGCCTTTAGGAAACTTGGAACCAAGATCTAAAGTCCTCACCAAATGAAGACAAAATCTCTAGGTAGTGTCTTATCTACTATTCCATCTACCTTCTGAAAATTACACCGACACATTCAAATCGTACTCTCTTCAATTTTAATTCAATAATCAATTTAAAAATTATCGAGCGGTCGGTGGTGAATTTTTGGAGCCCGCAATTTTATAAATGAATTACAATGAAACTTCAAAGATGAGAAAAAAGATGAACAAAGAATATTCCTTCAGAAGGGACGGTGTGGCTAAATTATTTCGACAAGCAATCAAAGCCGGTTTACGCTACTTAAAATTAAAAGGCTTGAAGAAGTCGATCAAGTTAGTAATCAAATTACCGCCTTATCATCGAATGATCACCACCCTATCAAGATTATTATGACTTCAAAGATTGGCTAGAAAGGAAGTATCGGCGAGGTAAATCTACACTATTCGATAGTATTCTAGTCAACCCTAAAAGAGAATCTATAAGGATGATTACATCCTTTTCCGCAACATCCAGCAACAACAAATAGAAGGAAAAATCAGTTCATACTCAAGAATGGCAAATAGTAGTTTCCAAAAAGACCATGAAGATGCTGAAGCAGCTAAAATACGTCCCTAGTGTTAAGTGAAAATCACCACTTGAACCTATATTAGACTTAAGAGAGATGCCTAAACCAAGTAGATTCGATAAGGCTACTTCATCACATGAGTGAGTCTACCAAATGCAAGCCTAATAAATCAAAGAAGCAAAAGAGAATTACAAATCAAAAGATCAGTAACAATCTAAAGGAGTATCACCAAAGATTTAAACAGCTTGGTGACTTCATGCCTAAACTTCATATTGTTGAATCAGATGAAGAAGATAATGGTGAGTCTTGTCCAGAGACATGCCAAATCATCTATGTGATGTTAGATATTCTTCAACATTGGTTACTCCAAGATGATAAGGGTAGTCAGATAAACTTGACCAACCCATCAAAATTTTTATCAGGAAAGCAAGAAGAGCCTGAGGAGCTAGTGTCAAAATTTTGTTTAATGACCCAACAAGACAATAACAGTTCAGATGAAGATCTATGTTTTTCTGACGGAGAAGAGTCAAACTCATCAATATCATCACGTATGAAACGTATGACGTTAAAAAATGAGTCTAACCTTTTGGCCAATCTTCCAAAATAATAGGGAAATTTGAAGAAACTACCTCTTCAGAAGAATCTGAGTAAGACAAAGTTATTCAAGTTCAGTTGCAAAGTGGCAAAGTCTTACCACCTTCATCAAAGAAGGAAAATACAAATAAAGATAAAGGCAAACATAAATTGAAGTCAACGAAGATATTATTCCCAGAAATCCTAAAATAAAGCCTAAATCAAACGAGAAAAGAGATTATAATATTCTATCACATCTGAGAAAGATCCCTGCACAACTGAGTCTGTACGAGGCTCTCTTAATGTCAAAAGACCTCTGAGAAACTTTGATACAAGCTCTCAAAGATTCAGAGAGTTATGAAGCTTACTTTGTTGAGAAATGCATGATCAAAGTATTGCAAACTCAAGATCTCCCAGTAATCACATTTTCTGAATAGGATCTTATGTTGGGAATGGAAGATCACAACCATCCTCTTTATGTTACTGTAGAGAGTGATGACATCTCGATCAGTCGCATATTGATTGATCCAGGTTCTTCTATCAATCTCATGAGTCTAAAGGTATTGATTGGATTATCACATATCCAACATCTTGGGAGAGATAAATTGATGGTTCATGGATTCAATAAAAGGGGCGTAAAACTATTATTCTCCCACTCAAGTTCAAGGATTTATATATAGAAGCCATGTAATCATGTCGATACATCATTTAGAGCTTTCGCCATGGTCGCATGAGAATGGTATGGTCCCATCAACTATGCATCATTGTATGAAGTATCTGAAAGATGGAGAAGAATTCAGAATTCCTAGTAATCTACAACCATTCTCCATCAATGAAGCAAAGATCTATGAAGATGCAAAGTACTTCATCCTCAAAGAGCCTAAGCTAATAGAGCCTCTTGAAGCAGTAGAATCCACTTCGGGAATCAAAAAGCAAGTTCACAAAGTGAAAGAGTAAAAGCAAAGAGGAGGAAAGAAGGCAACGCTGATGCTACCTAAAGTGCTTGATTTTGTACCTAAGTCAAAAAAATCAGTTCCTCATTTGGGAAGTGGCATAGAAGAAGAAGAAGATTTTCCTATCAAACCTAAGGGAACATATAAGCTCTCAAGAAAAGTAAAGTATGAAATAACTGATTCTTATTCAGACTATGATTTTGAATCTACTTATGGAAATAAAGTTTAGATGGCTGCATCAAGGAGGATAGCTTACTTGGCAAAGTCAGATGACTCACTCAAAATTATACCCATCCCTCGCCAGCTTTTAAAGAAATCACCCACCGAGAGGTTCATAATATTGAAGAATTGATAACATTTTATATGCCACCTGATTGAGAGTGATGGAACATGAACTCTATTTTATAAATCAAGAGTCTCAAATTTCAAGATTTTGAACAGACTGCTCAACATGAAAATTATGATGAGGTAGTGTCAACAAGAATGTCAATATACTATCCGAAGTTGTGAAGAATGATGCATAAGCTTGGAGTTCATATTGAACTACTAAACATAGAACTCAAATCTTTAACAAGATGTGGAGTGAAAGAAGTCCTCAAGCATCATGAAGAAGTGATAAGTTTACCACTAAAGATCTTGGGTTCATCTGCAAATCTCATCAAGATAGAGCCTGTTATAAAATAATAGAAGCTAAGATCGAGACTCATAGTGTTGAAGAAGGTGATTCCCATGAAACTCTTCTTAAAAATGATGAAGAAGTAGAAGCTAAGCCCGCACCTGAAGAACTTGAAGAGGGTGGTTAAATAGCTACTATGGATGAGCTTAAAGAAGTCAACCTAGGAGATGATCCAACTTTCATGCCCTTCTACCTGATGAGAAAGTTGAAGAGCTAAAAATTCTACTTTGCGAATTCAGGGACTGCTTTACCTAGACATATTCTAAAATGTCAGGCTTATCCCCTGATGTACCAGTTCACAAACTAGATATTAAACTAGATGTGATGCCTGTTAAACAAGCTCCTAGGAGAATGAGATTGGAGATTGAAGAACAGGTAATTGCAAAAACTAAAAAACTAATTGGAGCAGACTTCATTCAATAGGAGAAATATGCGGATTGGATAGCTAACATTGTTCTAGTTAAGAAAAAAAATGGCCAAATCCGTCTTTACATTAACTTCTAGGACTTAAATAAGGTGTGCCCAAAAGATGACTGCCCGCTTCCAATATTAGAACTACTAGTGGATAACACTTCCAACTATGACATGTTCTCATTTATGGATGGATTGTCAAGATACAACCAAATCAAAATGGCACCTGAAGATGAAAAATATACATCATTCAGAACACCTATTTGCATATATTGCTACACGGTCATGCCATTTGGCTTGAAAAATGCTGGAGCTACATACCAAAGAGCCATGACGTGTATTTTTGATGAATTGATTCATCAAAAGGTGGAATATTTTGTTGACGATTTGGTGGTGAAAAGCTTAAATCATGAAAACCACTTTGAAGACTTGAGAATTGTATTAGAGAGAATAAAAAAATATGATCTCAAGATGAATATTTTAAAATGTGCATTCGGGGTATCCTCTGGAAAATTCCTCGTGTACATTTTACATCACAGAGGTATTGAAATAGATCCTGCTAAAATCAAGGCAATTGTGGAGATGCCTCCACCGAAGAGTTTGTGTCAACTCCATTCTTTACAAGGACAGCTCGCATTCATCCATCAATTCACATCAAATATGTCAGAATGCTGTCAACCATTTGCAAGGTTAATGAAGAAGGACGCCCATTCAAGTGGGACAAAGAGTGTCTTGTCAACCATTTGGTAAGGTTAATGGAAGAAGGATGCCCATTCAAGTGGGACAAAGAGTGTCAATAGCCTTCACAGATTAAAAGCTACTTGTTAAATCTACTAATCTTGGCAACACCTATTCTTGGGATGCCCTCATTCTATACACAACTGCTAAAAGAGTCTCTCGTGACATTGTTGGCACAACACAATGAAGAAAATAAAGAGAATGCTTTTATTATATCTCTCGACAGAGAAGCACGCAATCGATCTTTGTCCAAAAGCTTCACCACTATATGTTATCTCACAAGATTACCCTCATCTCAAGGATTGATCCAAAAGTACTTGATGACAAGACTAGTATTGATAGGTCGCCATGAAAGATGATTGCTTTTGTAATTCACATATATACGCTAGTGAAGAGACAAGTCTTAGTATTTTAGCACATCCTATCGCTGCAAACTCTTCTCTTAATGGCGATTTGCCCGATGAGCAAATTATGTTCATTCATGAAAAGAAAAATCACAAATTTAGAAAATATACTTTGATGGAGCCTCATCGATCAAACAAGTCCAACATCTAAATTTTTCAAGAGCAAGACCAGGTCGGCATCGTCTTCATAACACACTAGAAGGAGGGATAATGAGACGATCATATGGATTGATCGAGTCAAGAACTAATAATGAAGCTTAATATGAAGCATTAGTGGCAGGTCTGGAAGATGCTATTTTCATAGGTATTCAAAACCTGCACATTTTTGGTGATTCTCAGCTTATTATAAATCAAGTACTTAGTATCTGTAGAATTAACAAGCTTGAGTTAACTTTCTATCACAAGTGAGTTCTCAAGCTTATGAAGCAGATTCCAAATATCACATTAACTCGAGTCTCTCGATCTGAAAATAGCAAAGTCAATTGCTTGGCAAAATTAGCTAAGGAAATTACAAGTATGAATGGTGATTATGTCATGATCACATTTACTGATGAGTCTTAAAGCCAATAAAGAATTAATCCCCACATGTAGAGGGGTTACCAAATCTGAGCCAGCCAGATGCGACTCAGGTTGCTCCTCATACTTCCCAAAATCAACAAGAAGTTGTACCAAGAAGAGCTAAAATGACATTGTAAAAGCAAGGAAGCCTTTACGGTAGAAGTATCATGTGATTGGAGGCAACCCTTCATTGATTACTTTAAAGAAGGTAAATTATCAAATAATAAATCAATAATAGCTCAAATTGAGAAGATAATGTTACGCTATGCTTTCCAACAACACTTTATATCAGATCCTTTGAACAAATGTGGTTATGATGCCTAGTGTAGATGAAGCTAGCAAAGTGATGGTTGAAGTTCATGAAGTACTTTGTGCACATTAATTAGGTCCTAAGATGGCAAAAGATCAAAAGGATGGGATATTATTGGCTATATATGGTGAGAGACCGATTAATCGCTAAGAAGTGTCATGAGTGTCAAGGACATGGGGATCTCATCCATCAACCTCCAAATCCATTACACCCAACAATGGCATCCTGGTCATTCGAATGTTGGGATACAGATGAAATTGGACCAATCAATCCACTGTCGTCAGTTGGACATCGCTTCATCCTAGCAACGACTGACTATTTCTTTAAGTGGGCTGAGGCTACCCTATTTAAAGAAGTTACTGCTGACCGAGTGATTAACTTCTTCACACACAATGTAGTCTATAGATTTGGAGTGTCACCAATAATTTTGATAATACTGCCTTTAAAAGTGCAAAGATTTATAGATTTGTTGAATGACACAAAATTGATTAGTGCTACTCTTCAATATACAATCCAAGAGAAAAATGGTTTGGTAGAGGCTTTCAAGACATTGCCGTGAAGATTCTTACTAAAAATAAAAGAGAATGGCATACCAAGCTAGTAGAGGCATTATGGGTGTATCAAACTACCTACAAGATAACAAAAGCCACTATTCATTGGTATTCAAACCAAGTTCTTTTGCTTGAAGTTGAGTTGCCTTCACTTTGAGTAGCCATCCAATACAATCTAACTAAAGATCAAAATGCTCATCTAAGAATGGGGGAACTCGATGCGCTTAATGAAGTTAGATTATAAGCTCATCAAAATCTGGAAGTCTATCGAGCAAAGATGTCTAGGGCTTTTGACCATAAGGAGGGCCTCCAAAAAAGGAGAATTGGTCGTGAGAAGACCAATTATTCCCAATCAAAGTTTGGTGGCAAATTTGAGCCTAATTGGGAAGGCCCTTTGTCATTGAAAAAGTGTATCAAGGAGGGGCATACCAACTCATTAACCTAAAGGGTCAAAGACCAATGCTGCCAATTAATGGTCGATACATGAAAAAGTACTATACTTGATGACCACATTCTTGAGGTACAATAGAAATCTTCCTGCAAGATAAGGGACATTTTTTAGTATATTTAGGTTGACATCGCTTTCATGCCGAGATCCCTAAATAAACATACCCATATGAAGAACTTCGTGACAATTTGCTACATAGGGGCATTTTAAATTTTATATATAGATGAAATCAATGTTGTATGTTAAAATATCCTTTAGAGTACATCAATTCAAATATGGATTTACTTGTATATTTACATCTTGAAAATTCTTCCAAATGTTTTAATTTCCCTGCAGGAGCATTTTTTTTAGTTTATATTAAGTTTATTTGAGTTGACATCATGCCATAAGATGAGATCCTCAAATATATTCTTATTCAGGAACATCGTATGCCAAAATCCAATATACATATTATTGTTAAGTTGCATAAAAAAAAAATCTATTTCTACATGAAAGGACAACCCTAAATGTTAAGAAATTTATCTATCGATTTTCCAAATTTTGGAGATCAAGTCAAAAGCACTCAATAAGCTTCAATCAATTAAGTTGGAGAAACATCAATCTATACATCCTAAAGTCTAGGACACAAATAGGTTCTAAAGGACTCAACAAGCCCATGAATGGTCGAGTTGTCGTGCTCTCCTCACAAGCCGCAAAAAAGGCTGCAGTGAAAGAGCCCACATTCGTTAGTTTGATGATAAAACACCAATCCATTACAACTTAAGTCGAAGACTCGAGTAGGTTCTAAAGGTTGAACTCAATAAGCCCAAATATGGCAGAGTTGCTGACGTTCTCCTGACTCAATAAGCTGCAAGAAAAGGCCACAGTGAAAGAGCCCCTACTCATCAGTCCAATGATGATAGCTTTTCAATCTCAAACCAGATCTAGCTTAGTGATTACAAGCAACCAGGATCCAAGAGATCTCTCTACTTGATCGATAGATCAAGGCAAGCTGAGGAACCGCCAATTGTGGCTACTCTAATCAATCTTCATATTACCAAGGTGATATTTCGCCTATTCTCAAATTTGATCAAGCTCAAAGCACGATCAAAGCCTATCTCCTCATCAAGTCCATCAAAGAAAGCATAAGGAAGCAATTCCATAGTTCAAACAAAAAGCGTCAACTAAAGGAATTTTGTGGTTATTCACCCTAAAGCGACGTTGCTAATAACTCAACATTGACCCTATATCGCCATCTCAGATGTACCCTTCAATAAATCAAAAGCAAGCACAGGGTTCATGGAGTGCATACACTTCCTGACAAGTCAATAGGGACAAATCAGGTCAGTCTTTCATCAAGTCTGTCAAGCTCAAAGCTAGGATAGAAGGAATTTCAAATTCGTTCAAGCACGAATAAACTGATTCCCTAGTGGAGTCCTTCATCAAAATAAGCAGACCAATTCCTCCATCAAATCCAACCAAGCACAAAGCTAGGGTTTAAGGAAAATCAAATCTACAACGACATAAAAGAAAGAGATCTTCAAGAAAAGCCATCAAGTAGACAAGATGGTGTAAGAACTCTTATCTATCGACAAGTCGAGACAAATCTCAATCCTCTATGTAGCATATCGAATACAAACATACTAATAAAAATCCTATCAAAGCCAATCAAGCCAAATGATCCAAGTCGGGCCAACCCAAATGGTCAACCAGTTTTCAACAAACATGACTCACTCTATGCGTGAATCATATTTTTTGGGGGGCATTTGTTGACCTCCACATATGTTCCATATGTCAAGACAAGCCCACAAGTCAAATTCGACAGACTTCGGAGGTGATAGTGCTCAAATTGAGGCTCAAAATGTACTGGATGTCATTGAAAATGGTTGAAATGACCTCCAATCGATGGTGGACTTCTATCATGTTCAAAATTGAAATTGATTAGAATATAGATATTGAAAATCTAATGATCAATTGATTAAGCGATCGAGCTATCAATGTGTCGCCACACATATCAAAGTTAGGAAGCAACAACGAGGACCTAATAACCTCTGTTCATGAAATTTATTATGTCGTTAGCTTTGAAATGTCAAAATATATCAAATGAGACTATCTGCACTCAATTCGGAATAGTCCATGCAAATATCGAGTGATTTGAAGTGATAAACATGCAAATCAAGGTCGAAATGCACTAGACGCTGTCAAAATCAATTCAAATGACCTCGACATGAACGGACTTTGCCATCATGTTTAAAACATCAAAATTAGTCAAGATATAAATATTACATGACTTGATGAGCAACCGATTAAGTGCTCGAGTCATCAACATGCCTGCACGCATATCTAAGTCAGGAGGCACCGATAAGAATCAAATGACCTTTGTTCACAAAATTGATCATGCCATTGGCTTCGAAATACTAAAATCTATCAAATATGATTATTCACACTCAATTCGGATGAGTCTACATGAAAATTGAGCGATCAAAAGTGGTTTTGATAAATTGACTCAATTTGCCTTAAACCAAACGGCCTCGATCATGAAACGGATCATTCATGCTCGTGGATAATGGAATTACCTTCAATCAATATATATTGACTATTTTACCAACATGAAATACACATTTAAATCATTTAATAAATTCAAAATTTATAAAAAAATTCCCAAATTGCCCCTCACGCAACAACCGTTCCCCCCTATTTTCAGTTTTCTAAAAAAGAAATAAAAAACTAAAAAAAAATCCACTCCCCACATTATTCCTCCTGATTCTCTCATTCTCTCACTCATTTCATCAGATTCTCCTCTACACACAAGGTGATTCTCCTCAAACTCCTTGATCTCAGCATCTCCAGAGTCATCTTGCTTGGCACTTTTTTTCCTTGCCATCAGATTAACTCGGCTGATCATTCATCATAAGCTCCCACCTCCAGCCCACCGCCATGCATGGGTGGGATCCTGATCATCATTAAACAGGGCCCATCTCACAGATCCCATTTTCTGTCAGACTCATTTGCTGCATGACCTGGTGGACTCCACTCGGTTTGACCCTCCTCCTGCCACACATGCTCGGGACGATGTGACACGCCGCTGCTCCTCACCAGACTGCTCATTGAGCCCACAATGCATATGGCTCCTCCATGACCTTGATTACGCTTTCGCCTTTTCGCTTCTAATTTGGCTAAATCATACCCTTTGTAAAGGCTCAGAACTCATACCCACGCCCATCACATTATCCCATCAGATTCTAGTTCACCAAAGAATCAAAGATCAAATTTTCCCATAGCCCACCAGCCCATTATTCTGGCCCGTTCTGCGCAAACCTTCCTGCAAGCCAACAAGCCATCCATATTTTGCTATTTTTGCTTCACCACAATAAGGGAAAAACATCATCAAGAGGCAAATTCTTCTTTCGATTTCCAGCGTCGCACCCCTCACTTTAGCAATCCCATTTTCTCTTTACCGCAATCGGGGTAAGAACATCGTCAAGAGGTGAATTCTTCCTTCAATTTTTGGCGTCGCACTCCCCATAACCCTTTCACTTTTTGCTTTGCCGCAAATCGGGGGAAGAACATCGTTAAGAGGAAAATTCTTCCTTTGATTTCTGTTGTCACATTCCTCACCTTTTTCCCATCCCACTTTCGCGTCGTCGAAAATCAGGGGAAGAACATCATCAAGAGGCAAATTCTTCTTTCGATTTCTGGCATCGCATTCCTCACCATTTCCCGTCCCACTTTTGCTTTGCGTAAATCAAAGGAAGAACATCATCAAGAGGTGAATTCTTATTTCAGTTTTTGGTGTTGCACTCCTTGCCTTGCATTCCCAATCACAACCTAACCTCATTTCCAAACTGCAGGTAAAATAAGTCAGAACATGTGGAATCTGTGAATGGATATACATTATATGCTTATGTTTCTTTGCAGGTTTGAAAACCTCATTGTGCTCAAGAGGGCAAGATGAGATGAAAAGCAGGCTATGGTGTCATAAGACACCACTGCACTCAAGAGGGCACCGGTAAGCCAAACACCTATTAGATGTCACTCCCCTCAAATGCCAAAATTTTATCTAATTTCTAGACTTCAAAAAAAGGAAGTGGGAATAAATATATATTGCATTGTATATATTCTTTCAGTTCAAGAATGCTCAAGAGGGCACTCACGAGATAAAATTGCGGTCACAAGACATCACTTGTTACAAGAGGGCATCGAGTAAGCCACCTCGATGCAGAGGATGATGCCAAGAGGCTGCCAAAATTATGTCAAATCTTTTAACTTAGGAAAAATGAGAGTGTGAAATGAACTGACTTAAGAATGCTAAGTAGGGAAACCAATAGCTAATTTTAAACTTAAAATATCAAACAAAAAAGGGGAAGCTTTAAAGCAATTTTTTTTTAAAAAAATGGAATGCTCATTTCAAATGCAAGTAAAATTTGGGGAAGGCTAATATTAAACTCACAAACTCTAATTGTAATTCTCTATGACTTAAATTGAAGTGTGGGTTCCCTTTTCTTGTAAATTCCTCAAAATTAAGCAAGCTTTAATTGGAATTGAGGGGGGAATAATGCTAAACTAATAACAAACTTGCAATAAAATCAAAATCTCGTGATGAATCCAAAATGGGTTTAATAATTCTATACAAATGTGAAGGTGATTAATATGCTAACTAATAAGCATGAGTAAGGCAAAAGCAACAAACACCGAAATCGATAACTTATCAAAATTGATGTAAATTGAACATAATCAAGTTAGGAAAATTACAAAAACTCAACTAGTAAACTAAGTGTCAGTAGTGTGTTAAACTATAATCTAAATCAAAATGTCTTCTTCACCACTGGATCTATAATTCTTTGTACAAGCAGACAGAAGGCGATACTAAATAAAAAAGGGGAAGCCATTAAAGCAATTTTTTTAAAAAAATGGAATGCTCATTTCAAATGCAAGTAAAATTTGGGGAAGGCTAATATTAAACTCACAAACTCTAATTGTAATTCTCTATGACTTAAATTAAAAGGTAAAGTGGTTCCCTTTTCTTGTAAATTCCAAAATTAAGCAAGCTTTAATTGAATTGAGGGGGACTAATGCTAAACTAATAACAAACTTGCAATAAAATCAAAATCAGTGATGAATCCAAAATTGGTTTAATAATTCTTATATAAATGTGAAGGTGATTAATATGCTAACTAATAAGCATGAAAAGGCAAAAGCAACAAACACCGAACGCATAACTTATCAAAATTGATGTAAATTGAACATAATCAGGAAAATTAAAAACTCAACTAGTAAACTATGCCGTGTTAAACTATAATCTAAATCAAAATGTCTTCTTCACCAAATCTATAACTCTTTACAATAACAATACTAAATAAAAGGGGAAGCCTTT
This sequence comes from Cymbidium sinense, assembly GCA_021442155.1. NCBI lineage: Eukaryota > Viridiplantae > Streptophyta > Magnoliopsida > Asparagales > Orchidaceae > Cymbidium > Cymbidium sinense. The sequence goes on from JAKCPB010000572.1 coordinate 332,481, forward strand.
AAAGCAATTTTTTTAAAAAATGGAATGCTCATTTCAAATGCAAGTAAAATTTAGGGAAGGCTAATATTAAACTCACAAGCTCTAATTGTAATTCTCTATGACTTAAATTTAAGCAGTAAAGTGGGATCCCTTTTCTTGTAAATTCCTCAAAATTAAGCAAGCTTTAATTAGAATTGAGGGGAGACTAATGCTAAACTAATAACAAACTTGCAATAAAATCAAAATCTCGTGGATGAATCCAAAATGGGTTTAATAATTCTTATACAAATATGAAGGTGATTAATGTGCTAGCTAATAAGCATGGTAAAAAAGCAACAAACACTGAAATCGACATAACTTATCAAAATTGATGTAAATTGAACATAATCAAGTTAGGAAAATTACAAAAACTCAACTAGTAAACTAAGTGCCAGTAGTGTGTTAAACTATAATCTAAATCAAAATGTCTTCTTCGCCACTGGATCTATAACTCTTTGTATAAGCAGACAGAAGGCGATACTAAATCAATGAAATCATTGATTAGGTGAAATTATCTAAGCTATAAATACCTGCATGTGCTCAGACATAGAGATTTCAAGTGTAAGTTTTAATGTCTAAAAAGGCTGCACGGGCTAAATTGGAATATATTAAATATTAATCTAAAAAATCTAATAAGATATTAGATCAATTCATAATGCCTTCTTTGCCACCGTATATAACTCTTTGTAGGAAGAAAGCGATACTAAATCCAATTCTACAAAAATCATCGCTTTAATCAAAATTAAGGAATTTCATCCTAATTATGATTTTCAAAATCAATGATTTCATTAATTAGATAAAATTAGCTTATAAACAATTGCATAGAGATAGAGATTTTACAAATTTTAATGTCTAAAAAAGGTCGCATTCTAAAGTTGGAATTAAATGAAAACTTGAAATTAATCTAATAATTCAAACAATAAATTATCCAAATTACAATCAAGGTCCGGCCACTAAATGCAAAATTCAAGTGTTTGAGGATGTCATGCAGTTGCTTCGATTTAGTCTTAGTCGGGTCCGGTTAATAAAACCTAAAAACCTACATAAAATTTCCTAAAATTAATATACACTCGCATGGGCCTCGACAATATGCTGAATGCCTAAATTCAAGTTTGAGGATGCATGATTTGCTTCTCGCTTTAGTCTTAGGACTGGTTCCAAGTCAAAAAAACCTAAAAATCTATAATAAGAGTTCAAATCAGTGAAATATCTGAGAAATTGATTCTAGGTGATAGTAAATCTAATCCTCTACAGAAAACAAAGTTGACAGGATCTAAAGCTCTTAAATATATTCAAATTAATTAAATTTTCAAATCAAATTAAGTTGTTTCCTGGTTTAGTCTTAGGATTAGGTCCGGGTTAACAAAATCTAAAAGCTTATAATAAGAGCTTCAAATTAGTGAAATATCTGAGAAACTAATTCTGTCGGGTGACAGCAGATCTAATCTTCTGCTGGCAGCTAAACAGAGTTGACAGGATCTAAATCTCTTAAATACATTTGAATTAATCAATTTTTCAACTCAAATCAAATATCAATCTAAAACTGCTTAAATGGAATTCTAACATTAAAAACTTAAATCAAAAGTCAATCTATCCACCTTCCACAACTATTTTTCGGGGGTGACCAATTAAGAAAACTCTAGCTCACAAAGGAGCCAATGTCAAATCAAATGTTCTGCTATGTTCACTCTCAATCAATCTCACGCCAGTAAGGACGTGGCTCGTGTCCTCTAACTGCATGGCTTGGCCAATAGGCTCCATAGATGAAGCAATTATGACCAGAGTCCTTTGATCAGGTGGTTTGGCCAATTCACCATTATATCACAAACCATACAGATGCTTCCCAATGGCTCTGCCCTTTGAGTTGTGAATCATAGGGTATACTTGATGGGGCAAACAGCCCTCTATCAGCTAAGGTGGACTTAAGATTATCTCCTTAGATAAACACCACTCTAGGTCTACAAGGATTTCTTGGATGATGTAACTCATGTGTTGCTGATGAGGATCCTTCTATCAGGTCGGATCGACTACCTCCTCTGACTAAGTAGACTAGAGACCGCGATTGCCCAGGATGATGGAACCATGGGATCTAGATCAGGCACATCATCATTCCCCCAACCATCCGATTTAAGCTAAAATGATGAATTTCATATCTTAAATTCTAAAAACTCTACATGCTGGTACTACACGCTACGCATTTTGTGATCTAATGACTAGCCATAATTGAAAGTTCTCTCTCACTTACTGGGAGGGGTAATTAACTATGGGAGCTTGTGCCTATAGGAAACCTAGAACTAGATCTAAAGTCCTCACCAAACGAGGACAAAATCTCTGGGTAGTGTCTTATCTACTATTCCATCTGCCTTCTAAAAATTACACCAACATTCAAATCATACTCTTCAATTTCAATTCAATAAAATTTAAAATTTAAAAATTTTTTGGAGCTCACACTTTTATAAATGAATTACAATGAAACTTTAGAGATGAGAAAAAAAAAGACTCTTAAATATATAAAAGAATTTCTTCCTCCTCCTCTCTTAGCCCTTTTTGTCTTTGACTTAATTTATGGTCACCTTATTAATAACTCGGTTGAATCATATGCATATGAGAGTGAATCTATCATGTGATGATGGCTTTGGTAACATGGAGTCGGGGATGTTGATGGTTTAGTTTATTTCAACCTTATTAAAGGGGTGGTCATTAGAGGAAAAACATGAGCATAAGAGCATGACAAATAAATTTAAGAGAAAAGAATGTGTGCGAAGATCACTCAGGATGACTAAATAGTGGTTTAGAGGTCATGATTTGTCTTTGTTGTTGAAGTAAATGCTTTGACTATGATGGAGTGGCAAAGGGCATATTAAGGCCTTTTCATAAATATTGATGCGTCACATTTTTTTTCTTTAGTTTTCCTTATGGTTAGAATGGAAGGGAAAATTAATAAATTAAGTGGACTAGAGTAAATGATGGCTAGGTTAAGAGAGCTACGATGCTTTCTAAATGAATTATTAAATTAACCATCCCAAGGCATGGAGAAGGGTATAATGTATCTGTGATATAAAGTTTTTGAGACTAATAAGTAAGTGCCCACTAAGATTATTGGGAATGATATTAGGTTTTTGTGTTTTCATTTATAGTGTTGAGATTATCATTTGAACCTAGGTGTATCATAAAAAACTTATAGACTTCTAGCCAAAGCAACTCAAGAAAAGTCGGAATGTTGGTCAAACTCCATGATTGAATAGACTCAATGGTGGAATGAAAGTCGACCGACTCTAAAACTCAATATTAGAAAGGTAGTAATTTGGATTTTACATGTAGATCTTTAACTAAGTTATTCAAATGGGGCTTAAGTTGAAAGCATTCATCGAATAAACTATCATAAACATGATAATTGATACAAAATGTAGTTAAGAATTTTTAGATCCAACAAGATTTTCTTCTCAGAGCTATAAAAAAAATGTCCATCACATCTAGAACTCAAGCCATGAATAGTCTAAAAAGAGAGGCTATGGTTGAATTGATCTTAAGAGGAAAAAATGAGTAAAAAATGCTATGTTTCATAAAGCGAATATTGAAACGAGGAAAGTTGATATAAATGATTAGTTTTTGATTGTAGGAGTACAATGTGAAGGAGATATGACATATATAACCTTATGATGAAGAACTAAAGGTTGCAATTGAGGAGAAACCAAAGAATGATCATCTATGACAAGACATAATGGTTGAATATGTGGCAAGGGAGAAACATTTAAGGGGTTAGTTTCGATGTGTTAGGGTAAAACATGTGGTTAGAAGAAAATTAATTCCTAGAATTTTTATACCTATACTGCATGACAAAAGTACAGGTGGTGTCACAATATGAGGGTTGTTAACAAGGCATGAGCCTCATTAGAATGATAACAATGATGCTAATAAGGGGAATAATGTTGAAAGGAATTCACATCAATACAAACGACTCTTATTGAAATTAAATTTAAGAGTTAAGGGACTTATATGGTGAAGAGGATAGCGATTGCTTCCCAAATCACATAATGCCAATAAATGCTTTGAAAAGACAACGAGGTTCAATCTGATCATAACTTTAAGGGGTTCTATCTTTTATGCAGGGTTTGCAAGCATTAAGACTCTAATTTAAAATTATTTTAAGAAGCTTAACTTCAAATATACTAGAGCTCAAATATTTACTTAAAATTATCTAAGATAATAAATTTTAAAGCTTAATTTTGTAATAAAATAATTAATAAATTATAATTATTCTCCAATTTTAGCATATGAACATTCTAATAAATTGTTGAGTAAATAATATATTAATAATTCTAAAACATGCGATGGTGTATGATAAGCAAAACACATGAATATAACCCTTTTAAAAGAAAAAAGGGTAGAAATAGGATGTTAATTTCTAGAATAATTGAATACAATATATATATATATATATATATATATATATATATATATATATATATATATATATCATATATATAACAAATAAAATATTACAACACCTCAAAGACAAACAAAAATCATAAATATTGCATAATCTTATCTTATTATGTGTTGATTCCATGTTGAATTTTGGATGGATAAAATATAAATAATATTTATTTGGTTCCTATGCTCAAACCGGTTATGAATGATTAATCTCAATCAAGTAGAAGTAATGCAATCATCAATCTTTTAGCACATAATATACTTTGTAACACTTAAAAATATCATTTCATTCACACACCATTAATAATACAAATTTCTTATATCATTATATCTTATATAATATCTAAGTATTGGATACACACACACATAAGGATCTTTGTTGCTCCCATGGGTTGCTTCTAAGGAGCTTCCATATCTTCTTCTTCCTTCAAGTTGTGACAACATAAAAGAAATAAAATAATAACATTTAAGAACGCATGTCCAATGTAAAAAAAAAATTCACTTGGATTATGCATGCAATTATGACAAATAATTTTAAGAAAAATTTATAAAATTGAATCATCAAAATTGCTAATTCTTTGACAACTATTAGCAAAACTAAATAGCTAGCTAGTATATCATATAAAAATTTGGATAAAAACCATTGAGGAGTTCCTTATAGAAATTCTATGAGGAATTATTATTACTAAAAAAAATTTATGTGAAAGGTCTCATAGATATTTCTTGGATCTCTATTTCACTAATATTTGTGTATGTGTTAGAATATTCAATTCCAACTAAGATCAGCTAGTTTTCACATGTAAAAGTAATAAGACAACATATACATTTTATTTATCAATATTTATGCACCTTAGAAAACAAGTCTTTAAAAACAAGTCATTAAGTAAAATTGAGTGAATAGTTACCAGAGATGGAGTCCTGAGCCATGGAGTTCAAAGATCTTGTAGATTAAGATGGGCAAGCAAATGAAATTGATGGATTTTGTGCCCAACTAAAGCAAGCTTCTAGAATCATTGAGATATTGACCAATGGGCTCAAGAAGACCCATCTCCTTAACTTGTGATCCTCTATCATCAAGCTGCTCCATCACCTTTGCTCAAACATTATCTTAAAAAAATCAAAGTAGTATAATAAGCTTAATAAATTCATTAAAAAATTGATGGATCAAATTCACAAGTATGTTGACTTGTTATGAGCTTATAGCCTATAGAAATACAATAGTTATTAGGATTTTATAATTTGTTTTCCATATATAAGAGAATACTAATGGAGGTTGATTTTGATGCTATTAAAATAGTTATGTATCAACATTATATATATGTATGTAATTTTGTTTTTATTAATTTAGTGAGTTTACATATATAATTAGCTATTAAAACATATATATAAATATTGATAACATTATATATATGATGATGATTTTAAAGATAAATTTTTATTTTATAAATTTGATAATAGGTGGAAGACATACATACAGAAAAAAAATATAAATTAGAAATGACTTATGTAGACAATACAAAGGTACTAAATTGATTTTAACTTACAAGAAAGGTTAAAAAAAAGTGAAATGGAAATTACATGAGAGAATGAATTTCTCTTATAATAATATTATCATCATTATCATAGTGAAATGTGCTAAACTTAAAACAACAAATAGTCATCAATTGATTAATTATTTTATTTGTTTATTTTATTTCAATTGTTAGCTTTTGGTCATTCAAAGGAGTGAATAAGGGAGATGAATTAAAAAATGTGCTAAGTGAACATAAATTATAGTTGACAAATGTCAATAGAAGATGAATTTTTGATTTGGATACTACAAACTCCTAGCAATATTTTAATTTAAGTTAGTAGAATAAGTTTAGATACTGTTAAATATACAAAAATTTTATTTTTCTTGAGCTAAAATAAATAAATATAGTAGTTTTCATTGAATTTTGTTAGAATTGAAAATTAATTACAAAAAAAGTGATTACCATGCGCAAAACCTTAACAATCGAGAACAAACTCAACGAGAACAAACTGTGATACCATGCAAGTACAAGTTACACTATAAGCAAATTAACATCTAATATAAAAGATTAAATGAATCTATGATACCAATTCCTATCAAAAATCAACGAGAAAAAACTCATCTATTTTTAAAATGTGTTATCTATCCTAAACCAACTAATTAGTCACTTTATCTAATGATCAAATGCTAATTATCACTATCTTTTATTATTATTATTATTGTTATTATTATTACTATTATTAACATATTATTCATGTTAATAATAATAATAATAATATAATTATTATTACATTATTAATTTCATCGATAATTTGCTAATTAACTACTATCTTGTCAAAAACATTATAGAAACTATGTAGATATGCAAATAATGCATTCAAATTATCAATTCTTATTCCTATTTTATTAGTTACCCACGAATCTGTAACTTATTCAACTCTTCAATCAGTTGTATGCTACTGTGTTCATCGTTTATAATTTTTTCTGCTGTTCACTAAACTGATAACTTATTTAGCTTTTTATTTGTTTAATAACTTGAAAAGAAATTAATGTTTTAGACTAACCAGAAAATCAAAAGAAAATATTTTAGTTAATTTCCATAATGATCTGCTTAAAAGCAAAAAATTATAATTTTGCACTCTTTTGGTGCACTAAAATTTATTTATTTACATGATTCTTAGACTAATGGCATAATCAGTCTTCTAATTAAATAGAAAGCAATATTTGAAAAAAAAATCAAAACTAACATAATCCTAATCAACAAAGAGAACTACAATCTGAAGTCATTAAAATAAAAGAAAGAGAGAGAGAGAGAGAGAGAGAGAGGACTGAATAAATTTGATATTAAAAGTTAAAAACATGTTCCTTTGTGTTAAAAATCATAAGAGCCTTTGGAATTTGCGATCATCTTTGATCAAAGATTTCATAACAAAATAAATTAAAATTATATAAACCAAAATTCAAACATAACAAAATAAATATAAAAATCTTGTCCTATATCTCGAGAAGTAGATAGAATACAGATGATCACAAACCTCATGCTTCGACTATTGTATTGATAGAGCTTTCCACTGAGAAAATAATGAGATATTGTGCATCGGAGAGAATAGTGAGCTCATTAGCCCTTCTAAGCCTCCACTCCTCTTGAGAAGGTCACTTGCCTATTGGCGGTTCTCAATCCTCTTTATCTCTATCTTCCCTCTCCCCATACAGTCCTTGATGATGGGAAAATTTGAAGTGATGAAATGCATTCATTATATTATAAATTATATACATTGTCATCATAATTTCTAGAGAATCGTGCTATTTGAATGATCTCAATATGATGAGGACTTTTAATTACTCCCACCCAGAGCTTAATTTTGTGAGGTTTCTGCTTTTCACCTTTTGATAGTTGTCGCAGTCCAGAAAATAGATAGTTTCCTTTTGGAAGATAATGTTTGGAAAAAAAATAGCACTAAAAAGGGCTATGACATCTCGATATACATGAGAGAGAGAGAGAGAAGAGAGATATATAGAGCATATATATATATATATATATATATATATATATATATATATATATATATATATATATATATATATATATATATATATTGCTTGCAATGTGCAAAGAATTAATTTGAGTCAATGCACATTGAAATATGGTAAATTACCTATAATGTTCATAATGTGAAAATTTGGAATCAAGTTTTCATTATCGAAAAATGTGAATATGCATTTGTGAGAATTATCTTAACGCAAGATTAAAAAAAAAATATTAGCTAAAAAGTTTTAAATGGATATTAACAATGTATGAAAGTTGCAAATCAAGACACCCTATTAGATGGTTTTTACGTTGATCAATCTCACTTAATCCTTGAATGTTATTTAGTCAACTTAGCATTTTAATGATTACAAAATTTCATAATCTTGGTAAATTAGGCTTGTCTCATTTATGCACCTGCTTCAATTATAAGCACAAAAAATTAGATGTATTTTCATATGTCAAATGGTCATAAAAAATTTGTAACTATGGACATCATATTCTAATTATTTGAATTATGATAAATACTAGCAAATTTCAAAAAGTGAAAAATAAATAAATAACAAATTAAATATGATGGAATTATTCTACATTACAAAATTTTAATATTACAATCCTAAGGTTCAATAATGAATTTAAAATCTTTCCAAAGGGTTGTTTTATATTTCTTAATCAATTGATTGCAATTGAAGCTCGCCTAAAAAAAATTACTTTTGAGGTTCTTATTTGAGTAATTGAATATAACATTAAAAAAGTGATATAGCACCTCAAAAGGTAGAAATATCACCTAAAATAGATTCAATGACATAATAAGGATTTCAAATGATGATGGGTCTACATATACCGTAGATTTTTCACCCTACATGGATGAAAATAAACTTGGTTGCATGTTCCCTATATGAGCAAGTCCTTCATTTAATTACATTATAAATAATGTGATCTTTAAGAAAATTCTTGATTAATGTAGTTATCTATTATATCTATTAATTTCAAAGTTTAAGTCAAGTTTATTTAACTTGGAAGTCAAGTGGGATGGCTCAATTAGAATAATTCTTATCAAATTTAGAGGAAGATAAGGAAGCACTTAGATACTAAAAAGCCTAATAAACACTTCAATCTATTCTATGATTGAGCTTTAAAGTAGGGATTTATTTTATTTTGAGTTAATATTTTATTAGAAATTTAAAACTTATATTCCAATAACATTAGACTATGGAGAGCTTGAAGATAAGGACTTACACCCTAACAAGAAAAATAAGTCACCTCATATCTTAAAATTAAAGTTGCTTCTAGGACAAACTAGAAGCTCGACTTAGTCTAATGTAAAACAAAATTAAATTTATTTTCACGAGGTAATATGAACCTATATCGACTCTTCTAGACTTATAATATGCTTTGATGGATTGCCAACTAACACCACCTGCGCTTTAAAACTATATGACCAATCTTATAAGATGCAAGATAGTTGAGTTGTTATTAATCTAGAAAGGAATCCAGGAACATAAACTCACTCCTTAATCCAGGATCTTGTCTGGTATGAAATGTTCTTAATTAATACATCAATTTTATAATTTCTCATATTTTATTAGACACCAAGTTTATTTTAGAGATTTGGGTATGAACTTATGCCTACATATATATTATATTATAAATGATTATAGGCCAAATCAAATTAGAAGGTAATCTTTCCTAAGAAAACATCCATCCTCACTAGTGATGCTCTATTTTGAGTAATTAGTGAAGGGCCTTTACAAAGAAATAGAATAATATGCATTTTGATTATGCAATTCTTGTCCCATTTCAAATGTGATTACTTATGAGTTATTTTAATTTAACTAATGAGTTTATTAATTTTAATTAGGTATAATTTTTTTTTATGAGAGCCTAATTAAAATCTAGCTACATACATTAAACATCATCATAGAAAGAAAGCTTGTAAAAGCATGTAATTCTAGTGAACAATATAAAGTATGCATTGTATCAAATAATTAAATTAATATATGATAGCCCAATGTGATCAAGTTCCATTATACACCCCAGATGAAAAAAAAAGGATAGTCGAACTTTGGTCTTATACATTAAACATCAATGTTTCTTCTCTGCCATGGTATTGTCATTTCAAGCATCATAGGGCCTCCCAAGTCTTTACTTTTTAGCCACTGCTCATCATAAATCCCATGTCCTAACCTAGTTCTAGTGTCAATGACATTTGAAAATTTAAAATTAAACCAAATTAAATTTCATAAAATGGAGGTCAGTAGAAACATACATATAAGTAGTTATATCACATATATTTAGACTTAGCACAAGTAGATGCCAAGCTTACTTATACTAATCAACCATGTTTAGGGAATTAATCAAATAAGGTCCTACGAATAAGATTGTCAATTTTAAAATTATTATAGTGCCCCTTTAAGTATAACCTTTTCAAAAAAAAATAGTTCTAATAAATAACATCCTAACATTTAGTCTATGAAAAAAATAAATCATAACAACCAACCTAAAATATTACATTATAATATAAGGAAAAATAATACATCACAATCAATTACCTTCTATCCTCTTTGTCTAGTAATAAGATTTTCAATAAAGTTTAAATTACACTCAAAATATTTAACATAATTATACCTTTTATTTTATTGGATTCCTCTAATTACTAATAAGAAGAGAAGCTATTTATAGTTTGGGTTGATTTATTGTGACTTTTGAAGCTCAAATTAATTATTTCATTTCTGAATATATATATATATATATATATATATATATATATATATATATATATAACTTAACTCTAAATATTATTGATATCGATCAAACAAACTTGAACTTAAATAGTCCAAAGGCTTATGCATGAAGTTAAAATTAAATTTAAAAAATAAATTTATAAATTTATAAGAACTATTATGTGATTAGAAGTGATAAAATCATAGTTAATTTTGAATGATTTTGCTTTGATAATAAATACTTTAAAACAAAATTATCAACTTTTCAATACATATTATTTACAAACAAGCAATAAAAAAAAGAAATGCTATAAAATAAACTCACATATGGTTTTATTTATGTATATCTATAAAATTATTCTCCAAATAAGTAAATCATGGTATGAAGCCTTTTTATAACATTATTGGACTATATCATCTTATTTTATGAATTGTGATAAATACTTTCTTATAACAATAAAGATTTTGCTTAATTTTTCCATATAGAGAGGTCTCTAAAACATTTTGTTGTCTTTTGCTAATGGAAATATTAAAAACCCTAATGCCATAAGTTTTCCTATAATCTCTTGAAATGTTTAGCAAGTTAAATCAAACAATGCAAATCCTTCTTTGTTTAATAAAGAAGATTTTAAGGAGAACTAAAAATAGTGCTTAAAATAATTTACTTTTTTTATTTTTGGGAGAAATTTATTTATTTATCATTTTAATTTTATCTGGAAGATTAATGGTTTGGTTTAAGTCTGAACGACAAAAGTGATTTTTATATTAAATTTGTCAATTTCAAAGCAAGCCTTTCCTCATTCGACTATAATCCTTTTTACAAGCTATCCGTTTACAGATAACCCGTGGCCAAAGTTCATATAATTAAAATTCTTACTTATTTAAGCATATTTCCTCTCTCTCTCTCTCTCTTATATATATATATATATATATATATATATATATATATATATATATATATATATATTCAGTATTTTTTAGACATCAATATTACATATTTGCATATATTTTAAGGAGTTGATGCTGTTACAAAATAATTTAAGTTGTACATCAATATTACATATTTGCATATATGTTTCATGTAATTACTTGTTCTTTTTAGACATTCAAATTAATTTAAGTTGTACATCAATTTTACATATTTGCATATAAGTTGTACATCCCATGAAAAATCAATGAAAACAAACTAATCATTTTTTAAAATTGTGGGCACCAAAAATTTGCCACCGACCTCTCGCAATATGAAGAGAGTTTGATTTAAGATGTTGGTGTAATTTTTAGAAGGCAGATGGAATTGTAGATAAGACACTGCCTAGAGATTTCACTCTCATTTTGTGAGGACTTTAGATCTAGTTCTAGGTTTCCTATAGGCACAAGCACCTATAGTTAATTACCCATCCCAATAAGTGAGAAAGGACTTTCGATTAAGGTTAGTCATTAGATCGCTTAATGCGTAGTGTATAATAGCAGCATGCTGAGTTTTAGAACTTAGGATTTATGAAATTCATCATTATTAGCTTAAAGCAAATGGTTGGGGGAATGATGATGTGCACGATCTAGATGCCATGGTTCCATCATCCTGGACTGTTGCGGTCCCTAGTCTACGTAGTCAAAGGAGGTAGTCGACCCAACCTGATCGAATGATCCTTATCAGCAACACATGGGTTATGTCGTCCAAGAAATCCTTGTAGATCTGGGGTGGTGTTTATCTAAAAAGATAAGTTTAAGTCCATCTTAGCTAATAGAGGGCTTTTTGCCCTATCATGTATACCCTATGATTCAGAACTCAAAGGACAGAGCCATTGGGGAGCATACGGGTTATAGTCATGATCGTAATATAATATTGTCATTTGATATCAACCACCTGATTAAATGACTCTGGTTGTAACTACATCATATGGAGCCTACTCAAGCCATATAGAGGACATGCCACGTCCTTACTAGCATGAGATTGATTGAGGGTGAACATAGTAGAACATTTGATTTGACTTTGGCTTCTTTGTGAGCTAGAGTTTTCTTAATTTGTCACCTTTAACAAATAGTTGTGGAAGGTGGATTAGATTTTAGCTTTAAGTTTTTAGAGATTGAATTTCATTTAAGCATTTAACACTTAGTAATTTATCTGATTTTATATTTATATTAACCCTTGATTTTGATTAGCTCAATTTGAGCTTACAAGAACATTTTGATGGTAAGTATCCCCTCCGATTGAAATCACCATTCAACACAGCCATCATTGGGGTAGATATATTGTTTGATCATTTAATTTATTATTCCAGATCCTGTCGATTCTATTAGTTTGATAATAAAGGATCATATCTACTGTCATATGATAGAATTAGCTTCTCAAATGTTTTAATAAATTGAAATTCTTATAATATTATTATCATTTTAGGTTTTGTTAGGACCTAAGACCATATCGAAGTAACCCGCAAAGATCCTAAGACACTAAATTTAAGCATTTGGCATAGTGTTGGGGCCCAAGTGTGTGTTTAATAATTTAGATAATTTTATTTCTTAATCATGAGATTAATTTCATATTTTCGTTAATTTCAACTTAGCAGCCTTTTCACACATTAAAATTTACACTCTAAATCTCTATGTCGGAGCACATGCAAATATTTTTTAGCTTAGATAATTTCATCTAATCAAAGAAATACTTTTATTTTGAAAACCATAATTAGAATAAGAATTTTCTAATTTTTGGATTGAAGGAAGCTCCTTCATTCATGTAAAATTTAATTTAGTGTCACCTTCTATCTATTTATACAAAGAATTATAGATCTGATGGTGATTTGGAGCAGAATTAGATTTATATTTGCACTCAAAATTTAAGCAACCCGCTCAGCATCTTTAGACACTAAGTTTAAGCATTTGGGTATGGGGCTCATTTAAGAATGCTTTCATAGTTTTAAGGCATTGAATTTAAATTTTAATCATGCCTTATAATGCATGCAAGAGTTCAATTGAAGCATTTATTAACGACTTCTATTTTCTTGTACGGTGTGTTGCTAATCCATTTTGATTTAGGTTGTAGTTTAAAATGTTGCTTGCACTTAGTTTACTTGTTGAATTTTTTCTCCAAGCTTTCAAATTCATTTATGAGCATGTTTAAATTCTTTCATATTTGAGAATTTATCTTCCAATTAGTTTAAAGCAAACTATTAATAACTTTTGTATGAATCTTTCAATCATTCATTAAGGAGCTTTAACTATGCTTGCCAACATGTCATTTAACTTCTTCATATATCTCTTATAAATTTCATTTGATTTCCCCCTTTTTTATATATATAAACACAACACTTAACAAATTTCTTATGATTTAGTTTTGTATTGAAATACAAATTTAAGTAGACTTGGAATATAGCATTCATGACTATCTAAACAACAAGTTATGCTTGTGAGTAAGCTATTGAATAATATTCTTGCACTTATAAGAGTTATCCAATCTTCATATAAAAGTGATCAAACCCAATTTGAGTTTATTTTAAATTCCACATCAAAGGATAAATATACATAACCAAACTTCAAATTTATTACAAATTTCTTATGTGTTTAGAGTTAGCTTCAAGCCTCACTTGTAAAGTCCCTTTTTTTTAATGTTTAGAGTTAGCTTCAAGCCTCACTTGTAAAGTCCTTTTTTAAAGTTCATTATAATCTCATCTATTTTATTTCAATTTAATATTTACCTCTATATTTATTCTATTATAATTTTCAATTTAATACAATTAAATTTAATTTTAGATGAATTTTGATTCTCTTAAGAATTTAATCCAAAACTAGCAGAGTTTTAAGATTCGCATTATCCCGTAGGGGCTACATTGTAACTATTTTCACCCCCACGCCCAATGGAAAAGTTGGTGTTTTGAAGCAACTACCAAATTTCAATCGTTACCTAATGAGCATAATGAAGCCTTCAATCACCGCATAAAAGCAAATATATATGCAAATATTATTCTCCCACTTTTCTTAAGTCCAAAATTTAGTTAAACTTTAGCGATTTTCGCTTAGGGTGCCACATCTAATAGATTTTAGCCTACCCCACGCCGATAGATGGTCATTTTGAAACACCTTCATCTCACATGCCTATGAGCTGATGAGGCCTTCAAATGCAAAAAAGCACATATATATGCATATAATTTTCACACATTCAAATATTAAATTTTTCTTTATCTAATGCAAAGGATGCAATATATTTCACTGTTTTCTCTTTTCTTCTCTTTCTTCTCTTCTTCTCTTTTTTTATTTTTTTTTCTTTTTTCTTTTTTTTCTACATTTTTTCTATAAACCATATATAAAGATATATATATATATATATATATATATATATATGAAAGAGAGAAACAGAAGAGAAAGAGAGAGAGAGAGGGCTTTGTTTCAAGGAGTGACACTGCTACAAAAAATAATTATAATATATACATATTTGCATATATGTTTTGTAATTACTTGTTCTTTTAGACATTCAAATTAGTTTTCGTGAGTTCCTTCAATGAAAACATAATTATGATAAGATCCGAGTGAAGAAAACTTATATTATTATTATATATATATATATATTATATATATATATATATATATATATATATATATATATATATATATATATATATATATATATATATGTATATATATATATAAGAGAGATATATATAGACATATATATACATATATATATATATAGATTACATATATACATATATATATATATATATATGTATATATATATATATATATATATATATATATATATATATATATGATATATATATATATATATGTATTAATATATATATATAAAATGCTTTTCTTTAGCAATAAAAGAAAAGAAACGATGATAGACCTCTGAGTATAACTTACATTTCTCTATATTAACTTATGAAGAAACTAAGATGAAGAAGGTTTTATAAGAACGCTTATATAGATGCATTTCTTATATACATAAGTTATTTTAATTAAAAAAAAGCCATTAGTTCAATGTTACAGATAGTACAAATTCTAAATATAAATTAAATAAAAATATTATCTCAATTATATTCATCTAAGGATGCAAAATTTGTAGTCATGTAAACATTAGCAAAAGCATCATTAAAATTATAAAATATCTATAATTTTATTCTTAATGATTTCTTTAGCCATAATAATTAAGCAGAATTAATATACATTGATTGGAGATTTCTTAAAACTTCAAAATTAAGCCATTATTGTCATTAAGGCAATCTATAAATTTTTATATTTTGACTCCTCTTGATTATTACTATGTAGCGGAAATTTTCAGCTTTATAGTTCCACTTTAGCAAAAAAAAAATTCATTTGAGAGTAAAACACATTAAAATATTGAATTTTTTTGAGACAAACACTCATCTCTCAATGACGGGCAGATGTTCTGATGGCAATTTTGAAAGAAGTGATGGGGAGGACATGGTGGCTTTAGGGTTTTCGATTCCTCCTCGTCAGTGCTGAATGGCTTCTTCATTTAGCTTCTTGTTGTTTTGCTTCCTCTTCTAGTGGTTCATGTTGTTCGTTAGTTACTTCCTTTCCTTTGGCATTGGCTGGGGGCCCTGCTTCTGGGTTAGCTTGCCCTAACCTCTTCTTCTGGTTTTCCCCCACTCTCCTCTTTTTGTTCATGGATTTTGCAAGAAAAGTGGGTATTCCTCTTGCGGTTGACAACCTAACGATGTCTAAACCTTGACTTACTTTTGCAAATTTGTGTCCGTGTGTGTCTTCCTTGCTCCCTGATTCTAGTTCATTGAATCTGAATGCGCTGATGTATGAACTAGCCATTCTTTATGATTGGAAACCTAGTGCTTGCCTTAAATGCATAACCTTCTCCCACAATCCTTTGAGCAACCTCTCAATCCAACACCCCATCCTCTTGCTAGGGGCGTAGCAGAAGTAGAAGGCCTCAAGCCCATCCAGCCCGACCCCCCACTAGAGTTTCTCCTGTCACTCCTAAAGAAGCTACTCCTCCTTCCGTCTCCCCCCTGAACAACCATGGAAATAACTACTCTTCCCATAGTGGTTGAACATCCTACCTTAGAGAATATTCCTCTACATATCTCGACCTCATTTAATGACCCTAACCAACTCCCACCAATCCCTCCTTCTCCAGATCTGAATGAACCTGATCCTACCTTGAATGAGTAGATGACAGAAACCCATGCCTCCTCTATTCTCAACTCCACGTATAACATCACAACTTGCTCGATTGCTGCCTCTCATTCCAAAACTTCATGCATTAGACCTCAAGACTCAATCCCTAAAACCCATGGAAAGACCACCCAAGATAAGGAGATATCCAAATCCCCAAACAACATTCTCTTCTTAGTCCAAAAGACTAAGAAACAAAGGTAAAAATCATTAATTGATGCTGATGCCTCTCCCAAAGCTTGGAGGTTGGAATTTGAGGAGCTTATTGGCTGAAGGCCAGACTCATGATTGTGTGCATATTTGTAGTGAAATTTTTATGAAAGAGAATTTCTAAAGGATAATATATACTTCCATCTTCACCCTATGTGGGATAAAATGAAGATAGAAACATACATCTCCTTTTTATGCATTTTTGACACCACATAAATCCATAAATATTGTTATTGAGGGTAATACGACATTGAAGAGAGGTGTACTATCTCAAAAGATAGAAGTCACCGCCCTACAATTGACTTAACCTCCTTAACAAGGACTCCTAAGGACAATGGATCTACATGTGTACCAAAGATTCTTCCCCTACTTTACATGGAAAAGTAAAAGTAGGGTTTATTTTAAATCAGGTTCATTTAGTTCTCTACAAGGACAAGCCCCCATAGTTAATTACATCCTAAGGAATGAGATCCCTTAGGAATACTATCGATTAAGGTAAATGATCATTATCTCTAAATATTTCAATAGTGACTATTAATCGATTAGTTTATTTCTAAGATCAAATGGGATTGATCAAAGAGAGGAGTTATTATTGAAGCCAAAGGAAGATATGTAGGAAATTCTCATGATGCTAGGAAACCTAGAAAGCATCTCAAACTATCCTATGGTTGGGCATTATATTTTAGAAATTAAATTATTCATTTGAGTTAACTTTTTATTAGAATGTTAGGGCTTATGATCCACAACACAAGATTATGGAAATACCTAAGAGGTGAGGATTTATGCTTATGGTCCATAGAAGAAGCAATCTTAGAACCTAAATCTAAGGACTTTAGTGAGGGTCAAGGCACCTAAATCTAAGGTGATAATGGGTATTTGGTTTACCTCCACAAGAGAAGATAAATCATGCTTGGACTTACAACCGGGGTGGAACCAACTCCTCCTACAATTTTAAATTTATGTAGGCAAGTCATATGCTTTATGCAAGATAGCTAGGTTGTTATTTATTTAGAAAGAGACTAAGTCCTTAAACTCACTCCCTAAAGAGACTAAATCATGTAAGGGCATGCTTCAAATGACCTAAATCTAATGTAAATCATATTATATATTATTTTCATTTTGGACAATCATTTGACTCAAACTTATAAGATTCATATGCCTAATGCATGAGAAGTAAGATTATTAGCCAAAATCAGTGAGAAGGGAGGAGGTGTGTTTCCACCACAGCTCTCAAAGGTCAAGCCAAGTTTATCTGGCAAAGGTGGAAGCCCTCCAATCAAGAGTGAAAATAATATGCATTTATGCATGATGTTATAAAAGAAATACTCATCCAACTAAGGGGTTGCTAACTCTTTTATCCCAATTTTTAGCCCAGGATTTAGGTGAGGATAAGAGTTCTTTATTTTAATTTTAAATTGTTAAATTTGGTAGAAGATTTATTTTTTCCTAAGAGCCTAGTCCACATCTAGGCCATACATCAAGTAAGGAAGAAACTAGAAAAATGATGTCATCTTAATGTCCAGGCTAAATAAATCATCAATCAATTTATAAAGCTAATGCAAAAGAATAAAAGACCATTTATGGTAGGGCACCACCGCACAAACCTGAAAACAAATTGGGTAACCGAGCTCTACCCTTACACAACTGGATTACAAATGAAATTTAAGTAAGGAATTCATTGTTATGGGGGTCTTCAAGTTTCATTTCTTCATTCTTCTTTTCTTCTTTCTTCTTTTTTTTGTTTCTTCTTTGGTTCCTTCTTTTGGATGGTTGGATGGTGGTTGCTCCAAAGGCTTCACATGGTGCATAAGATGAGATCTTATGACCAATGCTCATCCTAATCCCCCATAACAATCAATCCAAAATCTTAATTACAAAAATACATGAAAAGGGAAAGTAAATCTAACTAACACCTGCAAAACAGAGATTAGCTAAATGAACCATACAAATCTCAAGCATGTATATTGGACTTAGCACCCCACACATGGGTCACCAAGTCCACCTGGCCTATTGGATTATGCACAACAAAAGCAATTATATTTTTATTATAGTGTCCCTTAAGCACAATCCCCTACAGAAATAATGATTAGACTAAATCATTCTACCATTCATTCTATGCACATTTACCCTAACATCCAAACTAAAGCATGTACAAAAACAAAAGCAAACATCAAATCATGCACTACCCTAACCTAAAGCTAGAAGTGGTGACTTAGTCTAAATGTGTGTGCTTTAGAAGGTTTGTGTGGTATGCTTAAGTATGGCTTTAGGGTTTGTATTTTTTAAATGTGAAAGTGTTCAAGTTTGAGGATGGTTTCATTTAAGTTATTTTAGTGATTTTGGTTGATTTTATTTTGTAATTTTAGTTTGGTTTAAATGAATCCTATAATTAATTACTAAGTTTTAAAGAGAGGGAAAAGAGAAGAGAACTTCTCTTTCCTTCCCTACCTTAAGTAATTTTTAAAGTGGATTCATGTTTAGTTTTGTTTAGTGAATATTTTATTATGTATTTTAAGTAATCCTAAGTTTAGATGAACTCTAGACAAACCTATTCAAAAAGAAAGAAATTTTAAGATTAAGTAAAGTGAACTAAATTCACAAAGCATACATCAATTTCATTCTTTCCCAACATGTATAATATGCATATGAATGAACCCTAAGAATATCTATACATGTAAATGGGAATGTTTAACACACTTTATAATTAATGCTAAGTGGCTTACTTAAGAAAATTTGAATGCTTATTATGCATGGTTTTCATTACGTAGAAAAGGGGTTTCTTATCCAATTTTCACATACACACATGAATGTATGAAAGACATAAGTGAGTACGGCATCATTGTTAACCAAGGATGTAAGGTACAAGACCTACTTAGGGCTACTTAAAGCCTCACAACCTCAGGGTTGTCGAGACTAATATACCACTTTCCTTAAATACAAGCATATGTACAAAAGAAATAAATGGAAAAGAAAGATGCAAAAGTTTGTACTTGATTGTTTATTTTGTTTATGCAATTTATATGTACAAGTGTAGATATCCTTCTTTAGTAATAGTATAGGAATGAATAGGAATTGGAATTAGGCAAGTGCTAGGTTATTTTCACATGAACTATACATTTTTTTCAAATCCTTTTCAAAACCATGCTAAAAGAGGGGAGATGGAAAACTACATTAAGCACGTCCCTATATTTTACTCACATGCAAGCTTATAAATAAAATATAAGTAACACACTTTTAGTTTTGGTAATTAATTCATATATTTCGAAAATAATTTGGATTTAATAGTGATAATAGCCAATTATCATATTTTTTTTAGCCAAAACATGCAATTTGACATAAAAGAAACATTTCACTTTCATTTTGATTTTGAAAAGAATGAATGCATGAAATTCATATGACATACACATTTAGCATGTTGAGAAAGAACTAAAATGATGAAAGCATGTAAACACATTCACCCTAATTAATTTTAAAGACAATCTTATGAAATAAGAAAGCTTAAAGCAAATCAAATTAATTTTAAAAAAAGGTTTGGTTTGTTTTTTGACTTTGATTTAATTTGAAAGTGTGAGGTGAGTTTGTTGTTCTTAACCCATTCCCACATGTGTATGATGTTTAAGTTCAATTTTAGATGATTAGATCAATTTTATATTTTGATTAGGTTAAGGTATGAATTAAGTGTATTAATTACCTTACCTATACCACCTTAGCATATTTAACCACATAATCATGAGCCAATGAGATGACATAAAACCTCAAAAGAATTTAAATTTGCAATGCACCTACAAAAGAAAATGCCTAATGCAATTTGGCTCATGATTAGTGATTAATTAAACTAAGGGGTTTAACTAATTTCATAACCCCTCTCACACATGTGAGTTGGATTTTCATTTTCTTAATGTACTTAGGCTCTTAAACACCTAAGAATCTATCCAAGTTAGATTAATTAAGTTCTGAAAGGTTTTAGAATTTTATGAAATTAATTAAGAGGCTAATTAGTGAATTAACCCTTAATTAAGGATGAATTAAGAAAGAAAAGGGGGTTTAGGGAATATCTCAAGGAAAGTATCCCAAAATTATTTCCTAACCTCACATTCACTTAATTAAAATTTAATTGACTCAATCAAAGGGTTAAACCACTAACTATGCCCTTAATTAAGCTTAATTACATTAAGGGAGTAATTAAGGAATGAACTAGAAATTCCCCTAATTAAGCCACCAATAAATCCCAATAAAATTAGGGAAGGCATGAGTCATCCCACTAATAATGCACAAAAAGTTTGGGATTAATCAGTGGAGTAATTAAATGGTAATTAGCAAATTAACATCCCCATCCAAATTGAGAAAAACTATTCAAAATTAATTAAAATCAATTTTAAAATATTCTATGTTCAATTATCTTTCATATACAATTTATTTATTTTTTAATTTTTCTACACGTAGAAATGAATTTTAGAAGATTTGGTAATTAATTGGAAATTATTTAATCCCTAATTATATTATTAATCTGATGCGTGCATGCGTACAATGCAACAGATTGGGTATTTAACCCATAGATTGTAGTATGGCATGGCTATGCTTTTTCCTCGACCATCCAATAAAGGATCGAGTTGAGATTAAAGATGCAAATCGAGGGAAGAAAATATGGATATTACGCATTTTATTCTCGCCCATCCAAAATGCGGATGGACAACCGAGATTCATCCTCGCCTCTCTATGAGCAAGGAGATCCATCCATCTTTGCGCCATGATCCTAGCTCAATTGAGTTTGGATTGGAATGAAACTCAACCAACACCATCAACATGCAACCTAGATCACATCTAAAATTCTATGGGATTAACATTCACTTCACAATGCTCCAAAACATAGCTAGATTAAAAAAATGGCTAACCTTGAGAGGTGATCGATTGATTCCTTGGAGAAGCTTCAGTCGAGATGAAGCTTTCAAAGGTTAGAGTTCTTGAAATTGAGTGGATGCTTTTATGGACCAACTCCCCTTTCCTTGAGCTCGATCTTAATCAAGATGGCTCCCTTGCCTTAAAACTTAGGAAAGAGATTGGGTGAGTTTGATTGGGGTCCCGAGGGAGTGTGCAAAGGAATTGCTGGTTTTGAGTGGAGTGAATTTGAATTTTGGTGGAGCTCCCTATTTTCACTCTATGAAAATCGAAGATGAAGTTTGATTTCACTCTAGGAAGCTTGAGGAGGCTGAGGAATTGCTTCTCTGACTTTCCTAGGTTCAATCAAATTGAGGAATGTGTAGTTTGAATTGAATTAGGGGGAGTATATCTCCCCCTTTGGCAATCAGACAGCCAAACAAGAGCTTGCCATTTTTGATCAATTACCTTGATTTAGTGGGTTTGTTAGGCTGTTAGATGAGTCATTGAATTGGATTTGGCCAGAGGAGTGGAATGGTGAACTCCCCATGTGCTCAAAATAAATGGAGGCATGATTCCCATGTGGCCATTTCAAGGCATGTGGTCGGTTGGCCATTGGGCTAGGTTGGGCTGAGCTAAACCCATTGAGTTCGGTGCACCACCCTCCCTAGTGTTCACTTGATCCAGTAAGAGGGTACCAAGTTGTTATGGAGAGGATTTGACCAAATTCTAAATGGATTTGGTCAAGATATACTGTCCTAGGGGTAAAATGATTATTTGACCTTGATTTCAATGTGGGTATGTTTGGTATGATGAGAAAATAGGTTTGGCCAAGTTTCATTGAATTTGGAGTTGGTTTGATGTGATTTCATGTTGACCCATTTAGGTCAAAATGGGTCAACTTGGGTCAAGTTCATATGATCATTTGAAATATTTTGGTGGCTTTGGTTTGATTCAATTTGGTTTAGGTTTGCCGCATGGAATTCAAATGATAGTCATCGCTCCTCTTATGTTAGCACAAGTAGCCTTAAATTGAGCCAGATATTGCTTTGGATTACCAAGCCCACTGAAAGTATTGAATTTCAGCACCGAGTAATCTTTCGGGTATGACACTTGGTCGTATTTAGCTGGGTAAGGGTGACCCTTACTCACTAACTTTTCAGCCTATTCTGAGGCTATGACTGCCTTTATCTGTTCATTGATTATTGTTTCTAACTAAACTATTACAGTTCCCGGTGTGCTAGACAGATTTTGAATTATCAGCTGAAGAGGTGTTTGGTTAACTTCATCCCTTGCTTCATGCATAGCATGTATTGTAGGAGCTTCAGGTACCACAATAGGTGGTAGTATAGAAGTTGCATTGTTAGCTACCTAGCGTGGACAAAATGGGTGCACTTGATATGATATTATTCTGTAACATCTCCATCATGATGTTCATTTGTACCATCATATCATTCATTTTGGTACCAAGCTATGCAATCTCCTTGTCTTTGGCCTCCATTTGACACAGCATTTCTCTTTGCTCTCTAGCTAGCACCATGGCATCAATCAGTACAGGTTCTTCCTCTTCTTCTATTTATTATTGTTGTTCTACTTCTTGCTCATTTTGAGGGGGAGAACTTGACTGCCCTTCTCCTTGTGCATTTGCAGAGACAGTTGTTGGGTTGTCATGACACGATTATAAAAGCGTGTACTAGGCTGATCACTTCATGGTTCAACCATATAGACAGCTTTGACACTCATGATATCATTCTCATTCTGGTCTTCTTCTTCTTCTTCTTCAGTAAAGATTGAAGATCCATCCTCTATTTGCTTTTATGAAGACTCTTCTACATAAGCGTTAAATTCATGTTGTGATTCCCTAGCTTTGCGTTGCTGCTGATGGTGTTGGGTGGGGAGTTCATATATATCTCTGACCATATAGACAACTTCATTTCCATAGAATGTTCTTTATTATTTTCTTCCCATGAATTTTGATTGATGTTTCGTGGATCTTTGGTTCAACGAACAACCACCTCTTCTATTAAAGGACCATGACCAACGCCAACATTCTCTTGTAGGGGTGAAACTGATCGGCGATGGGATCCCCTAGAGGATTCTCTAGGGTGTCAACCATCAAATCATTCATCATTGATATCCCTTCTTGGGTATCCACCGATGAGTTGATTTAGAGGCAGATTTATGAGTATATGTATTAGATGTCACACCCCTTCTATTACTCAAAGTTTCATTATGGGGCCTCCATATTTGCTTACCCTTTTGCCGAGACCTTTCGGCAGTGGATTCCTGGACATGCGATCCAAGTGTCACGCTTCGATGCTCACCATCCCAAGTTTACTGGGCTCGCTGGCTAGTTACCAGAAGAGATGGCAACTTTCTTGGTGGAGCTTCAATATTTTCTATCAAGCCTCAAATCTTCTTTCGTAGGCCTTTGTTCTTAGCTACTTTGAGAACTTTATATATCCTGGCAGATTTCAGGCTGTCTCCTTTGTGGTGGTGGAACTTGATGTGGTTGGTTCTTCCAGAAAGACTGCTTTATTTCACTAGTAGATCTATTCCTCTTTACCCACTTTAGATTGACAAAGTTTTTATGGGTAGGAATACTCACTTCCGGCATCAGTATTGCTTACTCCCTAGGTCATTCGAAGGGGATTTGCTGAGCTCTCAGCTCAGCATTTCTCCTTCTTCTCTGTCTTCTAGTTAATTTGCTTCCTGATGAGGAAGCTTCATTATCATGCTTTCCAAGTACCAGAGGTTCAAGAGCACAAATGTACCACGGGGAGTTAAAGACACGCTTTGTCCCTTGACGATGATTCTTTTCATCAAGGGAGTTTCATTGACCTAGCCTTTTGAAAACTAAAGTTCTCGCTATGAACTCCTCATGTTGAACCGGTCACATGGCTAGTAGGAGTTTCGAACTTGAGGCCTTCCAAGATGGCCTTGGATGAATGTACCATGGTGGGTACTCCGAGTTGCGCACGATTGTTGAGAAATTTAAGCTACCAAATTGGATGGTAGCCCCAACATCTCCAATATTGTTGATGGCTTAGATGTTTGCACCAGACCCACGAATGAAGGGTGCTTTGTATATCCATTTCTGCAAAAGTGAAAGTTGGGGATTAGTAATTAGTAATTATTATTTAACCCCATACTTTCGTGGATGCAGGTACTAGAACCAATGATGATGTAAAAAAGATACACTCTACGGAATGATTCATTCTATATAGAGGCTCATATTGAATTTATTACACACTTAAATCATCATTTTTGTTTTGAATTTTCAAAAAATTTTATTGCTACTATAGCTCATATATGACTAGCCAAAGATGAAAAGAGAATCCTATCCCCAGCAGAGTCGCCAGAAATCTATGGGCTCCCAAAATTCGCCACCGTCCTCTCCGATGAAAAGAGTGTTTAAAAGTGTAATGGAATAGAATAGGAACCACTACCTAGAGATTTCATTCGTTTTGTGAGGACTTTAGATCGGTTCTGGTTTCCTATAGGTGCATGCCCCTATAGTTAATTACCCTCCCAAGTGAGAGAAAACTTTGATTAGTTTAGATCGAATAAAGCAAGAAGATGTAGAGTTTTAATTTAAGATATGAAATTCTTCATTATATATTAAACCAATGGTTGGGGAAATGATGATGATCTAGATCCCATGGTTCCGTCATCCCGTCCCTAGTTTACTTAGTCGATGAGGTACCCAACCCGATGAAGGATCCTCACCAGCAATGCATGGGCTACGTCATCCAAGAAATCCTTATAGACCTGGGGTGGTATTTATCTAAGGAGATAATCTTAAGTCTACCTTAGCTGACAGAGGGTTATTTTCCCTACCAAGTATACCCTATGATTCACAACTCAGAGGGCAGAGCCATTGGGGAGCATACGGGCTATGGTCGTGATCATAATATAATGGAGCCGGACTGGCCAAACCACCCGATAAGAAGACTCGTAATCGCTTTATTTTTTGAGCCTATTAAACATGAGGACACAAGCCATGTCCTTATTGGCAAGAGATTGATTGAGAGTGAACATAGTAGAACACATGATTTGACATTGGCTCCTTTGTGAGCTAGTTTTCTTAATTTCTCACCCACAAAGCAAAGGTGGATTGATTGAGTTTTGATTTAAGTTTTTTAATGATTGAGTTTCATTTATGCAAATTTAAATTGATTGATTAGAATATGATGAGTTTTAGATCTAACATGATGATCACCTAATTTTGAATAGTTTTTTTAGACATTTCATTTTGAAACTCTTATTATAGGTTTTTAGGTTTTGTTAACCTAGAGCCCTAAGACTAAACTGGGAAGCACTTTTTGATTGATATTTGATTTAAGTTGAAAAATTGATTAGAAGAATTAATTAATTTGAATATGTTTAAGAGCTTTAGATCTTGTCAACTCTGTTTGGCTGCTAACAGAGGATTAGATCTACTGTCACCTGATAGAATAAATTTTTTAGACACTTCACTGATTTGAAACTCTTATTATAAGTTTTTAGGTTTTGTTAACTCGGACCTAGTCCTAAGACTAAATCGAGAAGCAACCCACGCAGCATCTAGACACTTGAATTTAAGCATTCAAAGACATAGTGATGGGGCACATGCGTGTATAGTAATTTTAGGTAATCTTATGTTTGAATTATGAGATTAATTTTGTATTTTAATTTTTTTTATTCCAATTTAGCCTATAAGCCTTTTCACATCAAAATTTGCACTTGCAATCCTAAGCACATGAAGGTATTTATAGCTTAGGTAATTTCATCTACTTAATGAAATCATTGCTTTTGAAAATCATAGTTAAGATGAAATTCCTTAATTTTTTTATCAAAAGAAGCCCTATGATTTTTTAGATTTTGGTTTAGTTCATCTTCTACTTGTATAAAGGGTTGCATCTGATAGAAGAAGGCATTTTGATTTAGATTGTAGTTTAACACATCACTTGCACTTAGTTTACTTATTGAGTTTTGTAATTCTCTTAATTTGATTAGGTGCAATTTACATCAATTTTGATAAGTTATGCCATTTTAGTGTTTGTTGCTTAACCCCCACTCATGCTTATTGGCTAGCATAGTAATCACCTCCACATTCATATAAGAGTTATTAAACCCAATTTGGATTCATAAATAGATTTTTAGTTTATTGCAAATTTGTTATGAGTTTAGCATTAGTCCCCCCTCAATTCCATTTAAAGCTTGTTTAATTTTGAGATAAGAAAAGAGAACTCACTTCATCGCTTTAATTTAAGCCATAGAGAATCACAATTAGAATTTATGAGTTTAATATTAGCCTCTCCCCAAAGTTTGTGAGTTTAATATTAGCCTCTCCCAAATTTCACTTAGATTTTAAATGAATATTCTATTCTTTCTAAAATTTGCTTTAAAGGCTCCTCCCCTTTTTTCTTGTTTGACATTATATTATTGAACCCTAGGAGAATATTATTAATGCTTAACTTTGAATCCCAAGGGTAGGTTCTTATACTCACTCCCACCGGAAACACCACTTCCCACTTGCATGTGTTATGCCCCTGTTCATCCCGAGCCGATCGAACTTTCCATGGGATTCAAAGTTGCATTACTTATAGCTTCCTTGTTCAGATAAAGCGATTTGGAATTGTCTTTCATTCTAAGGTCAAGGCTTGTATCCATCCATGTGCTTCATATTAGCCTAGAGTTTGCTCCCAATATAGCCATCCCTACCCTATCACGTCAATCCCACAAGCCTCTTATCTATTCTCGTTCGATCACGACGAGGGAGCAAGTCCAAATAGAAAAACTCCCATTGGGTTTAGGGATAATTAGGATCAAACTGATGACTTCCACCACGTCAAGGTGACACTCTGCCGCTGAGTTATATCCCTTCCCAGTCCAATCGAGAAATAGAACTAACTAATCATAAGGCAAAGAGTCGAGAAACTAAATGCCGCTATTCCAACACTGGAGCCGGCCTTCTTTTCACACTATTATGGATAGTCAAATAATGGGAAAAATTGTATTCCATTATCAATCGCCTATCAAAAATAGGATTGACCATGATTGAGCCATAGCACACGATTTCCTAAAATCTATTTTCCCGATCTAAATCGAACATTTTTTATATGAAGAAGATTTTTTTCAACATGTTTTACTCAAGACAGGTAGGAGAAGAACTGACTCGGTATTGTAAAAAAAAAAGAGTGGAAGCAGAACCAAGTAATGATCATATGAATCACCCCTTCTTCTTGCACCAAGGATCTTACTATCATTTTCGAAGGAACTGGAGCTACTTTTCCATTTGCATTCCGAGTTTCTATGTGTTTCTACACCCTTTTCTTAGGAACACATACAATAAAAAAAAAGGAGAACGCCCACCATTAACTACTTTATTTTCATTTATGAATTGAATAATAATAGAAATACATGTCCTACCGAGACAGAGACAAAATTTGTAACTTGCTATCCTTTTGCATAGAACACAAAGATGGACCCCCATGAAAAAGACTGATTCATTCGGATCGACATGAGGGACAGGGAAATTTCTTAGGGAATTTGTGGATAAAATATAGTTGTTTCTATCAAACAACTATTCTAAGATGAAAACAAAAATAGATTTTTTAATTGGGTGGTCCAATGGTATAAGGTAAAAAAAATTATTTTTACAATTGAATCTATATCGAATTTAAATATTATAGTAGCTGATATAGTAATGATTCCATGGGTCAGGTCCACTTACTTTTTATTCCTCTCCAATTTTACTTGGGTTTGATAGAAATAATGGTGAAGTAGAAATACTTTGGTTTGGCAATTCATAATAGGGATTTTTTATTTATGTCTCGTGACAAAAAAATTTGAATAATGAGATAGGAAGAGGATGACTACGGGGAAGACTCCTCCTAATAAAAACAAATTTTAATCATAATGGTGTTTGTTCTCTTTTTTTTAAGAAATATTGAAAAGATTTCTATTCCACGTTGAAAAATAAAGACTCAGATTTGAGTTTAGTGGAAAAAGCCCTTTATCGATTTGAACCGATGACTTACTACCATGCATTTACCACGAAGTTAAAGGGCCTTTTCTTTTACAATTCATGAATTAAGCATCTTCATCTTCCATTGTGATTCTATTGTAGATGCATATATAGAATAATAGAACAATCAGTTTGATTTATATAGGAAGTGGGTAAGATTCATATTTTGGTAAAAAAAGATAAGAAAAAGAAATGCATTGAATTGTTTCAAAGTTAATCCTACTTTGTTAACTTTTCCATCGAACAAGATTCACTTGACCGATATATATTCACATATATTCAAGATCTTTTCTTGAATCATGTGATTGGGATTCTAACGAACCAAATTCTTTTAAAAGAAGATGTTTAAACCTTTTTTACTTAGTGTGAGATAGCATATAACATAACTCAATTGAAGCAAGCAATGAGTTCAAATTGAAGAAAAGAAATGAGAGTTTGACTTTTTTCTCGATTATTAATAACTCCCTAAGTGAAGGGATCTTATACTTTGTTTCATTTTGTTATATTTATTATTAAAAAAATTAGAATTCTACTTTCTTTCTTATTATTATACTTAATATTACCATATACTTTAATAACGATACATAAATATTTTTTATAAGACTTTCTCACTTATACTTTAATATATGAAATATATATAAAATATACTTTCATTTTACTTAATTGGTAACTCATATTAAATATGAATATTAGTTATATTAAAATATGCAATATGAATATGACTTTACCTTTACTTTAATATTTCATATTACTATAATATAAATAGAATATTTATATACTATATTACTACTTTATTTCTACTTTATTTCCTTATTTACATTTCTTTATTTACATTGACTTTCTTTTAACTTGAATTTATTTAACTTTCTTTAAATTACTTCAATATGAATCTAATTTCCATGATTGAAATGGGATTTTTATTGAATTTGAATATATTTTTATTGAATAGATTTTCATCTAATTTTCATCTATAATATCATAGAATCTACATAGAATATATAGTATCATCTATAATATTCTATAGTTATCTATTTATAGTTCTATAATTCTAGGATAGTAGAATATTTATGGGAGTATGGGATAGCTCATTCATGAATCAACCAGAATTTTATGGGATCATAACATAAAAGTAGTAAAGTTTCCTCTGATATAGTCATACAATTGATTCTAATTTTGTATTTTATATATTGGTAATGACAAAACTACTCATACTATTTTCATAGTATGATGATAAATGCATGCATGCCACATCATCTAGTGGTTCGACATCTCTTCTCAACAAGGATTTTACTCCCAGGGGGAAAAGTAGGTCATGGATTATCAAAAAACCTAGAATTTATTCTTCCTGTCGATGATGAGAGGTTAATGGGGATAAAAATTGAAGATGATGTAGTTCAAATCCATACCCAAGAATTTGACACTCCATGAATAAGATCTGAAAACTTTGTCCTCTATAAATAGAAATCTTGGATTTGTATAAAATAAAAAGAGTCCATTTTTCTCATTCATCCTTTTATTTTCATTTTCACATCAATATAAGAAAATAACCATAGATTACTAGTAATCTACCTCACTAAAGTCCATATCTATGCAAATAAGATATTCATATATAATTGTGTTTCTATTGCAACACGACAAAGAGAATGCTCTTTGAAATCTTAAGACTATGTATGCCATGCATATGGTTGGGATTGTAGTTCAATCTCGAGCACCACCGTCAAAAGTCGGGAGTTCGAGCCGCCTCGACCGATGAATTGATCAACTCATCTCTCCTTTTTTTCATGAAAGGGAAGATGGAGAACGAAATATAATCTCTAAGGGAAATCTTTTTTTGTTTTCGTTTCATCATAAGTATGGAAATTTTGATTTATTCTACTAGCACTGATTGGTAAGGGAGAAACATATGTAGATTTGTAAAATCATTACTTCTTACTAATTATTAGAGTAAGATTATATTTGATATTCATTTGAAGAGTGACCATACTTGTCTTATTTTCTTTTCTATTATTATTTTGTGATAAATGAAATGGAATAGAGTATCCATATTTTGACCAAGAATAAGACACAAATTGTCTTGTTTATTATAAAAAAATGAACTTCACTTAATTATCTCAAGTACTTTTTTGGGTTTAGATGACCTTCTTTAGTTTCAACAAACTTTGTTTGTGCATCCTAAATGATTAATTGGAAACAATCTATCTTATTCTCATCAAATTACTGCATTTTTTTATGTATGTGTTCTAGTTCCAATTCAAGAAGGAAAGAGAAAATACCATATGCAACGCCTTTTGAAGGAATGTTAGAATATTCTATTTTTGATACTTCTTCCATCCTTTTCTTATTTCCATCTCATTTCTATCATTTCTTTTTGTATTTGCATATTGTATGACCTATAGAATATTGGACATATGATTATATACCTCATAATTTTATGTAGATTTTATCTACTTTTCTATTTTATATTTCTATATATAAAATATATAAGCAAAATAAGTAAAGGAATAAGAATGAATAATTGGATAAGTGTAATGAAAAGAATAGGTGATAGAAAAGGAAAAGTGGAAAAGGGAAAATGAGATGGTATTTGATACAATAACAATAAACAATCCTATTTAGACTGACCATTGATTCCACTATGATTATAAATCAATAATGGAAAAATTCCTTCATTTCATAGAGATAGGCGCATCATTTGCATGGATATAGTAAGTCTTGCTTTGCTTTAATGGTTGTGTTTTCATTTTCTCTTTCACTTGTACTATGGGGAAGTGGGCTTTAGAACTAGGAAGATTACTAGTTTAGTACTTTATTGAAAAATCGAAAGAATTGTAATCATTTTGCAAAAGCATAAAAAAACTTGACTTACTTTAGTTTATCTATATTTAGATATTATTTTTTAGATATATTACTAGTATTAGATTTCTATTTAATCCTCTATTAAATAATTAAAATTAAATAATTAAATAGTTTTCTTTTATTATTATTTATTATTAGATATTATCTAATATTATTCTAATATTCTTTGATGTACATGATAAGTAAGAAGGCAGTAGGAACTAAAATGAATAGGGCAATAGCAATAAGCGCAAGAATATTGACTTCCATAATCTCTTTGTTTTCTTCTTTCACAATAAGGATCTAATCCCATAGAGATGATAAAGTGGACTCACAATTCAAAGGTATGAATTGTATCTTGATGATACTAACAATATTATGAATAACAATATCAAATAAATTTATCATCACAAATTGAATAGTCTAACATAGTATAACATAAGAAGATCTTTTATCTATACTCAATCTAAATGAAATAGAAAGAAAAATAGGATTCTTACTATGGTTCTTATGAAACAATTTCATGAATCTACTCATAAAAAGTTCCTAGATTTCTTATTCAATAGAATTCTATTGAAATAAAAAAAGAATTGAAAGAAAAGAAAATAGAATAAGAAAAAATAAAAATATAAAATAAAATATTAAAATATATAAATAGTAAATAGAAAGAAGAGCCATTCAACCATTCGATTAAATTTATGAAAGACTCGAGCCTCTAGTGAGTCTCAATATAAAGTATCTTCAGTTCTTTGTCACAATTATTCAATGAATTTACCATCAGCCTATCCAATCTAATTTCATCAAAACAGAGTTTAGACACAACCTCAATATTAAGAAAGTTCTAGTGTAAAATAATTAGGGAGTCTTTATAGTCTTTTTTTAGAATCCTTTCTTGAACCTTAGTAGCCAAAAGGAGTGTCTCTTAGGAACCTTTGGATACCAAGATTTCTGACTACTTTCATAATTCTGATACCCAGAATGAATTCTCACTATTTTTTTTATTTGATTCAATTTAGAATAGCCCAAATCAATCATTAATAAGATTGGGTTGCTTCAGATTTCTTGGTACCTTTTTGAGCCACACTGAGAACCCAGATTTTGAGAAAATAGATGGTAGGTTTTAATAGGCCCTATGAGTTCTCAAAATCAAGTATCAACAGACCTAGCCCTTTCCTATGCTTTTATGGGGCAAGAATTCATCAAGTTTGATCAATAGGATTAATAAATTTTAAGTATTATTTTGTTGATCAGGCGACACCCAGATTCGAACTAGGGATAAAGGATTTGCAGTCCCCTACCTTACCACTTGGCCATGCCTCCAAATTCCATCCAAAATGGATAAAGATAAATAAATTCTATAATTATAACATATATATATATATATATATATATATATATATATATCTATATATATATATATTTCTCTTATATTTCTATTTCTATTCCTTTCCTCATTTTGTTTTGATTTAAATTGTTTTACTTTCTTAATTTATTTTCTTTTTGGATCTTTAATCCCATTGTACTTACCTTTTCCAAAAAAGAATTCCACTTTTTATTGGATCATTTTTCTATCCTATCCTTTTCTTGATTGATTTTATCTCAAAACACGCGTTTAAAACTTACCTTCTCTTTCTTTCACTTTAGATCTACACTTTCTATAGATCTATCAAATCTATAGAAAAGTGAAAAGATTCCCAGCCCCAGTCACAGACTATAAAATGCAGAGCAATTTAGAATAATTCATTCTTTACTTCATTAACTATTTACTTATTACTCTTTTAGTTTTTACTCTTACTTACTTTGAATTAGCGAATAGCTCTTAATTTTGTATATCCATTTGTATTACCTTAATGGTTAATGGATGCAAAATCCAATTGATTTAATTAATCATTATCAATTCTAATTATAAGAAAATATATGGTTATATGTAAACCCCAACAAAAATTTTTATAAGTGAATATCAATAGTCTATTTCTTATGTACATATCCCTATAGGATCATCGTACTTGAATAAACTCCAAAAAATAGAGGTTCAAGCATAAGTTCAAATACAATTCATAAAGATTATAACTTAATTTGATTTTATTTTATTTTAACATAGAGTTTAACATTTAACTTTAAAATAAAGGTTCAAACTAGATTCAAATTAAACAGAAGATTAAATTCCTTTGAAATTGAGCTTGAACCTTGTTCAAATCTCAATTGAATTGAGTTTAAACTTAATATTTGAACATTTACTTCAAAATAGAGATTTGAAATTTGATTCAAAGAAGGTTCAAGTCTAATGATTGAATAAAATTCATTTAATTTTGCTTTATCTTTTTACATATATCCAACTTGAATTATTTTTGGAAGAGGTATTACATTAGAGCAATATGTAAAAGTTAAGGGATGTAGGAAAGTAGTCAAACAATTTGAGAGTTATGACTTTTTTTGAGTGGGCAAATAAATTCCTCACAAGCATTTCTTCGATGCTACAAAAAAAATAAAACTATAATTCTTTAAAGTCTCGAATCATCAACTTATGCTAAAAATATTGATGATATAAAACATAATTACTCCATTGTGTTTAACATTGAAAGGAAGAATATAAAATCTATAATTATTCAATTTTCTTTGATTATTAGGGTAGAGTTTGATGAATTTTCATATAACGAGATGAGTGGACATAATTTTGTTGATGGTTTTGGGTAGTGTCTTATCTACTATTCCATCTGCCTTCTGAAATCTCATCGACACATCAAATTATACTCTCTTCAATTATCGATAGGTCAGTGGGGATCTTTTGGAGCCCACAAATTTCTGGCGACTCCGCTGGGGACAGGATTCTCTTTCCATCTTTGGCTAGTCATATACATGTTATAGTGGTAAAAAAATATTTAAAAATTCAAAAAAAAGAATGTATCTATAGAGCACTCCTTTCAATGTTCACCTAGGATGTGGTACAAACATCTGCTTAGCTAACACTATCATCAACACATGAGATGTTGGAGCTACTATTCAATTTGGTAGCGTGGATTTTCCAAAAATTATTGATGCAACTCTTGAAGTACCCACCCATGGTGCACTCATCTGAGGTCATGCCGGAAGGGCTCAGTTTACTAAAGCTCCTATTTTTCATGCTCTCCAACCAATTCAACAACCAATGACTGTTAAGGAGTTCTCCTGATAAAGAACTTTAGTTTTTGAAAGATTGGGTCATTCTGAGGTGCTAGTTATGAAAAGAACCATCACTGGCAGAAAGTTTCAATCATGCTTGTGAATGCAACTGCTCTGCTAGTTGAACCTTTCGCACTAGGAAGGAATAATGAAGCCTCCTCTTCTGAAAGAAAATTTAGTAAGAGGAAAGGAGAAGAAATGTTGAACCACGTGCTCGAATTCTCAATCAGCCATGTGACCGGACTTGATACCGTGAGTGTTCCTACTCACACCAAATTTGAAAATCTCAAGTTAGTGAAAAGGAATAACTCTACTAGTGATATCAAATAATCATTATGGGAGCAATGACACCAAGCTATACCTCATAAAGGAGGCATCCAGACTCTCTCTGAGTGCACATGGTGTTGAAAGTTGCCAAGGATAATGGTCTTATTAAGGAAAAGTATCAATGCCTAATTATCGAGAAAATGAAAAGCTTTACCAAAAGGCTACTCTCAATGGGTAATGCTCAAAATCATTCTAAGAAATTACATACAAAGAGCATCGAGGCATGACACCTGGACTACATGTTCAGGAATCTTCTATCGAAAGGTCTGTGAAAAGAAAATAAATATGGAGTCAAGCCTCGAGAAAAGTAGCAACACAAAAGCTTTTTCATCTTGAAGTCAACATAGAGACAGAGAAAGAGAAATGCTAAACGCATTCATCAAATAATGTTCAAGTAGAAAATTATTCAACCATCTATGGAATTAGAAGCCAGTGTTCTAACCCATAATAGGTTTGATAACCTGAGATGGGTAAAGCGGAACAACACTACTAGTCAAATCAAATAGTCCTTCTGGACCCAACAATGTTAGGTTCCAGCTTCTCTAGTGAGAAAACTTGAAACTGTATATGCAAGAGTGCATCGGGTCCTCAAAGTTGCTAAGAATAAATGATTGATGAAAAGAAAATATCAAGGTCCTATCATCAGGGAGGCTAGAGTTGCTCCTTCAAGGAGACCTCCTCATACGACAGGATTGTCTACTAATTCAAGTACTAGAGCAGGATGACACTTGGACCATAGGTCCAAGAATCATCATCGAAAGGTCCCGACAAATAAGCAAATTTGGAGGCCAAAATCTCGAAGTGAAATTGCCTTACAAAAAGACAATGGCATGACATTTAGACTGTACTCTCACAAAATCCACTCCTTATGCACTAGTATTTGGAGCTGAAGTAGTTGCCACTTGAAGTTAAACTACCTTAACTCCGAGTAGCCATCCAACATGATCTTACCAAGATGAGATTGTCTGTCAATGTATGGGAAAAGCTTGATGCGCTTGATGAAGTTAAGCTCCAAGCTCGAAAATTTAGAAGTCTACCGAGAGGATGTCCAAAGATTTCTCATCGGTGAATCCATTAAACTTTTCAAGAAGGGGAATTAGTCATAGAGAAGACTAATTATTCTCTTCTATCATTACATGTGTAACTTTGCTCAAAAATTCTCTTGTAATACAAGAATGCATTTCTAAAGAAAATTCTATATGTGGGAATTTTAAAATTAGAAAATATTAGGCTTTCCCTTGGAAGATAGGGGCCTTCTTGTTTATATATATTGACTTCACACTTCATGACAAGATCGCTAAATAAATATACATAATTAAGAGGAAAGGGAGGTAATCTTTGATGATATATGATAAAGATTTATTTTAAAAGCACCATGAAAATCCCTATTAGCATTTTAGATTTTGAAATCAATATTATATGTTAAGCTTTCTTAAGAGTAAATATATCAACTCAAATATCGATGTATTTTTTTAATCTTAGAATTTTTTTCAATTATTTTTTAGAATACCCCATGTAAGGCAGGGGGCCTCCTTTGTATTTGTGTTCACATTGCGCCTAAGGTTGAGATCCCATATACTTATTAAAATTATGTATTTAAAGTTTACAATTCTAAAAGTTCTACTGACCAAACAGAGAAATTTTCAACTGTAAACTACAAAAACTCAAGTTGGAAACACATCTTTCATCCATACATCAAATCTAGAGCTTGAGTGGGTGCATAAGGTTGGACTCAACATGCCCAAGTATGGCTGAGTCAGTGTTTGCTTACTCAATACACCACAAAGGCCACAGTAAGGGATCCTCCTACTATGTTAGCTTAAAGATGAGAGCATCCAAATCTCCAGATCCCACCAACTTGGTAAGTTTAATTGGCTCAGACTGGGAGATCATCCTTAGTGGTCGTAAGGTCATTTTTCAAAATCTAATAAAAAGATCCTCACTCAAGAAGGCACTAAGCCAAGTTTGGTATCAATATCAAATTAGAAAGGTCAACTCCTTCAACAAGTCTGTTAAAGTAGAAAGCAAAGACCAAAAGAAACTCTTCTTCAGTAAGTCTAACCAAGTAGAAAGCAAAGGACTGAAGAAGTCATCTCAATATTCGTACAAAGCCAAAGGCTGAACTAAGGGAGTCATGTCATCAATATGTCTGTTACATGCAAAGTATAGGACTAATGACTCTTCTCCATTGACCCAACACAAGCTCTAAGGGCTAGGTCACCGACAAACATCCTTCTATAAGCCCATGAAAGCAGAAATCAAGGGTAGAAGGTAATTTTTCACGACAAGTCTTCAAGACAATTCAAGACTTTCCTCAATCAAATGCTAAGGCACAAAGCCATGATAAATGAAAATACAAATACAAATCGATATGAAGTCTTTAATAAGTCAAAAAGCACATGCACAAGACTGAAGTTGTTCTCATCTCACAAGCAAGTCATCAACTCCATTAAGCCAACCAAGACACAAAGCCAGGACGGGAGGAAAATACAAATTTCAATTTTGAAGTTGAATCTTCAACAATCTAGCACAAAGCATAGACTAAAGATATTCCAAAATTCTCTCAACAGTTACTGTAAAGCCCCCCGTGTCAAATAGGGGGCATTTTATATATTTATCTAAGTCGACATCGTGCTTCAAGCCGACATCCTCAGATAAATATACATGATGATCAGAATGAGCTACGTTTATTTATATTGAAGAAGTTCAAATTTAGTGATACATTTTTGAGCTAATCTGCAATCCTCTTGTTAGATAGAAGCCCTTTAATGATCAAGATTGTTCAATCCTCTTCTGTGAAATAGGGGGCCTTCTCATATATATTCAGGTTGACATTGAGGTTTATGCGGAGATCCTTGAGTATATCCATAATTATTATTATTGAAGTTGCAATCTCTTACAAGGAACAAAAAGAATGTATTTCTATGCATGAAAAGACATCCCTAAATATCAAAAGTTTATATCCCAGATTTGCCAAATTCTAGTGATCAAGTTAGAAAAACTCTCAATTTTGGAAGCTTCAATCAACTGAGTTGAAAAAATATCAACCTCTACATCTTCAAGTCTAAGACACAGATGGGTTCTAAATGTCAAACTCAACAAGCCCACAAATGACCGAGTTGATGACGCTCTCCTCACTCAACAAGCGTAAGGAAAGGCCGCAGTGAAAGAGCCCCCGTTCATTAGTCCGATGACCAAATCACCAACCCATCACAGCTTAAGTCAAAGACTCGAGTAAGTTCTAAAGGTCAAACTCAACAAGCCTATAAATAGATGAGTTGCTAACGCTCTCCTCACTCAATAAGTCATAAGAAAAGGTGGCAGTGAAAGAGCCCCTACTCGTCAGTCCAATGATGATAGCTATTCAATCTCAAACCAGATCCAGCTTAATGACTACAAGCAATCAAAATTCAAGAGATCTTTCTACCTAATCGATAGACCAAGACAATCTAAGAAAACTCTCAATTTAGAGCTATCTCAAATCAATCTTTATATTGCCTGCAAGGTGATATTCTAATCTTTTCAAATGATCGATCACAAAGTAAAAGGATCAAAGCCAATCTCTTCATCAAGTTTGTCAAAGTAGAAAGCACAGGATCGAGGAAGTAATTTCATAATTCATACAAAGTTGATGGCTAAACTAAAAGAATTCTGTGGTTATTCATTCTCGTAAAAGCACATGACATCATGCTAATGGCAACTGATCCAAGCTTCATAATAAGTTTATTAATTGAAGTGTGGTGTTTCAAAAAGGTCAACCAATTTTCTATAAATATGACTCACTTCATGCATGAATCACATTTGTTGGGGCATTTGTTGACCTCCATATACACTACATGAGTCAAGTTAAGCCTATAAGCCAAATCAAGAACTTCATATGTAATAGCACATAAATCGAATAAAATGCACCGAATTCATTGAAGTTAAAATGACCTCTGATTGATGAACAAACATCAACATCACATTCAAAACATTGAAATTTGTCAGAATATAAATATTGGACTATCTAACGATCAACTGATCAAGCTCTCGAGCTATCTATGTGCTGACACACATATCAAAGTTAGGAGGCTGTGATGATACTCAAATGACATCTATTCATGAAATTGATTATGTTGTTAGCTTTGAAACATCAAAATATATTAAATGAGACTATCCGTGATCAATTCGTGATGAATTTATAACAAGCGAAAGTGATGATAATGCACATTTTGAGCTTAAATTGACCCAATTCGACACTGACTTGAATCAAACAGCCTCCAATAATGAAACAGACTGCGTCGTTGTATCCGAAATGTCAATTTTACCTAGAATTGATACCCATCTTATGTGAGTTTAATTTCAACAAAGTTCTGCACAAATCTCAATACAATCGAGTGGCATAAAAATAAAGGAAAATCATGTATTTTATTTTAATGATTGAACATAATTTTAACTATTGATTTACCCTAAAATTAATTAAAATTTTAGAGATATATGATATGAAGTTAATTAA
Source organism: Cymbidium sinense (assembly GCA_021442155.1). Lineage (NCBI taxonomy): Eukaryota > Viridiplantae > Streptophyta > Magnoliopsida > Asparagales > Orchidaceae > Cymbidium > Cymbidium sinense. The sequence goes on from JAKCPB010000572.1 coordinate 372,255, forward strand.
TTTAATTCCTTTTAAAATAATCAATAATTTTGGATTGATTTCAAAATCTCACTAACTATTGGGTAAAGAAAATGAAATTAAATAATTTATAATTAAGGGCTTTAATCCCTATTTTCTCCCACTTCTTCATTTTTCCTCAACCAGTCCCTATCAATTTTCACAACCGTTCCCTCCTTTACTCCAACAATCTGCAAAGAAAACCACTCCTGTGATCCTCAAAATGAAAAGAAAAAAATGGAAACCCAGGCCTTTGTCCATTTTTGGAAAAACCAAGCCCTTCCTCCTTGATTTTTTTCCCTCCGCTTCTAGCATCCCCTTCTATGAAAATCGCAGAGGTTATGCATCTAAGATGTAAGGCTATGTCGTAAGAACTTCTCCATATAAGATCCTATTATTAATCATTCTCTCTATAGCGGGAAAGCTTCAAGGGAAACTTATTGGCATGAAATGGCCGATGAGAAGAATGGTGAATTCTATTCCATGCGTCTCAAAAAAGAGTGCTAAGACCAACTCCAAAATGCATACAAGAAGCTTGCTCGAGATGGATTCGATCAATGCTCGGATGGAACATCCAGTTTGTCAAGGAAGCAAAAGAAAAGCTCAAGCAATCCAAGAAGCTTATTCCATTCTATCCGACAATAAGAGATTGCAAACATGAGAGTTTATGAAAGTGATGATGATGATAATAGAATGGGAGACTTTTTTAGATGAGATGGTTCAAATGATGAGCCAGATGAAGCTCAATGAGAAAGGACAGGATAGCTTTGAGGATCTACAGAAGCTATTCATGGATATGTTTGAGGCTGACCTTAATCTCGGATTACCCAGTATGGTGCCAAAGATGGCAAATGGCAGCTTCCTCGAGTAATGGGTATTGCAACAAATACAACCAAATGTGATGAAGAAAATGTCATGGCTCAGTGCTCACCTCCACTGCCGGCAAGGAGAAGCTGTATGAGTTTGACGGCAACTCTGCTGGTTTCTGCTTCGGGGTTTGAAAGCCTCGTCATGCTCATCAGGGTGTGATGAGATAAAAATTGGCTGATGTGTTTCAAAACATCGACCGTCATGCTCATCAGGGTGTGACGAGTAGGCCCAAAATACTATTAGATGTGACACCCCTATGCCGAAATGCTGCTGAAATTTTGACTGAAATTTTGACTTAGAAAAAAAGGAAGAAGAATATTTGCATATATATTTCCTTTTATACAGGTGACTGAAGATCTCGTTATGCTCATCTGGGCATAACGGGATTAAAATTTGATTGAGATGCTTCAAAACACCAATCGTCACGCACATTAGGGCATGATGGGTAGGCCAAAATAGTTCTGATGTAGTCCCCTATGTAGGGATAACGTCATAATACTGCCGAAGTGCTGCCAAAATTTCAACAAATTTTTGGGACTTAACAAAAAAAAGATTTAACATTATGTTAAGTATAAAATATAAAGTCCAAAGAAATGAATTGGAAACTAAATATAAATAAACTTAAAATGAAATTAAAAGAGACTTGAGTATAAATATAATTGAAATTTATATTTCAAATAAGAAAATAGGGATAAAACTTAAGTGAACCTATAAAACTTGAAATAAATTTGAATTCCTTTGATATACATGAACCAAAACTCACAATAAATTTAAGATAAATTTGAAGTCCAGTTACTAAATAAATATGAAACTTGATCTAGGGGTTGAGGATTAATTCATATTGGATCTGAAGTCTTTTTATGTGAACAAATCATATTTAATATCAAATGAAGTAAATATCTCAATTGAATATTAAATGAAAAATGATTGGTGGTAAGTCTAAATATCCAATTTCAAATTAAGAACAAAGGTGCAAAAGCAATTTGGTGGCTTTCTCACAAACACAAATTCAATTAGGCAACTCATGATCATCCATGAATGTAGCATTTTAAAGGATCAATTGGATCTTGTGCTTAAAGTCGGGTTTGAAGCATACGAGATTGGTTGAGTGCTACTTCTAAGTTAAAGTGAAAATCAAATAAAATTCATAAGAGATTTTCGCTATAACCAAATGATATATTACAAAGTACAGGAAAGACTCCTTAATGAATAATTGACTTATATTCAAAAGAAACTTGAATTCAAATAAACTTGCTTAAAGTGTGCATAATAAGCTATATGTGTAAGAACAAAAAGTTGAATATGACGAGTCGATAAATATTTAAAAGCTTGTTAAATGACTTTAAGCTAAATAATCATTGATACTAGAAGAATGCAATGAATAAATTAAATACAAGCAAGGATACAATATTTTGATTGCAAATGTAAATCTAATTTTGCTCCATAAAATACCTTCTAATGCCACTGGATCTGCAACTCTTTGTACAAGTAGACAGAAGGCGATACTAAATTAAATTCTATAAAAATTATAGGGCTTCCTTCAACCAAAAATTAAGGAATTTCATTATGATTATGATTTTCAAAAATTAATGAATTCATTAATTATATGAAATTATCTAAGTTATAAACACATGTATGCATACATGGAAATTTAGAATTTTAAAAGGTTGCAAGTAAAAAAAAAAATCTCATGATTTAGAAATAAAATTGTGAATTGTTAAATACTCATGGCTCTCACAAACTTAGTGCGAGGATGTGCAAAGGGTATCATGTTAACAAAACTTAAAATCCAATGATAATATTATAAGAATTTAAACTTAGTAAAATATCTGAGAAGCTAATTCTATTATATGAAAGTTGATCTGATCCTCTATTATTAAACTAAAAGAGCTGATAGGATCTGAAATAATAAATTAAATGATCAAACAAATTCATCCACCCCGATAATGGCTGTGTTGAATGAAGATTTTAATTGGAGGGGATACTTTTATCAAAATGTGATTCTAATATCAAATCAAATTAACTCAAATTAAATGTCAATCTAAATGAAAAATCTAACATGTCATTAAGTGTTAAATGCTTAAATGAAATTCAATTTGTAAAAACTTAAATCTAACTCAATTCACTGCCGCAACGCTTTGTTAAAGGTGACAAATTAAGAAAACTGAGCTCACAAAAAGTCAATGTCAAATCAAGTGTTATACTATATTCACTCTCAATCAATCTCATGCTAGTAAAGATGTGGCTCGTGTCCTCACTGCATGGCTTGGGTAGTTCCACACATATGATGCACGAGTCCTCCGACGGTGGATACCTCTAAATGACACCATTATATTACGATCACGACTGTAGCCCGTATGTGCCCCAATGGCTCTGCCTATTGAGATGTGAATCATAAGGTACACCTAACAGGGCAAAAAGCCTTCTGTCAGCTAAGATGGACTTAAACTTGTCTCATTAGACAAACACCACCCCAGGTCTACAAGGTTCCCTTGAACAACACAACCCATGGCTGCTGTCAAGGATCCTTCGGTCAGGTTGGGTCGACTATATCCTCTGACTAAGTAGACTAGTGACCATGATAGCCCAGGATGATGGAACCATGAGATCTAGATCGGGCGCATCATCGTTCCCCCAACCATCCGGTTTAAGTTAAAATGATGAATTTCATAAATCTAAATTTTATAACTCTACATGATGATACTATACGCTACACATTTAGCAATCTAATGACTAGCCTTAATCAAAAGTTCTCTCTCAGCATTGAGGGGGGTAATTAACTATAGGTGCTTGCGCATATAGGAAACCTAGAACTAGATCTAAAGTCCTCAGCAAATGAGGGTGAAATCTCTTGGTAGTGTATTATCTACTATTTCATCTGCCTTCTGAAAATCTCACCGACACATCAAATCATACTCTCTTCAATTATCGAGAGGTCGATGGAGAATTTTTGGAGCCCACAAAGCCCCACTATAGGAAATATGTTTAGACGTCGACTCTAACATAGGAATTTGGTACAAACAAAGTTTAAGTTATGCTTGCACTTGGGTTACATCCCTAAATCTTATTCAAAATGTGCACTAACTTTATTCAAATTTTTCTTTGATTCTTTTCTTAATATCTTACATGGAATTAAATCATTTAAATCTTTTTAATATATATACACAGACTAACTCATCATTTTTGTGGAGAGAAATTCACCTAACTTATATAGAACTTGTGGTTCTCCAAGGCCCAAACTCATTAACTTTGTATTGGTGTATGTATATATTTTTAATTTAATAATAGTTTATGCTTCATATATTATCATTGATATAGTTGTCAAGATTATGAAATGTTAAAATCATAAGCCATTAGTTATTTATTCATTAATTTTTCTATATGTAAGAAAAATTTTCACTCATGGCATCCAAGTATTGGCATATAAATTATTATTATATAATTTTAAATATTAGTATGAATCTTATGCCATTATCTTATATGAATATATATGAATGAATACGATTTGAATAAGGTTTGAAAATGATTTGAATATAATTCAAATAAATAAAATGTGGTTTGAAAACCATTGTCAATACTTACTCATGCTTTGCGAGATATATATAATCGTCAGGGTTAACCCTAACTCAATCTAAAAGTTAATCAAGTCAATCTAAATTATGATTTTTAGTTGAGTTCAAATCAGATTGTTATGTTGGATTAGTTTTTAACACCCCTATGTGTTTGTGTGCTTATGACTAATCAAAGAGATCTATGTAAATTCAATAACATATGAATTTTCATAATGGGTGATGTTGATGTACTCCAATCATTTATTTATCACCATAATTTAAAATTATAGACAAATATAAATTTTCTAGCTTAAATCTATTGGATTTATTAGAATTATTATATTAATATATTAGTATTTTCACATATATTTAACATTTATTAAGATTTATAATGTTTATTAACTTAATTATTCTTGGTAGATATTCACTTTTATTGTACTTTCCTTATTGTCTATTATCTTATCTTAATATAGAAAATAGAATATATATCATCATTATGGGAGGATGATAGAGTTACTAGAATTATTATATTACCATATTAATATTATCAAATATATTTGATATTTATTACAAATTTTTAGTATTTATTATAATAATATAAGGGATATTCATATTTATTTTACTTTCCTAATTGCTAAATTCCCTTATCTTTATGTAGGAATGCTTGTAGTAGAATCAATATTATTCCAAAAAAGATGCAGACTTACATGATTTATAACATGGTATCAAAATAAACAAGTCCTTGAAACATGGCTAATTTGGTTCAATTCTTCTCTCTTGGATTATACCGACTCATCAATTTTGGATATGGATACTTCTATTGCTTTTGCACTCTAAACCACATCTATTGTTTCCCTTATTTCTAATGGCCTCAATCTTCGCCCATCATTCACAACTCACCCAAAATTTCTCTCACCCCCCCCCACCCTCCCTCCATATCATCTTCCTTTTAAAAACTTGTATTATCTAACGTATATTTTAATTAATTAATTTATTTATTTATTTTAATTAAAACTAGAATTTTATTAAAGAAAAAAAAGATACAAAGATAATAGCCATTAAGCTAAAAAAGATCAAGATCCAATACCGCCAAATCTAAAATTTTCGATAGAGTGGAGAATGATGTACATCGATGCCTAAAAGGGATTGGATTCAAGTATGAAAGAAAAATAGAAATACAATAACAGGGTAAATGGAGTTCTTCCCAACAAGAAAGATCTTCTTTCCATGAGTTAGTCCCTTTCAATGAAGATTTCCGATAACAACAAAGTGTTGTATATCTCTTGACTTTTAAACATTCTCTTATGGCATCCCAACAAAGAGAATGATTTTCTTTCCATAACCCGTCCCCTTCTATGTAATAATAGCATCCAAGTCTTATGTATGCCTTGACTTTTGGCCAACTCTTTGTGGTGTCCTACTATCCCCCGAGAATATGGCATTAAAATTCAATATATTGAAGAAGCCATACAAAGTAATTTAAGAAAATTGAGTTCTAGAGTGACATATATTAGTAGAAGGATCATTAATGTGTACACTTCTAGATTTGATCTTGATTAGTTTTGATATAACATTTTGGGTAAATAAATTATAAAGACTAGAAGAAGTAATTTCATAAAGATAACACAACATGTTAAGTGAAAATAAATGAAAATCAAAATTGTCATGCGAACACTAAGAAGTAAACACATGAGAATAAGAATGTTAGCTTTTCTGAAGGTGATCAACCAGCAATTTCATGGGATAACATGAAAAATGCATAAAGGAAACAAGAGAACACATTACCCGAATTGAAATATCAAAGGGTTCAGGCTCAATTTTCACAGATATCAGACATTTCAAATGTAGCATCAATTTAAATAAAGTATTTTCAATAGAAGGGAGAACACAATAATTTGGAAAGTCACCAACTTCAAATAAGAAGGCCATCTAAACCAAAAATTAGTCTCTAGTTACAAATTTTCCTTTCTCAAAAAAAAAAAAACATCATTGCCATCGACCCATAAGAACACAATATGAGGAGGAACTCCAAAATAGAATGTAGAATGTTGAGTTGTAGTAACAAAGATATACTAATGTATAAACTAAAAACTAAAAGCAACTACAATTTCAAAATGTGATGGCATCAATAGTCCGGATCCAACCATGTAAAAATGAGAAATAAAAAAGCTTTGAGATCATTTAGGGACATGACATGATTAGGAATTGGTGCAAATCAATAGATAAAAGAAAAATATAAAAGGTCTAAAGAGAGCTAGATTATATTTTAAGTTTCTTGAAATAAAGGAAACCAGACTTATCCAAATTGACAAGACCATGCAAGTCCTTAGGGATATTATCATGAAAATATTCCATAAAATTACTTATACAACATCCATTTTTAGCTAACCAATCAGCAAAAGAGTTACCCTCTCTCTAAATATGAGATATAGTAAAGTTTAGGCTCTTTAACGAGCCTATAATTTTTCTCAAAATATAAAATATTTTAGCATTTTCATCATCATTAGAATTAATAAAATGAAGAATAAACGTGGCATCAATTTCAATCCAGATATTATAAATTTTAAGAGTATGGCAAAGATCAAGAACATAAATTAAAATAGAAAGCTCAGCATAAATAATCGAGGGCATCTAAAGAGGACCTGAGAAAGCAACAATAACATTTCCAAACCAGTCCCTAATAAGACCACCACAACCAGTCCTATGATTAAAAATAGGACCGTCATTATTGATTTTATATAAATTTTGTTGAGGATAGGATTTTAGGAGAATGGACAAAGGTATAATCAATGAAAGAAATATCAAATTTCCCAACTAAGTGCTAATAACCTTTAAAACTTGTATGAATGATAAATTAGCATTAAGAAAGGATTTAATCTTATCATTCACTTTAGTAATAATACGAAGGTGGTTCATAGGTGTGTTATTGTGTTTAGCATCATTACGATCCATCCAAATAAACCAAAGAATACAAAGAAGTAGAATAACACTAATATGCCCCTTGCCACTAGATTTAATAGTAGTAAATCAAATCACCAGAAAATCTTTTATGGAATTAGTTCTCCAAATAATTTTAAGATCAAATAAAACATCAGCCCAAGCCCAAACTCGAATAGAAAATGGTTTTGATAAGAAGACATGATTTATAGTTTCACATGCAAAATAACATTGGCATTTAGAAGTAATAACTATGCATTTCCTTCTGAGCTCATTATCAATAGGGATATAGCCATTTAAAATTCTCCAACATAAGATGGAGATAGAGGTGGGAATTGAATTATGCTAGATATAAGGAAAAATATGTGAAGTATCCTGTTTTGTTCTAATGTTATGCCAAACTTGTTTACAAGAAAATAGACCATGTAGAGAATTTAAAAAAAAATATCTTTGGCTAGTGGGACAAGGTTGATAATTTCATTAACTAGATCCCTAAGGATCACATTGTTAAGAGCCAAGATATTCAAACCATTCTGATTAAAAAAAGTTGACCTTAGTAGAAGACAAAGAAAAAGTGTCAAAATATGAGTCTAAAGAGCCCAATCCAGTCCAATTATCTTGCCAAAAGAAAACAAATTCTTTACCAAGGCCCTATTGAATTGATTTCTCTCTTAGCCATTTAGCTTTACATAGTCTTCTCCAAATAGGGGAGTCACCTTTTTTTAAAAAAATAACAAGATGGATGTTTATTTTGGCAATATTTTTCTCTCATAAATTGTGCCCAAAGACTATGTCCAGTTCTGAAAGCCCGCCAAAGTTTAATAGAGAAAACCTGATAAAGGTCTTTCAAAGATTTACAACCTAGGCTACCTTCCATGAAAGGGTCACAACAATCACTCCAAGTGGCCCAATGGACCTTCTTAGAGTCATTAGTGGACCCCTAAAAAAATTTGTTTAAAAAACTTTCAGTATAATTACACATAAACACCATTGGATTGTTGGATTGAAATAAATAGATAAGAAGTGAGCATATAACGCTTTTAATAAGAGTTAACCGACCAATGAAAGAGAGAAGCTTAAATTCCTAGGAAGAAATTCTTTTTTTAATTGATTGACTTAGATCATCAAACAAATAAGATTTCTTTTTGCCTTTATAAAGATGAACCCCCAAGTATTTAAGAGGTAGAGACTGGTGTTTAAATCCTATCAAAAAATTTAATTGATTCAATCTATTGTCAAAGATAGCAGAAGGGACAATGAAATAACTTTTCTCTTTACTATTAATAAGACCGCTAATTGATTGAAATATATCAAAAAAGGTCTTAATAGTTTTAGCATGAGTATTCATGAACATTTTGAAGTCATCTGCAAAACTTAAATGAGATATCATAGGGCCACCACATGTTCGATATGCCATATGAGGATAGTACATAATTTTATAAAGAAAACTCCAATCTATACTATGATAAACTTTAGAAATGACAAATTTTAACACTAAATTGGAGGCTCTAGACTTAGTGTTAATGTCATGAATTAATTCATGAGTAAGTAATATATTGTCACAGATAGCTCTACCTTTAACAAAACTAATTTGGTTAAGAGAGATAATTTTAAGAAACAGCCTAATCGATTAGCAATGATTTTAGAAGTGAGCTTATTAAAGAATTTACAAAAACTAATCAGTCTAAAACCGTGTGAAGTGGTTTTGTATCTTGCAATCATCGATTCTTTTCCTAAGATGAATAAATATTAATATATAAAATGTATATCTTGTCTTATTACATATACATGTGATAACAAGCTATTCTTAATTTTATTGCATATTAGTACTCATGCACAAATTTTGATGAAAAGATATCTAAGAAATACTATGAAGCCTTTCCCATAAATTTTTAGCAATGATATTCCTCAAAGAATTTCTATAAGAAATTCCTCAATAGTTTTTATCCATATTTTTATATTGCATACTAGCTAATTAGTTTTAGCTAATAATTGTCCAAGAATTAGCAATTTTGTTAATTCAATTTTTGTTAATTTCCTATTAGAATTATTTTTGTCATAATTGGATGCATAATGCAAGTGAATTTTCTTTTTAATTTTGAATTCTACATGAATTCATAAATTTCATTTAATTTTATATTGTAGAGTCACAACTTGAAGAAAGAAGCCATATATAGAAGCTCTTGAGAAGCAACCCATGCCAGCATGCAAAGAACCTCATCTCTCTCTCTCTCTCTCTCTATATATATATATATATATATATATATATATATATATATATATATTTCTGTGTGTGTGTCTAATACTTAGTTATTATATAAAATATAATGATATAAGAAATTATTTTTATTACTGGTGTGTGAATGAAATAGATTTAAAATATTTTAGAACCTTTTTTAAGTGTTTTAAAAGTATATTGTGTGCTAAAGAATCGATGATTGCATCGCTTTTGTTTGATTAAGATAAAATCCCAAAAAGTTAGCATTCTATGATTTGAGAAACAATCCCCATCCATTTTATTGGCATTCTTTGATTTGAGAAGCAATCCCATCTCCTTCATCTTTTTAAGTTGTTCCACTCTTAAATTTTAATTAGGAGGCTTTTGTCTTGATGTAAATGCTTTTTAACATTATCCCCATCATCACAATTATTGCAATCCTTCTTGTGTGCGTTTGCCTTGAAAGCACCCCTCATAATGTGACACCACCTTTGCCTTTGTCATCCAATCTAGGTATAAAAAAATCAAGGGATTGTTTTCTTTAACCACATGTCCTATCCTAACACATTAAAATCAACTGCTTTAATGTTTCTCCATTGCCACATTTTTCAACTAGTATGGCCTGTTGTTCATTATCATTTTCAAGTTTCTCCTCAATTGTAACCCTTATTTCTTCTCCATAAGGTAATCAATGGCATATCTTCTTCGAGTTCTATTCCTACATTCAAAAACTAATCACTTATATCAAATTTCCTCATTTTAGTTTCCACTTTATGAATCATAGCCTTGCATTCCCAATCGCAACCCAACCCTGTTCCTAATGCATGGCAAAATAAGTCAAAACATGTGAGATTTGTGAATGATATATATATATATGCTTGTGTGGAGGTTTGAAGACCTCAGTGTCAGGACGGGATGAAAATAGTCGTGGTGTTACATCTCAAGAGGGCATATCGAGTAATCCACCACTTGTTAGATGTCGCCCTAGAAATGTAAAATTTTGTCTAATTTCACTTAGAAAAAAAAAGGGG